>OZ010788.1:50498937-51098937 GCA_963932465.1 Maratus speciosus
ACCCTTCCCCAATCACAACATTTTAAATTCTTAGATCTATTTTTCATTGATTTTTTTAGGGTACCATACTTAAAAAAAGAAAATGGAGCCATTATAAGTTAATCGTGTTCACATATTTATAGATTTTTAGCTATCCACAAATATTTAAAAATATATATATTAAATTTTAAAAAAAACATTATTTTTTTTTCGGCATGTGTGTATCATGTTGGGTATTGTTGGAAAGATCTTGTAACAATGTATTCAAAAATATTTGTTTTAATTTTAGATATTGTCATAAATGTAATGCAAAAGTATGTTCTCCCCACAGCCTATTTCCACATCAAGTGAAACTAAAAGGGGCAGTAGCAGTTTATTCAAACTTTGCTGGAATGTTATGGTGATTATCCTGGGTGACATAATTTTGGAGAAAGTTGCATTTTCCATTAAACACAAACTTAACTTTGCAGGGCTCAGTGGCAGCATTTTTAACTATAAAAGTTATAAAATTGACAGGCCTGACTACTCAGGCGATTTGGAATCAAATAGCAATTTCCATTTTTTAAATAAATAAATTGCTTATCAAGTAAAATGAGATTTTTGTCACATAACAACAGGTTTTTCTCCTTTCCCATGCTATCACGTACAGAAATTCGATTCAAAACTCCAACTTTACCTGTCAATTTTATGTGTTTCTGAACAGCAAACAAAAATGAATTCAGTAATGTGTCAGAAAGTTGCTTCTTTGTATTTGAGCCTTAATTACAGAGAAATATTTTCAAGAATCTACCGGGTGTCCCAAAAAGGACTGACTGATTTTAAAATTCAATAACTTGCAAACGGTGACAGATATTTAAAAAATTCTTGCAGGAGGGTTATGCATAAGGTCAAAAGTTTTTTTACAGTGATTTTCAATTTTAGTTCGAATTACAAACAATAGATGGCGCTGCGATCAATAGACGCTGAATTCAGGCTCGATTTTTGGTACTTTGTGGCCCGGATAATACATTTCCATCTCCTTTTTCAGCATGGAACAAGAGAAAGGACTAGAAATCGAGCCTGTATTTAGTGACTATTGCTTACAGCGCCATCTACTGTTTGTAATTCGAACTAAAATCGAAAACCACTGTAATAAAACTTTTGACCTTATGCATAAACCTCCTGTAAGAATTTTTTTAATATCTGTCACCGTTTGCAAGTTATTGAATTTTAAAATCAGTCAGTCCTTTTTGGGACACCCGGTACTTTTTACTATACGGCTTCAAAAGTTGTGATGTTTTTAACCCTCTTTTTTTATTTTATTCTAAATTACGTTAATTTTCTCATGAATGTCTAAGCGTCTAACATTGCTGTTGCTACTGTGTATTTTCTGTCTTGTGAACACATATCCTTCTATATATAAAAAAAAGTTTTGATTTGGAAATGGACCAATGACAATCTGCGTAGATATTCCGGGTAGATCCACATCCAATTTGAATGCTTAAGCATGGCCTTTCATCGTTAATATTAAAACAACTGTTGCATACAAAAATATGAAAATCGGTGGTATTATAGAGAAATGTTTAATAAACACGCTGATGCAGACAGTTTTCGAATCGAAGAATTATTTTAAGAGATATTTAATGCTTTAGACAAAATCGTTCCATTAAAAAAGTTTTATTGGAGCAAAAACTATACATGAGAATTTAATCATCTTTAGATCATTTTATACGTTATAAGTTCCCGGTGTGCAGATTGTATTTATTTTTCTTATTTGACTCATTTTTTGAGCTTTTATTTCAATTTTAAATTTAAATTTTCAGCATTTCGAGAGATATTTTTTACAAATTTTAGAAAATGTTATTAATTTAAACTGTTGCCAGTTGTATAAACAGCGCAAACAATAATGTTTACTTCAAATTAAAAATTTTTTTTACACGTGACTATTATAAACAGAAAATATAAAAAGCAGGAACTCATTGAAAATTACGTCATAAAAATTATAATTACACATTAATTTTAAAAGAGACAGAATATTGTAAAATAATAAATTCATAAACATGCGCTAGAAGTCTTAAATAGGAGAATTTATGTCACATTACACTTATATAAAATGAACAAAAAATAATATTGCTAAACAGTTTAAATTTAAAAATTGCTCGAGACATTTATTTAATATTTTAAGATGATCATAATATTTCATTTCTAGCAAAAGTATTTTTAGGTGAATATTAAAAAGAAAAAGAAAAGTTTGGTGAAAATTACGTCAGATTATATTTCTCAGATTCAAATTATAATTCAATCTTCCGAAATCTTTTTAAAGCCGATCAAATTATCGTGCTGTTAGAGTCTGTGGTGTCTGAACGGGGGTTGACGAGCGTAGCTCGTAGGGGGCAGAGCCCCCTAGTAATCTAAAATATGCTGTAAAATTTTCCTATAAATATGTATACAGTATTCTTTAAAAGAATCTCAATCTTAATTGTATGCAGGGTTGGCAGGTTTTTGACGTGTGTCAGTTCATGTCGGGTTTAAACCATCATGTCAAAAACCTCAAATACAAAATTGATTTGTAAAAATTCACATTAAATGTCACACATGACAACATTACATGTAATATTTTAAATTCACTATTACTGTATATCAATAATTAGTACATAGTAAAGTATTATTGTTAAGTACAACTTTTTAACAGGCTAAAATTTTTATTTTTTGTAAAACTGTATTTTTTAAAAAAATAGACATTAAGCTCATCTGAGCTGTACATTTTTACTCTTACTTAAAATCGTTTTAATTTCTCTTACTTTTGAAAGCTTAAAGCATTAGCTAGACTTTTTTTTATACAAAAAAAACTTTGAAAAATGCAGATTTTTTTGTATATATAACAAGATAATGTGCATCAATGTTATTCTAGTCTAGGCAATACCCATTTCATTCAAAATTGAAATTGGATTCTTAATCTTAAACATTTACAAAATAAGAGAAGTAATTAAAAAAAAAGCTTAAAGTCAAAATCTTTTTAAAACATGCTTTCTTTAAATATATAAAAATGTTTTTGATTTTAAAGCTGAACAAAATTGGCTCGGTCTTCTAAAAGAAAATTCCTTTAAGCCCCATATTGAAAAAGTGCACAATAGAAACCATATCATTGTTTGGCTTATATTTTGTATCCCAACCATCAGGGGCAAGGGTTGACTGATTTATCAGTTGATTCAGCTTGCGCTTGAGCTACAGAGAGAATTCATGGATGCTTACCCATATTATTGTGTATGAAGCTAAAGAATCCCCTTTTTCGTCTTCTTATTTCAGTGCTATAGGAGGGACCCCATTTCTTGGTGGAAAGGTATCATTAAATGCAATAGCTTTTTGAGCCTGCTGCAAAACTTGCTCATCTAGCAATGCTTTTGCTATCAAGTCCTACTAGCTCAGCATCAATTAAGAGACAGACTATTTTCTAACGCTTCATATACTCTAAACTCAGAAATCATCTGGGTGTAAATAAATGTGCTAAACACGTTGTGTGCTGCAGCATGCTGCGTGGTAAAATTGACCCAGATCATTTAATTGTACAAAATGATTTTCTTCTGATTGAAAATTCCAAAAACTAAAAATATTTTATTGCAATTAATAATTTTTTTTAAATTATTAAATTACAATAAATTTAAATAAAAGATCGCATAAATCCTTGACTTATTTAATGTTTACCTATTGTTGTTAAAATGTTTTAGTGTGTTACATGTATTTGGCGGTTTTTGACAGTTTAAACCAGTTTTTGATGCTTGTCATGTCAAAGACATGAATACAAATTACAAAGCAAGCAATGCATATATGACTAAACTTTGAAGGGGCTTTTCATGCGCTCATTAAAAGCTGCAGACTTAACAGTAACAGAACATTTTTAGTTTGAAACCACAGAAGTTTTTCCAATACTCTTTGAGAAAGTTCTAGTATAACAAATGATCATTTACATAATAAAAGATACATTGAGGTATGCATATCTAAAACATTTTTTAATTACTTGAAATTCATATCATTAGAAAATCATATGTGTAATGTAGATGAATTACATTTTATTTTATATGAAAATAAAAAGTTTCGGTCAAAGGCTTACAGAGCCAACTCGGACCACACATATAATTAATTCATATTTTCATATATTTATGTATGTATTACCTTTAAAAAAATTATGTTTTCGTTTTTGGCCAAAAATAGGAAGCTTACCGAAATTCAGTTTCAGTCGATCCTTACACATACCTTACATAGCCCTGTGGCAAAAGTTTTGTAAACTTTCTGCTACAACAAGCCTCAAAAACAGCAAAATTTTTCTGCAACGTGGTATTTTTTAATAGTAGAAATGAATGGCAAATTTGTACATAATATAATTAGGAAAAAGACATTGAAGAACTAATATAGCTTAAAGCAGGTGTTATATGTAATGGTCTAATCTGTTTTTAAACTGCATGTAAAAAAACTAAGTTTAATGAACCAGCATTAAAGGAATTGTTTAGCCTATTTCGAGTAATTTACAATAAATAAATTGTCCCAATACTTTTCTTAAGAATTATTTATTGAGTACGAGCTTAAATTCTTGTAATTTGTTGCATTGCACCATACATTTAAAAGCTATAAGATCAATTTATTGGAAGGAGGGAGAAGGATTGTACATATGTACTTTAATTATTTCAAATAATTAAAATATTAAAAATAAAATTTAATAATATATTTCTAAATAAGTTGTCTGTCATACAAGCAAACATAATTTTCTATATTTGATATGGAAAGCAAGCAAAATAAAAAAGGAAACAATAAAGGATTAAGCAGAAATCCTTTTATTGATTAAATTATTTTAAACTTTATATATATATATGTATAAACTTGTCAAAAATAAAAAGATTTCTTTCAAGTGAACTGCAACATATAATTTAAAAAATAAAATATATTTTCTGTATGATGTAATGTAAAAAAGGGCTATATTTATTGTTTATAGTATGATAAACAGTAAGAGGAGACCATTTATGCATTTTCAATATTTCAGGAAAACAAACAGTGAATGAAGATTTATGTTACTTAAAAAATTTAACAATGAGAAGTAACATTAAAATGAGTTTCTCAAAAGAATATGATGAAGACTTATCTTTATGAAGATAAAGTTAGGCCTAATAATGCTTAAATAAAAACAATACTTAAGCCAAAAATTTTTAAAACTGAATAAAATATACAAATAACATTCTTGAGAAATAACAAAAATACTTGTTAATTATATGAATTTTTCATTACAATATACACAAGATATTTAAATTTCCTGTTCAAAAATTTTGTTTACTCTAAGAAAAAACAAACATGGCTTCCTTTAGTTTACATGTTAACTGCAGCTGTGAAAACCTATTTAAAATAGCTATAGTAAGATCTAATAAAGCTTAAATAAAAACAATTCTTAAGCCAAAAATATTTATAACTGAATAGAATATACAAATAATATTCATGAGAAATAACAAAAATACTTGTTAATTATATGAACTTTTCAATACAATATACACAAAATATTTAAATTTCCAGTTCAAAAATTTTGTTTACACTAAGAAAAAACAAATATGGCTTCCTTTAGTTTACTTGCTAACTGCAGCTGTGAAAACCCATTTAAAATAACTATAGTAAGGCCTAATAATGCTTAAATAAAAACAATTCTTAAGCCAAAAATATTTATAACTGAATGGAATATACAAATAATATTAATGAGAAATAATAAAAATACTTGTATTGAAAAGCTCTTATAATTAACATAAGATATTTAAATTTTTGTTTACACTAAGAAAAAACAAATATGGCTTCCTTTAGTTTAGTTGTTAAAACTGCAGCTGTGAAAACCTATTTAAAATAACTATAGTAATATTCTTGAGGTGCAGAGGAAACAAATATCAAAACAATTATTAAACTATTTAGAAGGAATGCTTATAATATATTTTCATAGACTATAATAACACACTGATGTACTTTTAAATTCATATACAAAGACTAGTCAAGTTAACAGCTTTGAAGAAGATATTGTTTTTCATTTGGCACACTAATACCTGCAGTTTTAAAACAGAAATAATCAAATATTTGAAAACATATAATCATTTTAAAATATACTTATAAAATAATAGACTATCCTACCAATATCAAAAGGTTTTTTTTTTTTAAATATATATAAAACACTGATTCAAAGATTAAGACAACAAACCGGTGGCCATCTTGAAAAACACCAAAAATTCAGATAAGTAACAATACCTGATATAGATAATCAAAGACCAATAAAAAAGGAATTTTTACCAGAACAAAATAGAATATAGCGAAACAACACCGAAAACTGGCGATATGTAACAATTAAAATAAAACTTTGTAAAAAATCGCCATAAAATAAAAAAAAATACATAGGACGCGTTTCAAGCTAAAAATATTAACAGCTCGTCATCAGCTAAAGTTCTTGTCCCCTTACAGACACGTGTTTTACTTTAGTTTATGACGAGCTGTTAATATTTTTAGCTCAAAACGCGTTCTATGTATTGTTTTTATTTTATGGTGATTTTTTTACAAAGTTTTATTATTTTAATTTTAACAAACTAGAATGTTATAAAATTCGATCTTAAGATAATTAGCTTGAATGCAATGTATTAGATTATGCATTTCAAAATTCATTCACACTTAGGGATTAAATTTCATAATTTTAGGAACTGTAAATACATAATGTGCAGTATTAAATGAAGAAAACAAAAACAGTCAATGTAATGTACTCAAATCATAAAAGATTAAGATGTAAAAGTTTAAGTACGACGTCTGTCATAGGTTATTTTTTATATTTAATTATAACAATTGAGTACTTACCACAAAGTTTAAAATGACAGGATACGTACGAAAAAATATTTAGCTGGACCTGATTTACTTAAAGAAAACTTTGACTTAACAGTTTGCATCATCCTCAAAACAGCTTTCTGTAGAATGGTCAACTAACACATCCATATGGTCGCCTAAGAGCTAGCAAAAAGACATTTAAAGGCAAGAAAAGCAATTGCATTTCAAGCCATTTGAATGCTTTCAACTGGCTGAATATCAGAGTGAACAACAACTCGTCTAAAGTCCATAATTTTGATCTGGAAAAAAATTGGTTTTAAAATTAAGAAAATAATAAAAACAAATGGCTTAGATGTCTTATTAACCCGGGTTCTGCTATCTTGGATTTTTTTCTTGCATGAAAACTCCTTTTTCGCCAAGTATTAAACGTCACCAATGGTTAAATATTGTTGATAGATTAATATAATACTGAAAAAATTAGAATATAATAATTATAACTATTAATTGAAAAACAATTTTTAATTCTCGCCAAGAAAAAAATCCAAGATGGCAGACCCCGGGATAATAAGACATCTGTTCCAAACAAATCATCATACACAAATTGAAGACTTACAATTTATATAAACAAGTCATGCATACACAAACTGGACAATTTATAAAAATACAGTCTAGGGATACTTTGCATCAATCTTTTTAGTATGCAGATGTGCAACAGATTTTGTTTTCTTTTAAAGGAGAGGGAATCGGAGAAGGCTGTAGATAGTTTTTTCATTTTAAATGCTAATTACATAACTACTACAGATAAAAGATGTAACGAATTGTAATTCGAATGCAATCTTTTTTATATCTTTTTAAATTATAAACTAAAATAAAAATTGTATTTGTATGTTTAAAAATTTTAACAGCTTGATGTATATTTTGTAATATTTGATTACAGAAAAATTCGAACTGGATTTTACAATTCAAATAATTTTTTAGCATTTTGAAAACACTTGACATGTTAGGCTTAAATCAACTCGCAGCAAGTATCGTAAAAATAAAATAACTTTAAAAAGTAGTACATTATTTTTAAAAAAATCGGCATAAATTAGGAAAAGTTATATTCAATAATATGTTTAACATAAATAAAATACATACCATTCCGAGAAGTATTTATTGCGGAAAATACCACATTGCAACAAAATCACCGTTCCCTTTCACATTCGGGATTCAAAACTCTCGTCAATTCATTGATTCATTCTCAAATTCTCACTCCATTCCAGCGCGCACTGATCTTCTCTCGCCAAATTATTTGGCTACATTTCCCTTTCGCCAAGGGTGTCCAAAGCTTGAGGGTTTGTAAATTAGCGGCGCGGGTAAACAGAAAAAAAAAAAAAACCACGCAAGGTGACGTCACGAACAGGTTTTTGCTGCTGCTGTAGGACAGCTATTTTCCTATTTGTGTGTGCTACAGCTTTTAGGTAGATTTCGTATGAAATACTACCTATTGGCGTCGTTCCTATGTTGGAATTTCTGAAAAATTTTGCAGATCTACACCGATCATGACCCCTAGAGCCCAAAACCACCTTCAGTAAAAAACTTTATATATATATATATATATATATATATATATGTATGTATCTATCTATATATATTACTTTCTTCTGGACACGAATACACGATAACTTCCACAATTCTGCACCAATCTCTTCCAAACTGATACATAAAATCAAGAGGAATAAAATCTCGTTCAAGTTCGTTAATGGGCAAAATCGGACCAAGGAGATGGAAATAGGGAGGGGTTTTGTGAAAACCGAAAACCCCCCATAACTTCTTAATTTTTGAACATATCGAATCAGTTTAAAGTTTTTATTACTTCTAAAAATAGGGCCAAAAATTTATGTATCAAAGATTTTTGATAAAGTTAAAAATGGGCTCAAGGGCCGCAAAAATAGGGTTTTGGGGGAAAAAAATTCATAACTTCGTCAATTCTCAAGATATCAAATCCAATTAATTTTATCATGAATCTCCTTAATATTATCTAGAACTTTTATATTCACATGTTTTTGATAGGACCAATTCGTACCGCAAAAAAAAAAAAAAAAAAAAAAAAAAAAAAAAAAAAAAAATTAAAATCGAAAACAAAAAGGGCGTTTGAAGAAGAAGAAAATCCATAACTCCTTCAATTCAAAAGATATAAAATCCCCATAAATTTATCATATATCTTCTTAGTATTGTCTACAACATCTATATAGACAAGTTTTGGATAGGACCAATTCTTACAGCAAAAACAAATTAAAAAAAGTCCTTCCGGCCAGTGCCGGGAGGAAGAGGTAGCTTTCATAATCCTTATTTTAAAAAAGCCAACTTATATCATGCAAACACACGAAGCTCAATTTAGTGGAAACCGAATATAGGAGATTCAATACTAATTTTTATCAATATAATGAATGAGAATTTCGCGAAATTAGTCAGCTTTATCCAAGCTGCTTTTCTTTAAAGTCACTTATATTTGGCTGCCAAATTCGGCAATTTCTTAAAGTGCCTGCCATTTTAAGACAACATGGTGGATGAGGCTAAGCAGTGAACTTGGTCGAGACCTTAGTAATTGCTGTGCACATGCTCACTCACATCGGAATCGGTTAATATATAGGAGTGCTGTCGCATGCAAAAAATCAGAGTTTTCAAAATGTCACCCACAATAGAAATTGAAACTGCTATATCTGAGCCATTTTTTAAGGTAAAGACAAACAAAAAATGCTCCTGAATCCTTATATCAAGATCAAATACTTAAGAAAGAAACCTTTTTCAATTTCTAATTTTTTTGCACCTCACTTTAAATATATATATATTTTTTAATTTAATGGCGGCCATTTTGAAACAAGATGGCTGATGAAGCTGGCCAGCGAACTTGGTCGAGGTGTTGATGTATACTATCCACATGCCTTCTTACATCGAAATAGGCGAATACGTGTGTTATCGCGTGACAAATACAAGATCGTTTCAAAATGTTAGCCATGCTAGAAATTCAAAGTGCTATAAATCAACCATTTTTTAAGATATCAACAAAAGAACAAATTTTCAGAAACAAAAACTGCTCCGGAATCTTTGTATCAAGGCCAAACACATTAAAAAAATCTTTTTCATTTTCCAATTTTTTAATACCTCATTTTGAATTTTAAATTTAATTTTTTTAAAATGGCAACCCTTTTGAAACAAGATGGCGAATGAAGCTGGCCAACTAACTCGGTCGAGCCATTGGTATGTACAATGTACAGACCAAGTTACATCCAAATAGGTTCATAAATACGCCTGTTATCGCGTGACAAAAATCAGGTCGTTTTAAAATGTCAGCCACAAGAGAAATTCAAAATGCTATTACTCAAGCCATTTTTTTTTCAGATATAGACGAAAGAAAAACTGTTCCGGAATCTTTGTATTAAGGTCAAACACATACAAAAAAAATCTTTTTAATTTTCCAATTTTTTGGTATCTCATTTAATTTTTTTTATTTTTTTAAATGGCCGCCATTTTGAAACAAGATGGCGGATGAAGCTGGCCAACGAACTCGGTCGAGATATTTGTATGTACTATGTACACACCAAGGTACATCCAAGTCGGTTCATAAATACGCCTGTTATTACGTGAGAAAAATCAAGACGTTTCAAAATGTCAGCCACGTTAGAAATTCAAAATACTATAACTCAGCCATTTCTTAAGATATAGACGAAACAAAAACTGCTCCCGAATCTTTTTATGAATGTCAAACACATAAGAAAAAAATATTTTTTCAATTTTCTATTTTTGCTACCACATTTCAAATTTAAATTTTTCTTAAAATTTTAAATGGCCGCCATTTTTAAACAAGATGGCGGATGAAGCTGGTCAACGAACTCGTTCGAGACATTGGTCTGTACTATGTTTAAACGAAGTTACATCCAAATCGGTTCATAAATACGCCTTTTATCGCGTGACAAAATTCAGGACGTTTCAAAATGTCAGCTTCTCTAGAAACAGGGATGTAGTGGAGGGTATACGGGGGTATACGCCGTATACCCTCTGGATTTTTTTAAGGAACACCGTATACCCTCTGTTTCACAAGAAAGCTATAGTATAAATACTCTAGGGTATACCCTCTGCCTTGAGCGTATACCCTCTGCTTAGAACGTATACCCTCTGTTTTTTTTACGACTACACCACTGGCTAGAAATTCAAAATGCTATAACTCAGCCATTTTTTAAGATATAGACGAAACAAAAACTGCTACGGAGTCTTTGTATAAAGGTCAAATACATAAGGAAAATATATTTTTCCATTTTCAATTTTTTGGTACCACATTTCAAATTTTAAATTTTTAAAAATTTTTTAAATGGCCGCCATTTTGAAACAAAATGGCGGATGATGCTGGCCAACGAACTCGGTCCAGACATTGGTATGTACTATGTACACACCGAATTACATCCAAATCGGTTCATAAATACGAGAGTTACAGTGTGACATAGGTCAGATATATATATATATATATATATATATATATATATATGGATATATATATATATATATATATATATATATATATATATATATCAATTTTGAACGGAGGGTGGTTTCGGGGTCTGGGGGTCATGATCGATGAAAATATACCAAAATTTTTTGAAATCGCTTTCCTCCGAACGGCTGCAATAGGTAGCTTTTTGTAAGGAAAGCTACCTAATACATAGCGGTTGAAGAAAAAAATCATCTTAGTAAGGGTGTATTCAAATCCAAACTGCTTATTTTCTGACTCATTTTACAATTCATTTTTACTCTCAAAGGCTTCCAATTGGTACCTTTTCTTACTCAGAAACTATATAATGTACCGTAATGGTCAATTTTTTGATAGAGGTAGAATATATTTTAAAACATGCTGGCAAAGTGGGCCTTTTGAACCGAATTTCCCGAAGCGGATTGTGTTGGAAAAATCATCGTATTAAGGGAGTATTCAAATCCAAACTGCTTATTTTCTGACTCATTTTTAAATTCATTTTTGCTGTCAAACGCATCCAATTGGTAGATTCGCTTATTCAGAAACTATATAATGTACCGTAATGATCGATTTTTTGACAGAGGCAGAATATATTTCAAAAAATGATGTCAAAGTGGGAATTTTGAACGGAATTTCCCGAAGCGATTGTGTTAGAAACGAAAAATATTGTCTTACTGAGAAAATAATTGTTTATATATCAAGTTTTAATTAATTGAACGAAAATTAAAAACACAGGCCGCTTATAAATCTCTTCAAAAATCACGTCAACAAGTTTCATGTTTTTCCTATTAAAAATGAATCTGGAGTTATGCCAGAAAATTTCGAGTTATTGAGCGTGGAAAAGTATTTTTTTTAATACCGCCCTAACATGATTCTGATAAAACCAGTTATTATATAAAAATGAAATAAAAACTCGTCAAAAGCGGCCAGATAAAATTGTTAAAGTGGGTTTATCTCTAATTATGATTTGGTTTTTGTTTGTGAAATTAGTATACTTAACTTCAAAATCTACCTCCGCCTGTTGGCCGGGCCGGCAGGCATTTTTTCCATTGTTCTCCGGTAAATGAAACGTGATGTGAACTGCTCTTGGCGTGAAGAACATTTTAACACTGCTCCCCCTTCGTGCATTAAACAGTCTTTTTCGGAGAGTTTTCCCCCGCAGAGGCGTGGCTATTGACATTCGTGAGTAAAATCCATTTAGTGAGTTTTGATTGTAACTCACCATTTCCATATAAAATTGCTTCCTACAGATTTTACGTTAAACGTGCCTTCGAAGTTTGTACCGATAAATACCTAGAAAAAGATACACCGGCAGCCGGCAGAACAGACAATCACCTCAGCGAGTTCCAGTTCATGGAAGATATTCTAGGATTAGTTAAATATTGATTCACATATTAAAACGCAATCGGTCTGCCAAGACATATCTTGGTGGAAAACACCCGAAAACCCGATTTTAGCGGCTGACTCGTAGGCTAACCATTGTGTTTTCCCGCTCCCAGTCCTCCATGTTTTCATACCTTTTGGTGCAGGAAAACACAATGGTAAATCTACGAGTCAGCCGTTAAAATCGGGTTTTCAGGTCAATCACCAAGATATGACTTGGCACAGATTGCGTTTTAATATGCGAATCAATATTTAACTAATCCTCATAGGCGTAACTAGAACTATTTTGTGGGGTGGGCTCAGGCCCCCAAACTCATAAGTTCTTTGTCTGTGTGTGTGTGTGTGCGTGCGTGCGCTTGTTGTGTGTGCGTGCATGTGTGTATGTTGGGAAAGGGAAATGTCTAATAAATCCGCATTGAGACCAAACTCGTTAATTTAATGGAAAATTTGAATTAATACTAGTAACAACTCATTATTAAGGTTAATAGGCAAGAATTTTATCGATTCTGACTTTTAATTTTTATTTTAACACATTCATCGCGGAAATGGCGCGCCTTTGTCCCACCCTGAGCCTGAGCCGCTCCTCTCCCTCCATTCAAATTCCACGCACCCTCACTATATAAATTTTGTATTATGTGTTATAAACTATCTCAAAGCCTCTCTCTGTGCTTTTTTAATGGGGAAAAATGAGTTTGAAGAAATTGAAATTTTTAATTGTAGAAGAAAGTGGTATGAAATCAGGCATCTCTATCTTTCAAATGGTTAAAAAATAATATTTAAAGGAGCACTCAGTGAAAAAAAGCCGGCTCAGTGAAAAAACCACATTTAAAGCGAAAAAAACAGCTGCTAAAAAAAAAAAAAAAAAAAAAAAATAGAAAAAAAGCCCCCTTCCCCCTCACCAAAATTCAACGCACGCTAACTTTATAATATTGTTATTATCTCTTATAAACTATCTCAAAGTTTAAAAATCGATTTTTTGATAAATCCAAAAACTGTGGGCTGATTTCTTTTAAATGGACATATTATTAATTAGCGTACGATTTTACATCCGGTTGCGAAGAACCAAAATTCTAAAAGCAATTTATAAAAATTTTTGTAGGTGGTATAAAAAATCGCAGTATAAAAATTATCTGTTTTCTGTATCATGCCACGTGACCTGCAGTTTGAAAGAAGCAAATCTCAAATTAACAATATAAAAATGATATAAAATCAACTAGTACGTTGAAAGCCACCTGTTTTGGAATTTCCGTCGATGGCACATAATCTAAACAGCAGACGTCTGTCACATTTTCAAAGAACGAAAATAAAAGTTTTTTTACTCGATTTTTGAAGATTTTTCGAGTTTTTATGGTACGATCGAGATAAATTTTCGAATTTCTGAAAGCTTTTTTTTTTTTTTTTTTTTTTTTTTTTCGCGTCCTGTGGTCCTAATTTCGAATCCGTAGGATGAACAGAAAAAAGTTATTGCGGCTTTAAAGAGTCGCCAGTCCATATTTTCCGTTAAAACCACACCTGCTTGTAATCATTTCTGCGAGAAAATCCTGAGTTTACAAAAAGTAGATGCTTTTGCTGAATTATGAAACCCGTTCCAATTTTTAATTGGGATTTTTTAATTAATAACGTCCGTTAATTACGACTTTTTCAAAATTTTATGATTTGTCGTTTGATCTCTGGTGTTCTGCTATAAAAGTATGCAAAATTTCAAGTCTCCAACATATATAGTTTCTGAGAACGGGCTCTATGACGGACAGACAGACAGAGGAGTGAGACGAATAGGGTTTCGTCAGATGAACGAAACCCTAAAAAAATAACTAATGCTGTCCCCGCCGCCGCCGTAAATGAATTTTTTGAGACGAGAGGTCTTTCTTTGCTTATATTAAGACAACTACTGCAAATAAAAAAATAGCAATTTGTAGTATTACAGAGAAATGTTTGATAAACACGCTGAAGCAGGCAGTTTTTAAATAAAAGAATTATTTTAAGAGCTATTTAATGTTAAATTCCATCAAAATCCTTCCATTAAAAAAGTTTTATAAGAGCAAAAACTATACATAGGAATTTAATAATTTTTTCTGAGGATATACATTACAAACTCGTGGTGGGCAGACTGCATTTATTTATTTTTTTAATTTGAGTAATTAAAAAATTTTTTTTTTCAGATTTCTATTCGAATTTCCATCATTCCAAGAGATATTTTATTTTATATTTAGAAAAGGTAATTTTTTTATACTGCTGCCAATTGGTAAAACAGCGCAAATAATTATACTTTCTCTCAAATAAAAAAAATATTTACACGCGACTATTAAAAAGAGAAAGAAATAGTTAAATAATAACTAAATGAACACCTCTTAAAAGTAGGAAATAGGGAAAATTACGTCATAAAAATTGTATCTCGTGAATTATGAAAAGTAAGAAATTTTTAGAATATTTAATTATTACACGAGAAACGCATTTAATGGGGAAAATTACATCATATGTAAAATGCCGAAATATTAAATACAGTGAAACCTCCCTGTAAGGGCAATATACCGTCCCATTGAAAATTGGCCCTTATGAGAAGTGGCCCTTGAATAGGGGTGACCAAATTTTTCATTTCTCTTTCTTTTTATCCCGCGATTTTTAAAATATGGATATTCTTTCATTAAGTTCTCTTTGTTTTTAACAATATTGTTTATTTGATTATTGCTGCAATTAAACTGTGAAACCAATTTTCTTGCAGATGTTCCTTGATCATGACAATTAGGAACTTTTTGTCATTCAAATCCAAATGTACTCTTTGGCTTGATGTAGATGACATAATTTTAAATTTTACATAAGCCTGAGCATAAAATTTCAGTGTAAAAATTGTACTTCAATATGCATTCGCAGTTTTAGTAAATGTGGAATCAGTTTTTCTAGATAACCTGTTATCCTCTGTGTGCCAATAACAAAGGGTCAAGTTTCTCCTCCAACCCAACCTCTACAGGTTGAAAGGTCAAACAAAGTGTGAGGAACACCTGTTTGTCTCACTTGTGGAAAAGTTTGTGGTCATTCATTGTGTTATTAAATCCCCTCTATAAAATTAATATATAAGCGTAAAATTTCAAAACACAATGCTTTTCATTACCGTGGTTCTGAATGTTATTCCTAACCAGATGGAGTTTTCTAACCTCGGAACCAAAGGAATAATATTTTCTATAGCGTCATTATAAAAATCCGAGAGGCAGCAGGATTTTTAACCTAACCCTTTTGTGGAAGCTGATTTTCAAATGAGTAATTGATCTTAAGTATAAATCTCCAAAACAGCTGTCAGCTGTCGTGACAGCGGTGGATGAGGCCATGGTAAACGAAAATTCAAACGGAATATTCATACGGCCCTATTCAAACGGAAAAGCATGGCAACCCGATTACAGAAGATAATTTCCGTTGGTAATAATATCATTCAATCTTCCATAACCTGATAATATTTGTAAAACAGGGCACATTACCATGCTTTTAAAATCTGCGAAGTCTGAACGGGAGGGGACGAGGCGAGGGGCTAGCATAGCTCGCAGGATGCAGAGCATCCTAGTAATTTAAATATTATTATTAATTTTTATATTTGAAAATTAAATGTCGATAAGTTTTTGAGGTCGATAAGTTTTTTTGGAATTTAGTTTCACCTGGAGTTTAGTAGAACTGGAAACGCACTTCCAGCAATTATTGTTAATAGACAGCATAGTAGCTGAATTTTTTATATATCCTTGTAAATGAATGGTGAATGCTATGCACACCATATTCTATAGTAAGCCTCTTTTGGTGTACTTCAGTGACATATATCAATTTCGGTATGTTTGAAATAGTGTAACATCATTAAAATACACCGCAAACGATTTTCCCCATACACCGTAATATAACGGATCTGTTTTTAGTGTCCTTGTAGACGAACTATAAAGGCTATACACTTCAATTTCAATACCAAACATGCCATAGTAAACCTCAATAACATGTGTCAATTGCATGGCAATCCGAGCATATTTACGCGAGTTAGAGTAGGGGATCGACTTACAGATTTTGGGGGCCCTGGGCACAAATATAATAGCGGCCACCTATAACATTTTAAGTGCAAAACTATAATGCATACAGCTTAATAATTTTTGAAATTTTAAATATGTTTATTATTTTTGTTAGCAATATTTAATCTTTGCTATCAAAAAATTCGCGTGATGTTCGATCTTTATCCTCAAAATTAATTATCTATTTCTCAATATAAAAAGCATAGGTAAGATAAATTGGGCTTACCTTATATTTATGTATATCCTTTTTGACATCTGGTATTTATCCTCCGGATAGAGTAAATAAATCTATATCTTGCTCCTGTATTTCTTATTTATTCCGTATATGTGACTGATGGTCTGAACTTCATGTTGTTTAAAAAGACGCATATTTTGAGTGTCTTGTGAAGTTAAATTAGTGCCGAAACTTATGAATAGAAAAGTAAAATTACATTTAATAAGAGCTTTAAGGCATACATCTCTCAGTTTTGAGAGTTTGAGTAACAACTGGAAGTAGAGAAAAAAATACATGAATAAAATATTATTAACAATAAAGAAACAGGAAATTAATCCCATAAATCAGCATAACAAATAATTTGTATCAATATTTATATTTACGGTAATTTAAAATTAGAGTTAATAAATGTCTTATAGTTCTTGAGTATTACAAAAATGTTTATAATAAAATATCTATTTATGATTGTGCAATCACTTTTCAGTTTCACTTCCTTCTTTTAGATCGTAAACACTTTCGATAATTACTTTTGTAAATCACATTTGACACATGAAAAGCAATTTACTTCACTTGATTATTTTAATGTCCTTGTTTGGAGATTATATTTCACAATATATCTGTCAACAATTTTTTGGAATAATGTAACTTAAAGGTTCCTCTAAAATCGGGGTCCCGGGCCCATGCCCCGAATGCCCTCCAGTAAATCACAATCCGGTTAGAGCACGGACACGGACAGACAGACAAACCGAATTCATAAACACTTTACAACTATGTTCAAAAGTGTTAAAAACAACAATAAAATTTACATCAAAAAGCTTTAATTTCAATTTGCTCGGAATTTCAATTTGGTTACATAGTATCCTTTTCCTGTAAGCACCTCCATTTATACAGAATATCAAAGAATTTGATGAAAATACTGTCTGAAATTCGAAGCGAAGGGCCACATGACAGTAACACTTCCCGTATTTTAAAGTACACGATTTATTTGTGCACTGGTAATTAGGCATAGAAACTGAAAGTTACCCCACAGGCAGACACACAGTCACAGAGAAATTGCGAAAAATCTAAAAGGAAACCCCCTGCCAAGATGATCCTATTTCTGGACAATTAATGAAAAAATAAGTTGACATCTGGTTTGCCTGAAAGGTGTTAGTTATCGCTTCTTAGACTTCCCATGGTCATTTCCGTACCCGAAGTGTAGTGATAAAAATAGAAAAAAAAATCTTACCTTAAGTTTGTCGTTATTTTGTAAGAGAAAAGTTGCATGTAGCTCGGGCTCCTGCGTCCCTCCCCCCTTTTCGCCGGCTCTGACCACAGCACATGCTTATGCTTTCCCCCCATCGCCTCGTGACAAAGAGCCTTCAGATAATATTTCTCTATTAGCTCCGGGCTACATAGCTGTTGCACCTTTGACAACCCCTCCCCTCACACACACATTCACATTTCGCGTGTGCATGATGCGCTTTGATTATATTAGTTTACCAATCAGAAATACATTTGTTTGTGTAACCTTTCAAACATTTAGAAATTAAAATTTTGACTATGTCGTAGTCATAAAAGTTTCACTTGAATTTGAAATTCTGGGGTGGGCACTGAAACTACCTGGGGTGGGCCAGGGCCACCCGGCCCTGGCCCTGGGAAAATTTAGTTTAGCAAGAAAACGCCTAACAGGTTGAAATTCTTTTTCAGCAATTTATACTAATGTATGGAAACATACTTTAATACTTTTGTACAACCCTGTAGTTTACCTAGAATCTTTATTACACGCCACTATTTAGTTAAAATTTAATTCAAACTAAGGCACTCTTAAAACTGCTGAAATCACATTTCCAGAAATTATAATATATAGACGGCCATGCATCCAGTTCTTTACGTGACCCTGTATATCATTTTATCTATATTCTACAAACATTTCTTAGTAAACTAAATGCAGTTCAGAGAAAAAAAGCATAACTCATTTAAAAACCACCTTTAAGCAATTTGCGCCCATGCACAGTAATCCTTACGAATACTTTTGTGAAGCCCTGTATAGGAATTATAGCATTTTTATACACCATATACTACGCATAAATATAGTGAATCATAAAAGCGCATATCATAATTAAAAATACATTTCCAGCAATCATCGCTGATGAACAGTACTTCGGATACAATATAGTATCTGAAATATTTTATGTGTCCCTGTAAATGCTATATACGTATTATTCGTATTATACATGAAATAATTTATAGTATGTAAACCTCAGTGACATATATCAATTTCATTATATATGAAATAGATTTACATAATTAAAGTATGCCGCAAACAATTCCCTCCACCCCATATCATTATGTATTTGAATTCCTTTTTTAGCCCTACAATGAACAATAACTATTCTTTGCATCGCATAGTCAACAGAATGCATATTTTAGTGCACTTCATAAATGCATATCAATTTTATTCTGTTTGAAAGCGTGCGTAAAATCATTAAAAATCATTTGAAACGATTTTTTTCCCATAGGCAGTAATGTAACGGAATACTTTTGGCTGTCCTGTAAATGAACTAAACATGCTACAAACTTCATTACAAATAGGTACCATGCTATGGTAAACGTCAATAACATCCAAAAATTTCAGGGCAATCCGAGTATATTTACCAGAGTTAGAGTGCGGACAGACGGAGAGACAAACCGAAGTCATAAGCACTTTTCAACTTTGTGTCCTATATTATGTATCCTGTATTATATGAACTTTTAAAGAATATATACTAAAGCAGTTTAATCTATAACTTCCTATCAGGCATGAAAAACACTTTATTTCAATGCTTAAATATCATATTTTACTTTTTAGTGCCAATAATTACGCGTATCATAAACGTAGAAAATGAATTTACAATAGAAGAAAATTTAATAACCGATTCAGGACGTCTATAATTAAATGTTTGATTAAAATCATAAACAGAAAAAAGGTTTACATACAATTAAAAAAATAAATATACCAATTTGAAAAACACTAAAAATAATAATTAGTATTTATAACTGTACTATTAAACAACATCAAACTACAATAGATAAATTAAATGCATTATTAGATTTAACAATATCTCAAAAATATTTCCATATGATATAAGGAATTCCTATTATTTTATAATTTTGGCAAATGTTAAAACATTGGTTTGAAGATTTAGGATTTTAAAAGATAATTTAAAATATTATTAGGACTAAAAGAAAAATCTTTCAAATGTTTCACTACTGTAACATGTAAAAATACATTTTCCCAGTATAATCTTAATTTCTAATCTGAAACAGTTTCGTAATCTCATGATAATCGAACATCATATTTAACCCCAAAATAATAATAACTATAAGTGTTAGTAATAAATAAATAGTAAGAAGCCGAAAAAAAATTCCAAATCATTGTCTTAACACATTTTCAATCTCAAGTAAGTGTAAATTAATGCTTATATTAATTCCAGTATGAATGTATGCATGAATCAGTCTCTGCGCAGCTTTTTTTTCCAAGCGATGGTAGATTAAGATATTTTTCTTTACAGTTATCGAATTGGAAAATATTGCTTCTGACAATTCCAGATCAGTCTCTTACAAATATAACATAAAACTATTTAACTCATAACATACAAATCAGGAATAAAATATTTAAATTAAATAAGACTTACATGTACGTTCCATTAATATCCGTGTATCCTAAAATCGGAAGTCATTTCCTTATCTTAAAGTGTTGTAGACGTGGTGATGTTCTAAACATTCTATTACAAACTGTTCTGAACTAATTCCCGCGTCTTCTCATATTTATTTTTCTGTGGGCAGACGATTTTAAGCAGATGGTCTGTTACATATTATTTGTTTTTGTAAACAAGAGATTTGGAACCTGAATACGCAGTAATTTTCTGAAAGTATCGTTTATTAAAATTTTCTATTTGAAGAATTTTCCGATGTATTTTACCTTTTCTTTTTATCCGTACCAAACAATTCAAGTTAAAATGCACTGTAAAGTTCGTTTTTTGTAAATAATTATAATAATATTCATAATTAGAGTTTATTAGATAAAACATTATTTAAACTTTTAAAAGGTGTAAAAATAAATTTCATGGTAATAACGACCCCCCCTTTTTTTTTCATTTTTTTTTTTTAAGTAAAGTTTGTTTCACACGTAAATAAATTCAAAATATCTTCTTAATAAATAAAAAAAGATAATCAAGGGAAAAAAAATTTCGTTGTCAATCTGTCATTCTTTTTATATTAATTTTCTGTAAAATAAAACAATTTGTAAAATAACCCTTTTTTTAAAAAGTCATATCTCTAAAATACAGATTTTAAATACGAATAAGTAATTATATCATGGGTTTTGCACAAATTTTGTATATTTCTTTTATTTTCGGAAAATGCTAATTTTATTTAAAAAGTCTGAAAGAAGTAGAATTTATGACTTGAATGCAAATTATAAATCAAGAAATGCATAGATGACTAAACTCTGAAGACTCTTTCTACGTGCTCATTAAAAGGTGTAGATTTAACTGTAATAGAAATTTTTTTGTTTGAAACCACAGAAGTGTTTCGAATAACCCTGGTCGGTAAAAAAAGAAAGAAAGAAATTAATTTCCTCCCAGCAAACTAAATATGTAAAGTGTACAAATTTAATATTCCTAATTCTAAATATATTATCCAAATTGCTCCAGCACGTACCATTTTTCCGAGAAACACTTTTATAATAATGACAATCAGTGAAGGATTATTATATTAAATTGCAATGCTAGATAAAATTGAAATCATGAAAAAGTATACATTCACTGTCTTAGATATCAAATTGATAAAATATAGCCTGAAAATTTAGTTTATTAATGCTTGTATCGTGCACTTTATTTATTATGTCCCCCCCACCCCCCCGCTTTCGTGACAGAATTTACCATTTGCTATCCACGAATGACGGATATATTTTCCTTCCTTATGCCGCTGTAACTCGGGACTGTTTAAAATACTGTTTAAAATATTACTCTTCCTTTTCAAAGATTTTTGAAGTTCATATTTTTGTCACACTGTGACTTACAATATGGTGGTTTTTTTGTCACATATGTGACGTGACGTACGTTACATAGTAGTGACATAACACTGACGTCACAATTTTTTTTAATTGCCAGAAAAAAATAATTTTACAGCAAATAACATGTTTTGAAGAATTTTCGTAATTTTTTAAAGTTTTCTAAGAAGTCGCATCTCAGTCACAATGTGACATCACTGAGTGGTGGCATTTTGGTCATAGATGTGACGTGACCACAGTGACTTACAGTGACGTCACAACGACGTCAGCGTGACCATGCATGCTATGAGGGTATAGATTTTGAAATTATACATCTAACCCTATCGTTAAACGCCGTTTAATAACATCTAAATTGTATAAAAATCGATCCGCAAGTTTTTGTTTTATAAAAAATTCGATTTTTAAAAAGGAAAAGAAACACATTGTTGAAACACGAATTTGTTAAAATTAAGAAAACTGACAAACTGATCGATTTAGAACTTTCAGATAGTTTATAACACATAATAAAGATTTTAAAGAGGAGGAGGCATCAAATTTCAGGAGGCGGAGGGGGAGGGAAGGGCAATAAAATTCTTTTAGAGGAGCGCGGTCAAATATTTAAATATCGTACCGTTTTCTATAGTTTTAGATGCGGATTTTTGACAGAGCTATGACAGATAAATATTACTTATTTAATATAAAATTTCAAAAGTGTACTTACCACTATTTTCGAATAGTAATTTCAACAAATATCTTAAATTCTTGCCTACGTCCGCCACCCCCTTGACTAATATATTTACGGGTAGGTTGTTTAACGGAGTTCCGCTCAGAAACAGTTTTGTTAAGAATAGAGCTCGCCCCCTGATGGTGGAATGTGGAATTAAAAGATTCGAGATTGGTTTCTTTTGCAAGATTTTACAGTGCGTGCACAGCACGCCTGCTAAACGGTGCTGTAGGCAGCAGGCACCCGGTTCGAGATTCTTTTTATTTTACAATATATTGCAATGCGTGGGCAGCACGACTGCTATACGGTGCCGTAGCCAGCGGGGACCCGGTTCGAGGTTCGTTCAGTTCGAGATTGGGTCTTTTTATGAGATTTTGCAGTACAGATTTCAGGTTCATTTAAGAATATTATTACGAGCCCGGGCAACGCCGGGGGAGTCAGCTAGTGTCTTTATATGTTTTTAACACCTTTTAAGAAATTATATGTATGTTTTAACGTTCATATTAATAACAGGATTAAAATTTCTTCACGACATTAGTTTTAGTACAGTGTTTTGACTCTATTAACTTTATTTATTAATTGCTTGTTCTAATAGGGATAAAAATATATCATAAGCAAGATTGTTCTGTTTATAGAGATGGGTGTAATTTTGGGAAAAAAAACTGATTTTTGCCGAATTTATTTCGGCTTGAAAAAAACTTGGAAAATTTGAAAATTCATTTTTTAAATAGCGTAAGATGTCTTTTATTGTGTGAGAGTCCATATGAATTACTTTTCTTTGAAAAAAAATCGCAAATTTGACCATTGTTACTGATTCTTTAATTTTTAGGTGGAAGAATTTTTAATTTTGTGTCATCCTTCGTCTCGAATGAATAAAAAGCACTGAAAATTGGTAAAAGGCGATTTTCTTATTAAAAAAAAATCTTTATTAAAATAGCAGCAAGGTAAGAATAAAATTCTTGTACCTTTTTTTTAATACCAGGGGGCTCTGTCCCCTACGAGCTACGCTCGCCAACTCCCGTCCAGACACCGCGAACTCTAAAAGCACGCTAATTTGATCGGCTTTAAAAATTTTTCGGAAGAATGAATTATAATTAAAAAAACAATGGCTATCTCCCTGTTAACGTGTTGTTTTCGTCTTTGATTAAATCAGATCAGTGAAACATGTGAAAATAAACTAATATAAAATGATTTAAGTAAACAGAGTCTTTGTCTCCCGGTATTTTTTAACAACTCTAAAGGAAAGTTTTTTAAAATAAGACATTTTAAAATGTATCTTTTAAAATCTGACGTAATTTTCACCAAAGTTTTATTTATATTTTTAATATTCACGTGAAAATACTTTTGTTATTAGAAAGGAAATAGTATTTGCGCTGTCTTAGAATTCTCAACACAAGAGCAATGCGATTCTTGTAGCACTTCAATAACATCTGCATTGGTTCAAAATATCTCAATTTGTTGATTTGCTGTAAGCAAGTAAACCCTATTGGTTTACAGTGAAAGTCTATTGGAATTTGGCGAAATATTAGATATAGCCTAGTTGGCGACAGAACAGGGTCCCCCCCATATGGTAATCCCCCTTATAGGTATGGAGATGCATTAAATGCTGTTCAATAACCAATGAGGTGCGTTTCATTCGGCCGTTGCCTTTAAACAATTAACAAATAATCGCGATTTCTGTGCCACGTACGATAGCGTAATATATATATATATATATATATATATATATAGATTAGTTTTAAAAGATTATATCAAAATATGAAATGAATGTCTCGCGCAAACACATTTTTAAATTTAAACTGTTTGGCAATATTATGGTTTGACAATTTTAAATCTGACGTAATTTCCCTTATTTACATCTTTTAATGTATATTAATGAATTTATTATTTCACAATTTTCTTTCTCTTTTAAAATTCACGTGTAAATATTTTTTATGACGTAATTGTCACTATTTTCTTGCTTTTAATACGCAGTCATTTTATTATCATTTGAAAGTTTTTTTTGCTGTTTATAATAGTCACGTGTAAATAAATTTTTAATTTGAAGGAAATATTATTCTTTGCGCTGTTTTTACATTTGGCAACAATTAAAAATAATACCCTTTTCTAAAAGTTGTAAAAGATATCTCTCGAAATGCTGAAAATTTGAATTTAAAATAGAAGTAAAACCTCAAAAAATGAGTCGAATTAAAAAAATAAATAAAAAGAAATGCGATCTGCACGCCGGGAACTTCAAATGTATAAAATGATTAAATTCCTATGTATAGATTTTGCTCCTAAAAAACTTTTTTAATGGAACAATTTTTACCAAATTTAACATTAAATATTTCTTAAAGCAAGTCTTCGATTTGAAAACTGTCATCATCAGCGTGTTTATCAAACATTTCTCTATAACACCACCGATTTTCATATTTTTGCATGCAATATCTTTCTTAATATTAACGAAGGAAAACCTCCGTTCACAAAAAATGCAAAAGCGGCGGCGGTGACAACGTTAGTTACTTTTTATCAGAATAGAGAGACGACTACCGTTTGTAGCGATGGAAAGATTTTCTTTCAACACAAAAGTAAAAATTCGTTATCGTATATATATAAAAAAGTATTTAGCTCTTGTTTAAATTACAGAGAAAAAAAGAGAATTTAGATATTTAAATAGCATTATTTATACGCTTCTAATTTAATTGTTTCACTTGAAAACATCAGCTTTTAATGCAACAAAATTCTCCAAAAGTTAAAGACGTAGTTTATTTCAATAGATTGTCTAAGATTGAATTGTTTTTAACTCCTGCGCAGCGACCTGTATTTCCGAAAGTGCTTATATTTTGATTTATAGCCCAAGCAAGCGTTTATGATATTATTACTGCAGAATTTTACGAATATAAACTAAATGGTAAAATATAAAATAAAATAAAATAATACAAAGTTATTTTTACTTGTATGTTTCAGTGCACAACAATATCTTTTGTGCTAGGAAACATATTATATCTACAGAAAATAGGTAATCTTAAGGTAGTCTTAACAGTTAATAGGGTTTTTTTAGTTATATTTTTATATGCCTAGAATGGAATTTTTTACATTTAAGTAAATTTATATTATATTTAAGTAAGTACCAATAATAAACGAATTTTACATACAATAAAATAATGCATTAATTCAATCTACATAATTTAATACAACAAGCCAAAAATGTCATACATTCAGTATTTCCTATTACACATCTTTTAATGGTAATTTTTTGTAATTGATTTTTTTAAACACAGCCTGCTACGTTAAAGGAAAAAAATGGTGCTTTTCTGGGTTATAAAAAAGGCCACTTGTTAAATTCTTTTAATAGTTAAATGGAATAAAATAAAAATTTGAACTCTTTTACTTAATAAATACTAAAAGTTAAAAAAAAAAAAAAAAAAAAAAAAAAAAAAAACACGCTTTTATAAAATAGTTACTGTATTAAAAATTAAAAACACGCTGCATTTAAAGTTAATGTTTCACACATGAAAATTCGTGTTCTTTACATGACGTCGTATTTCCATGTAAAAATTATGTATTAAAGGTTCAAAATTAATTATTATTATTATTATTTTTTAAATTGAATATTTGCTAAGTTCCTTTATAAGATAATAGTAGGCATCGACCGCTACGCTGGTTGGTTTCTTCAAACAAACCTTGAATCAAATGAAATACGAGGTTAATACCGAGGTTAATATTACCGAGGTTAATACTATTAAATACCGAGACTAATGGTGTAAAATATTTTATTTTAAATTCATACATATTTAGTCACTAGCTCCTTCAATATATACCCCTCCTTTATCCCTACACCGCTCCATGAGAATTTTCCCTTGTTTGAAACAGTGCTTGAAGTCTTCTTCTGTGAGCTCTTTTATGAAGCATGCCGCTTTTTCTTTCACAGCTTCAGTGGTCTGAAATCTGGTTCCTTTTAATGCAGATTTGACCTTGGCGAACAGATAAAAGTCACATGGTGCCAGATCAGGCGAATAAGGTAGGTGGCACAACACCTGCATGTAATACTTGGCTAGAAACGTCTTGACTGACAATGCAGTATGAGTTGGTGATGAAGACCCCATGACTTCTTCCACAATTCGGATCTTCTTTTTTTTTTTTTTTTTTTTTTTTTTTTTTTTTTTGCAGAGTTGAGCAAGGACCTCAAGGCAATAATGGTGGTTAATAGTTTGACCTTCAGTAACCCAGTGAAGGTACACAATCCTATGAATATCGAAAATTTTCTCCATTGTTGACGTGAAAGGACGACCCGGGCGAACATCAACTTGAATGTCTTCTCGGCCATCTTGGAAACGCTTAAACCACTCAAAAACCCACGCAAGTGATGAACATTCATTGTTGTATACTTCTCTTAACAAATGATGAATTTCAGTAGCGGATTTTCCAAGTTTAAAAAGAAATTTCACATCAATTCGTTGCATTTTTAAAATACTCAACATTTTCCCGTCAAAACACTAAAACAGGGTCCAGAACAAATGAAGGTCACCAGTGTAGATTTCAGGGGGTGGCCCGGGGGGGACATTCCCCCCCGGAGCAATGAGATGTCCCCCCCGGAAGATTTGAGATTTTGTGTTTTCAATGATCAAAAAGTGCAATTTCCCCCCCGGAACTCAATAATGTCCCCCCCGGAGCCACAGAAATCCCTCCCGCAGAAAAGTGTCTGAATTCAAGAGGTGCCTGATATCTACCCCTTGTATATCTGCCCCCATACGTCATTTTGACGCCACAGTAGAAGGGGACACATATCCAGTGCTACACCATTTCACTTTATTCGAGAATTGTATATCCGACCCCTGTATATATACCCCCATATCAGAAGGGGGCACATATCCAATACAGAGCATTTTATTTTACTCAAGAGCTGTATATCCACCCCCTGTATATATGCCCCCATACGTCATTTTGACGTCACAGCTGAAGGGGACACATATCCAGTTCTACAGAATTTTCCTTTCGTCGAAAGGTGTATATCCGACCCCTGTATATATGCCCCCATACGTCATTTTGACGTCATAGCAAAGGGGACACATATCAAGGGGGCAGATATCCAATGCTAGGACTTTTACTTTTGGCGAGAGAGTTGGACAACCGACCCCTGTATATATGCCCCCATACGTCATTTTAACGTCACAGCAGAAAGGGACACATATCAAGGGGGCAGATATCCAATGCTAGGACTTTTACTTTTGGCGAGCGGGTTGTATATTCGACCCCTGTATATATGCCCCCATACGTCATTTTGATGTCACAGTCGAGGGGACACATATACATTGCTAGAACATTTTTACGCTCATCGAGAGTTGGATATTTTGCATATATGTCCCCTTCTACGTATAGATTTTATTGTTGCCGCGAAGGCCTTATTTATCTAGAAATCTGTGAAAGACATTTAAAATGTAACTCAACAATTATGTAATTATATACGAGGACGGGAGTTTCATAACTCACCTTATCCAAACTTCAAAATATCGAGTGTTTTTTATCAATCTATTCTATAGGTGAACCTGCATAAAAAAAAACACTATAATCTGAAAAAAACCCTAGTTTTAACGTGTATGTCTGCCATTGTAAAATATTGGTTTACAAAGAAAACCAACGGGTTTTATGCGATTTCCCAAAATTAGATTATCTGGACAGGGCGAGGTTTGAAACTCACGTCTTCATATATACATAAAAAAACATATATTGAAAATTTATAAAGTTAAAAAAAAAATTAATCATTTTGCTTCCATTTTAAAATGTTATAGACAGTTATGGTTCGAATAAATGTTATAGTCAGAAACTACGATATAGTTACTAACATTGTTTCTTACTACGATAGAGTAAGAAACTATGTTAGAAACTATATATAGTTAGAAAGAAATATTATTGCTGGTTTTCCATCTGAGGTTCATTCCTGCAGATAGCACATGTGACCAAAATGATAAAGATAAATCATGCCGGTTGTATAGATTATTAAACACTTCCCAACTACTTTTATAATTTACATTTATCCAACTTCAGTTTTTCGAAATACTCTGTACTTTCATGCAATGCTTAACATTACATAAATTTCGTTGAATTTGTCCGAGAAAAACACCATCAAAATGCACTTCAAATAAATTTCTGCTATAGACTCTAATATATCCCAATTCTTTTGTTTGCCCCTATAACAACTATAATTGTTAGATACACCCTCTTTTCTCTGAGAAACATCCTGCAGTATAGCTGAACACTGCTCTCGCATAAAAGGAAGGTACTTTCTGACACATTTCGGAATTCATTTATGTTCAGAAAACCATGAAATTACCCTGTGTTCTTATTCAGAAACTGTGTAACCGGAAGACTTTTCCGTTTTTTGTTAAAAGCAAAAGACCTTTCTTAAAAATTCTCTCAATGCCGGCTTTTAAACCAAATTACCGACGCGGAAGCGCGAGAAAGGGTAAAGACTTTTCATCACTAGACAAAAATCGCTTATAGCTCGATAAGTAATTTATTTGTCAAAAAATAGTAAACTCATTTCGATTCCAAATTGCTTCAATAGCTAGTCTTTCCAGTTTTGCCTCTGCGTTTAAAAATGAGCCAGATAATGTGTCAGAAAGTTTCTCGTTTTTGAGAAAGCCATTTTGATAAGCAGTTATAGCTTTTTTACGTTCTCTTTTCTACCCTTTTGTTTTTTTGTGAAACATGCCATTTGAAATTAAATTTACGCGGATTTTTTTTTTTTTTTTTTTTTTTTTTTTTTAAATTTAATCACTTAAGGCGACAAGGAACATACAACTCATTTTTTTATTTTACTTTTTTTTTCACTTTAAATACTAATCAATGGCACACTATATGCATTATGGTATATATTTATCACACAAGAAATACTAAATACTTTTTTTTTATTATTTATTTATTTATTTATTTATTTTTTTGAGAAAAATAAGGAATTTTCCGGGATGTTTTAAGTGTTAGAAGAACTTTTCAAAATACAACATGAGCATTCCAGATCAATTCAAAACCACCAATATTTTTATTCAAGTTTGCTTTATATATACAAATAAAACGCTGCCTCGAATTTTATATATTTGAATATAAAAGTAAGAAAAAAAACTTTCTAAATTTTATGAAATTCTCAGAATTTTCGCTCATATTGCTGCAATTAACTACCTTTAACTTTTGATCTGTATTTAGTTTTGAAAATTCAAGCATAATAGCAAACAGCTATAGAACATTTCAAAGCATTCAGAGGAAAAATTTTGTGTACATTCAAGAAAAAATGGATAGCGACGAAATTTTCTGAAAAAAAAGACTAATTTTAAGATTTAGTACAAGCGCAAACATTAAAATATAAAAGTTTATTTCTACGCTGACGATGAAATGAACACTTCCGATGATCGTCTGAATTTGGTCGAAAACATTTTGGAATTCTAATTTGATTTTTAAGGTATTTTAAATAATTTTATATTATATACATACACATAAAAACAATTTTATTACTTTTTATTTATATAACTAAAAATATTTAACTGCCGTACTTTAAATTTTAATACGTCACTTTCTCAAGTTTTCAAGATTTATTTTCAGGATATTGAACCATAAACTGAGGATGTTGTACGATAAGGCGTCGTTACATGCTTGATTGTTTTTACACAGGATTTCTATAGATTCTCTTATAGTGCATGCGTAATAACTGGATGTTGGGAATATGATCTTTGCATGATCAAAATCTATTGCGATATTCTGATTGAAACTTAAACGATTGACGGAATGACACAAAAGAAAAATCAAAGAAAGAATAAAAGAACATAAAGCAGAGATAAAATTTTGTCGTCAACCCACAACTCACTCTTGTTTAAGTTTCTATCAGAATATCACAATAGATTTTGATCACGCAAAAATCATTTTCCCAACATCCAATTATTACGCATCCACTATAAGAGAATCCATAGAAAACCTGTGTAAAAACAATCAAGTATATAACGACGCCCTATCGTACAATATCCCCAGTTTATGCTTCAATATCCTGAAAATAAATACTGAAAACTGGAGCAAAGTTACGTATTAAAATTTAAAGTACGGCAGTTAAATATTTTCTTCTACCCATGAAAAGTGACGTATGAGAACAGAGTGATGCCATAAAATAAATGGAAATGTAATTAATAATAATATATATTTCCTTTGCTGCTGCTACTTCTACTTTCAACTCTGGTAATTATTGGTTCTCTCATCTTCAAAACAAAGTGACGTATTTGTTTAAATAAACAACATGTAGTTATTAAGATATTCTCTGATGATGAGCTTGGAAAGCTTGAAAGTACTAAGAAGTTTTAAATAAAATGTATATTTTAAACTTGTAAAAACTTTTTCATCACTTTAGTCGCCTTTTAAGTAAGACTGTGGGCTTTTTTAAGTTCACATTATATATTTTATACATCATAAATTTATAACATTTATAACTAGAAATTAAAAATAGTTTTTCTTTACTTTCTTTTATAAGCATAAAATGTTCATCTTGAAAATTGCGCCTATTCTTTTAATGTATTTCATACTTTTCCCAAAAATTTCCGTATTAATTTGACATCGAATTCGATTATCAAAAATGTACAGATTTTTTACACTTGGTAGAAAGCGCAAACAAACGAATTTTTTTCAAAAAGACATATTTTTTTTGTCACTTTTTTTAAGATAAGGCAACTAGAAAGAAAAAAATAAACATTATTTAATTTCTTATTTTAGAATTTAAAATTTTATTTCTGAACGCATAATCGTAAATTAATTAAAATTAAATTACTATTTCATAATAATGTATTTTTTTATACATAAAACTTTTCATCCTTTTTATTTCTATTTTTTTTTTTAATTCGGTAATAAAAACTGTTTTCGGAAACAAAAAGTGGAGAAATTATATTTCTAAATTAGATGACGCATGTTTTCATTTCCATAAGTGTTTATCCATCAAATTAAGGTGTTTGTGGTTTAGATGTAAGTAAGTTATGTTATTTGGATATTAGAATAGGTGTCGATTTCAGAGATTTTTAAGGAGTAAGTGGCTTCTTAAAGCGACAGTAGACGTTCAAAACGCAAAAAAGCATTAAAAAAATCATTTTTTGTTTTTTCGAAAAAATGTTCCGGCAATCTTCTACTTTCAAATAAAAAAAAAATTATTCAAATCTGATAATTTTTTTGCAGAGATACAGCTGTTTTTCTAACATAAACAATCGTTAATCTGCACTTAAAATAAAACTTTAAATCCAGTTTTCTCAAAATGAGAATTTACGCCGACTGAGTAAGTTCAAAATGCTCCATTCGTCTTAATTTTATACTAATTTTTATAATACTTGTTAATATTGCTGTTGATATACTTTATTACAAAACTTGCTATTAATATGTGTAAAAAAAAAAAAGTAATATTTTATCATTGAATTTTATCCGAAATGAACAATATTATATGTTTATAATTATTTTCTGTCAAATTACTTAGTATAATTTTAAAATGTATACCAATTTTTGATGTAATATCATAAAGCTATCACAAAAAAAAAAAAAAAAAAAAAAAAAAAAAAATTACAAGTTTTTGAAACAAAATTTAATGCGCATGGAGCATTTTTAATTTGTATCACTAATTAGCATATTATTAATTAATTACTCATTTGCATATTAATATTTTTTAATGAAATTAAGAAATTTTCTTAATTATTGCACAGATTATATGTGTTTTAAATTTCAAACGATTGAGCAAAAACTGTAGAAAATGTTTTTGACCGTCCACTGTCGCCTTAATCTGAAAATTCCAGTTGCTAAACTGCGAAAGAAACGCATAAAAGTAATAACGTTTATGTGTGAAAAAAATTCAGGAATACAAAGTGAAAAATAATTTATTTAATATATACACATGTGCAACAAAATACATACAAATTACATCAAACTTGTGTACTCTAATCACACAATTCTTTTAACGTGGATATTAATTAAGTGTAACATTAATATTGAACTATGTAGGGTCAGAAGATTAATCTGAGCAGGATACATGTTACAAAAAATATGTATAAAGTAAGCAATCATGGTAGTGGGGAATATTAGAAAAGCAGTATTTCTTTTTTTCAATTTGTCACACAAGAGTACATATAAAAAATTGTGAATGTGTGATATTTTGATAAATTTTGCATTATAAGAAACAAAATACTGTTTAACCCTTTTGTTTTTTTCAAGAACACACAAGAAAAATTATTTAAAAAAAAAATCTTATCACCGTCTAATTATAGAGGTGATTCTATTCCGATTTTTTCGAAAATTTAAGGCTTTCAGTTCTCAGAACTCTGACATTAAAAATGTAACGCAACAATATCGCCAATTTCGACAAACGGTCGCCAAAAACTCAATTTCGTCAATCGTTCGCAGAAAAAATCGTCAATTTGGTCAAAGGATCGGGGAAAAATATGAATGTAGCAAAAATATTGCAAGTAAATGCAAATTTCGTCAAAGAATCGCCGGAAAAATGCAAATTTCACCAATTTCGCCTAGGGATCAGGGGAAGGAACGCGGATTTTGTCAAAAAATCCCGAAAGAAGAAACTAATTTCATCAAAGCATCGCGAAAAAAAAACTAATTTCGTTAAAGGATCGCAAAAAATCCCTCAAATTTCGTCAAAGGATCGCGAAAAAAACGCGAATTACATCAAAACATCGCAAAAAACCTGAATTTCTTCACAAGAAGAAAAAAAAGCGAATTTCGACAAAGTATCGCGAAAAAACTCGAATTTTGTGAAAGGGTCACAGAAATATACGAATTTCATCAAAAGGTCATGAAAAAATGCATAATTAGCCCATGTAGGGGAATTTCCCTCTTTGCTGTAACCTTTTTAGAAAATCTGCTGCAGATATCAGATTTTTGCTTCTCTAATTGCATATATATGCAATTTAATTGTTGGTATATTCTTATAAAATAAATAGCATCATTTATAATGAAATAAAAACTTTATCTGCTTACCAAAATGTAGATTTATAAAATTGTATGCTCATAAAAAATATCTTTATATGTTTTGTTATATACTTTAAAATTTCAATTCAAAACAGAGAGTAAGGAACTCAAGAACTAATAGAAAATGGAAAACTGATAACTAGAACTTGAACTATTAATTATGAAGGTTTGATTTTAAAAAACATACATATAGAAGTTTATCGAGGATCTTATACACTTATAATCAGAGTAAAAATATTTTTATAATTTCTTTCAATATGTGCGTGTGAATTGTTCAAACAATAAAAATGTATTCTCAATAAAATTAATATTTCGTATTTAATTTTTAAAAAATTATATCCATAAAGAGTACACACAAAAATATTGGATTCATAAATGTTTTAAGGAAATTGAGTGAAATTCAATGCGCGCAATATAGACAGTTTCTTTAAACTTATTCAAATTTCAAATTACACTGAAAAATTCCTAAATTTAAAAGAACATGCAAATAAAGAAAATGGATTTTTTTCCCATTTCTTGTTTTAAAATTTACAATTATTTTTTTTTGTTTAATTTAATACAAATTAAAAATAATTGGATACATAGATGAAAGTATTTGTTACACTAATCAGTGTTCTATTCAACTACCTCAAATCAGTATCATATTCATAGTGAGAACTTTCTCACACACTCAAGAAGTCAAATTTAATCTTAGATACACGAACTTGGCAAGCACTCTTATTCAAAAAATGGGAAATTGAGTAGAGATTTCTATATTTCGATAAATGCAAAGAATATTTTTGTTTTAAATACGAAAAGATGATATTTTGAAACAAATTTTCAGAAGCTCTTACAGAGAAAAGTAAAATGAAAAATAAATCCCATAAGATGCAATGAGAAATGTTAATGTCACCACGTTACCGTGAGAAATTAATCTCATAAGATGCAATTCATTTATCGAAAACTGAAAACGTTATTTGATTCCAAATTTTTTACAGCTGATGTCTGCTATTTATTTTTCTTTCTTTCTTTCTTTCTTTTTTTTTTTATTTATTTAAAAATTAGTTCACGAATGTTTCTCGTTATCGAGTGGGAAATTTTCCTCCTTTTTTAAAACAAGCTTAAGCATATAACCTACATTTGAACACTTTTGTACAGTGCTGGCCTCCATTTTAAAAAGTGCAAGAATTTTTTTTTTTATTAAAGATAAACAAAGGTATTTAGATCACGTTATAGGTGCGGACCCTATAAGAGCAGGCGTCAAATACATTGCATCTGCCACATTTCTCATAGTGGCCCTCTTTTTGTATCACAGAATATGTAAAAATATCCGCATAAAATTATGCGTTTAAAGAAAAAAGTGCGAAATACCTTTTAAAAAACTTTTTTCAGTTAGTATTTAAAATTATTAAAACTTTTAGAAATTCTAGACTTCAGAGACACTCTATGAAAAAATGAATTAGCACATTAACTTTCAAATTTTTATGTCTATGGAAAATTTATCATAAAATCATCATTGTATCATCTCTGTAAACACGTAATCTGGTGCAAATAAATATTATACACATATTCAAAATAAAAATAAAATAAAATATACATTTCTGTCGATTTTCTAAGCCCATTTTTTTTTCAGTTTTTATGTTGCTGTTATAAATAATAATAAAAAATATTTATAAAAGAATGGAAATTTTCAGTCGAAAAAAAATAAATAAAATAATAATTTTCAAAATTCATAGATGCAATTATTTAAGAAAATGACTTAACATTAGTGACAATATAGTAAATTACTGAAAAGCAAATATAATGAATAACAAAGATAGAGCATAATAATAGAATATAACAGAATGTTTGTTTGTAAGGTCTACATTTGAGTCCGGCGCAAGTAGGATTGTACCAGAACAGAACCAAAACTTCTGCTTCAAGTCAACTTGAAATCTGACACACTTCAACCCGAATCGAATCGATCGCGAACCAGGAATGAAAGAAGAATTAATTCATATTTTAATAGAATTATCGAAAAGTAGTCAATAGTTATGTCATCAATTGTATCTTTTTATGTATTAAAATGAACACATATAATTAATTTTCAAATATATAGTTTTTAATTGAAAATATTTTTGAAAAACTGGTTCAGTCTGAACAAAACTCGAAAAAATCAAAACTCAATATGATCATGAATCATTGAAAGTTAACCTGGTCCACAACGAAAAGAAAAAGCATCAAATAGAAACACAAGTATGGTCGGATTAAAATCTGGTTACCCGAAAATAAGATATGTGCGTTTAAATTATATTTAAAATTACCTCCCTCTTTCGTACATTTTCGGACTCATTTTGAAGCATACATGAATGCCATTCGCAGTACTCTTAAGAATTGAATAACGTTTTTCATTTTTCATAAATAGGATACGTTTGGAATTGCAGTTAATCACACCTTGATGATGTCTTTTCCAAGACGATCACTTCACGAAAGTTGGCTTTAACTGTCAAATTTGGTAGCATTTTCTGAATACTTTTTAATCATAAATTGTTGTTGATAAGGACATTTTTTGTGTGTTTGCGATTTATAACATGCAGTTTTACTTCTAAGGTTTTTAAAATAAAATAAAGCTGATTTTTAGCAAAAAGTTACATAAACATTAAAAAAAAAAAATCTGTACAATTTTGAAATGTTATTAAAAAAAAAAAAAAAAAAAAAAAAAAAAAAAAAAAAAAAACATGATAGCGCAAGCTGCAACAAGCTGAATAACAAGCCTGTAACGTACCAACCATTAAAATAAATTAAAAGAAATGGAAAAATAGCAAGAGTAAACATATTATTAGTGTTTTTGCCTAAAGAAAAAAAAATATGCAATTTGAATTTCCATATATCATGTTTTATATAATAAAACATGATATGTGTTATTATGTAAAATAATTATATACATTTTATTATTTATACACATTCATATACATTTATGTAAAATATAATAAAACGTGCGTAAATGAAATATATGTAAACGGATACCTGGTGGTAATGGAACTTTTATGATTTCTGGTAAATGATGCACTTTCACAGATATAAATCTGTCTAATACAGAATACGTTTCGATTTTTTGTTTCCGTCTTAGCAGGTTTCATTAGATTCTTCTAAACTACTTCAAGTAAATTTCACATATACTACTGGAATTAAACTTTATATTTTCTTTAAATTGCGAGCGGGTTGCAGACCCGTCAGTGCCCCCCCCCCCCCTTCCCTTGCTTAATACCTGCACATTCTTTTCCAATGGTTCTGTGGTCATCAAGCAAAGAAAGGAGAATCTCAACAAAAGAAAGAAGTGGAGACACGTCAACGACGGCCTGTGAAGTTCTATGTCATCTAGAATTCCGCAGAAGTCAACAAACATGAAAGAGAGCGCCTGACCATATCAAACTTTACGACGAAAAGAAACGCAGTCTATTCGATGCCTTACTTAAAAGTCGGATTCATGCATTTGTAACTTTCCGTAACTAAGCAACAAAGTAAAGTAAATCTGGGCCGTTTTCAAAACTACTGAAGTAAAGCTGGCCCGTTATTATCACATCAAAGTATCAGATAAGGCGGATAAATTTCAAAAATTAAAAGAGCTCAAGATTAACTATATTTGTTAAGAGAAAAGCAAGGAAAAGAAAAACGGAAATTTCATAAAAAGGGGCAATGTAGGTGGAATAATAAAAAAGAAAAAAAATAGAGAAATTTTGTATCAAGCATGGATTTTGGTATCTAGCAGTAGAAAATTAGAAGATTTTTAATCATAGTTATTTCAAAATAAGCACCACCAAAGAAAAAATGAAATTTAAAGTTATTTAAAAAGAGTAAGAAAAGGGTAGAAAAGAATAGAAAAACGAAGATTTCTGAAAAAGGTTTAATAATAATAATAATAATAATAATAATAATAATAATAAAAGAGAGAGGGAAATTATGTACCAAGCATCATTGTAAAAAAAAAAAAAAAAAAAAAAAAAAAAAAAAAAAAAAATTATATAACGTTACTCCATAAAATTAGTGGCAGCATGCTACCTCCAATTTTATGGAGTAATTTAACTTATATAATAGTGTAATTTGACCTGATATAATTGGCGTAATATTACACATCAGTGAAGAGGTTCTATGGGGGTTCCCCCCCCAACATATGTGAACTTCGGAAATTTCAGCTTAGAGTTGGGAAATTATAGATTTTTAAAATTATAGATTGGAAATTATTATTACTTATTGGAAATTATTATTACTTATTGGAAATTATAGATTTAAAAAAAAAAATAGATTTTTTTATTGTTTTGTTGACTACCTTTCTGAGTTCTGTAATAGCAGAATAGTTAAACTTTCAAAAGAAATACAAAAAGCAGCCAGACTCAATTTTTCATTATGTTTCTCTGTGCTACGAAAATATCATACTTCTACCAGACCTGAATTTCTCTACTGTTATCCATCAACAGTGTCTCCAATACATTTCTTCCAAAACTTTGTTCCTTTCTCAAAAATCTAAAAGTATGAGGCTATTTTCATATGAAGTACGATTATGACTCTTACACAATTGAAGACAAAAACTTTCATTAAAAGAACCAATAATTATAATTTTTTTATTTTTAGTTTCAGCATTTTTCTTTGGAAAGAATTTTTTTTTTTTTTTTTGTATAAGTATTATTATTATTATTAAAGACGCATTGAACATATCATTTTAGTTGGAAAATAGAGCAATTTGTTTCACATTGTGAAATTTTTGAATTATAAGTTGGAAAAATTTTGAACTTTTCCCTTCCCCCCACCCCCCGCCCCGAAAATAAATTTGTAGCTACGCCCCTGTGTAACGCAACATCAGTTATATCGGTACCCAATAAAATGCAGGCAGGATAATTGAAAAAAAAATTTTATGGAGTAACGTTACATATTCTTTACAGTGATAATTATAAACTACTTTTAACAATTCCAGAAAATTGTCACGAAACTTCACAGTGAAGCGAAAAAAATAATAACTAATGAAACAATTTAGAAAATTCATAACATATTAAAAATCTAATTTTAGCAATTTCCGTCCAAAGTTGGAAATATAGTCGATTTATTTTTATGCTGGCTGTGATTTACAGATTCGTATATCGTTGAATACTTCTAAAACACAGAGTTGTGTTTAATATAACTCAGACGTGTTCAAATAAACATTTCCTACTGCTCCACTAGATGCAGATACAATTTTTCATACCAGTAAGCCAGACAACTAATTTTCTATTATTTATTGATATATTTTACTATTGCTTTGAGTCGACAATATATATTACAGGTATTTTAAAATTCATTTCAGTTAGTTCAAATTCATAAAACATGTGAAAAATCATCTTCAGAATTTTCTGTCATTAAACGAAAATGTACTCGTATTCCCTTATACTGTCTGCATATTATCTACAGATTTTTATGGACACCCCGGATTAAGCTAAAATTTAAATAATCCAAGTAAAAAATGTTTAACACAACTAAAAATAAACTTCTAGCAATTACTAATCATAGACAGCAATGTATCTTGTTCTTTGCGTAAGCCTGTACAGTAATTTATCTATATTCTACAAACATCATACAGTATACTAAATATATGCATAACAAACAGAAAAACCTTTATTGAACAATTTACATCCTTAACAATAACGCTTACAAATTGTTTTATCTAGCTCTATTTTATGCAGGTAGAACTATACACATCTCGCATTATGCAAAAATTGTGTGAAAAAAGCATAATAGAACGGAAAAAGTATTTTTACTAATTAGTGCTCATAGCCAGTACTGTAACTTTATTATTTTGCGTGTCCCCGTAAATGACTAATAAATGTTATGCATCCAATAATGTACAGAAATCATCTTGTACCGAACTTCAGTAATTTATCAATTTAATTATGTTTAATATCTGGTAACCGCAGAAAAATGACCCTCGTGCGATTTTTCCCACACGCTGCAATGTGACTGAATTCTTTTGTGTGTCCCTGTAACTAAAATATAAATTTCATAAGGGGGAGCGTTGATTTAGAAAGCTATTTATTTAATATTACAAAAAGCAACAAAATAAAAATAAAATAAAGAGTTGAAAAAATATATGACTTCTTGAGATGATAGGCGGGGAAATGGAGAAAAGGCTTTTTTTTTTTTTTCTTCTTCTTCTGACGGGGAAAGAGCTTGATTAAATAAATACTTATTTATCATTACTATATGCTTAAAAATAGGACAGGAAAATAATTAAATAATAATAAGCTTTAACTTTTTTAAAACTTTTGCATACTTGGAATAGGGGGGGGGGGAAGAAAGTAAAAATTTAGATAGTCGGTTATTTTTTCGTTTCAATAAAGAAACAAACAAAAGAGTTTTACAGATATTAATTATAAATTTAATGATTTTAATCTTTGGGTAGTGTATGAGAGAGAAGAAAAGGGGAGGAAAGCAAGATTTCGGAAAGGGGGGGGGGGGATTTAGACAATAAAAAAAAATAAAAATAAAAAGCGTGATATTTAAATTGTTTTAAAGAAAACTGAATTTCAGTAAGATTATATCGATCATGTGTTAGACGCAAATGAATAATTTCCTTACTATTTAAGTAGCATTAAATGTAATTAAATAATTAATTATTATAGAGGTTAAATGGAAAATACAGTCTATTCTGTTATTCAAAAGACATATAAAAGTTACTTGTAATTTCAGAAGATCTTTAAAAAGCCGAATGTTATGAAACTGCGCTTAAAAATGTTTCCTAAATTTTAATTTGAGAAAATTTTAACACACCAGAATTAAAAAGCATTAAGTGCCACTTTGTTCCAAGCACTTTTTAGTAATTATGCATGCCTGAAGAAGGATTTATTCCATCAAAACGCGTTGCTTGTTTTATAGTTCAGCATTTATTTATATAGATTAATAGTTTATTTGTCAAGAAACGTGAAACACTAGAATTCGTCTATTATTTTATTATGTTTATTCAAACTCACTGAACAGTCCTCACATATAATAATATATCACATATATCACACAATAATTCTTCATATAAACACGAAATATACCAATGAAAAAGATTATGGGTAATATGAGTCAAAATTATTTTTTATTATCGTATTCAATAATTAACTATTTATAATAACTATTTTGTTTTCTTTTAGAAGGATGATTATTATATCGAGATACATAAATTAATCAAAACAAAATAAAGCAATTAAACTTTAAGTAGAATAGAATTATTACGGTATTATTGAAAGTTTAAGTGTGCTCGAGCAGTGGCGACCGAATTTGTAAAGCCCTGGTCTCGACGGAAAGAAAACAAACAATTATACTTGCTAAGACGGAAACTTTTAATAAACATATTTTTTTTTTCTTAGTCCCTTTCGCTTTCGTTTTCACAGGTTTAAATAAATTGAAATGTTATTATACTTTTGTAAAAATTAACTCACTTACCTTTTCGCACTCTCTTCTCGGAAAATTTCCCTGTTCGGTGTAAGCTCCGTTTTACATCTATGAAGAATATCCTCACGAAGATTGATTTTTTCTTTATAAAGTAAATCTGGTTTGCATGTGTGTGCGGATTTTTCTTCAATTTTTTTCTACCCCTCTGGATTCAGCAAGACTGCTCTTCCCCGACATTTAATATCTTTGCATGCTAGTTTCCATCTACCGGCAGTGGGCTTGTCTTTAATTCTATAAAAAAAAATCCATCACCATTGGAAAATAATCATCCATTTTTAGCGCCAGGCACTTCGAAAACTGTTTTTTCCGTTTTAAAATTAGAATTATAAGCAGCTTTAGTAACTATAAAATCTGAACTTGAACAAAAAGTCACTCCTTCCTTTAAAGGCTGACAAATGTAAGTGTGTTCTTGATAAGTGTTTGCAAAAAAGAAATACACGAATACGACTTCCACATTTGGCTGACTAATTATTTTAGGAGGTGTCACGTACAGTGAAAAGAACTCCCCATAGCTAGAAGGCGTAAAGAAATCATATAGAAAAGAGACACTCGTGTGAACTTTAAAAAATCCTAAACCCATAGCACGATCACTCTCAATTCATGAAAACATCGTTAAGTGAATTAATTGTCGAAATAAGTAATTGGAAATAAGACTAATGCCACGTTAGAACTAACGAATCGGTCCTTTTTACCTCCCATATTGAGAACATGTGTTATGACATGTACTTAACGAAAGATAATTGTTTCTGGAGACATAAGCCAATTGAGCTATGTTGCTAATTTTCTTGAAATTAATAATAATAATAAAAAAGTTAAAACTGATGTTAAGAGGCTACTTCAGTCAAGTGAAAAGACTCGTTCGCTAATGCTAATCCTATGGAAGAAATTTATAACGGTATCTCCGTTACATTTCAATATTTTTAAATGATTTTTTTGCATTGGATAGCTGAGATCGATCTGTACAAAGGCCGTTTTTTAATTTTTCGATTTTGTTTACAGATATTTTTAACGAGGACGCTTTCATTTTCGGAACCGGTTTCGAAACTGAAAGCATGCTCATAAAAAAAATCTGTAATAAAAATCGAACAAGTAAAAAACGGCCTGCATACAGATCGATCTCAGCTATCCAATGCAAAAAAAAAATCATTTAAAAATATTAAAATGTAACCGAGATATCGTTATAAATTTCTTCCATAGGATTAGAATTAGCGAACGGGTCTTTTCATTTGACTGAAGTAGCGTCTTAAGATGGTTCTCAAATGTCCTGCTCGCGAAATTTTCTGACACAGTTCCTGGCTCATTTATAACCCGTTTACTTTAATTTGTTGCTTAGTTACGAGAAGTTTAAAAAGTATGCACCCTCACCCCCTTTTCAGTAAAGGTGATTAACGCGGGTGGTCTATTGGTATATGTCATTAGCATACCTGTTTGTGGTTTCCGGAATCTGTCTTCCCTTCTTGGTGAATACCCCCCCCCCTCCTTTCCCCCGAATGAAATCCGAAGAAATCATATCCTGTTTGAAAAATAATAATTATCATTTCAAAGTGTCAAAGCGTACTTGATGGATATTCAAATTGTATTTTTTCATGATGAATATGTTATTGATTTGAGTTAGTAGAATAGAAAGCTTCAATAGTGTAGTCAAAATGAACACTTTCATAAAAATACCGAATTATGTTTAATCTTTATTAAATAATAAATAATAATACTAATAACTGTAAATCCTAAATCCTTGAAATGAGTGTAATAAAAAATTCAAAATTTAAAAATTTAAGAATTTAGTTTAAATTCGAGTAAGTTTACCTGTGTACAGCATTGAATTTCATCAAAATTTACTTAAAGCATTTTCATGTTTAATATTTTTATATGAATTTTTCATGCATATCTATTTTAAAAGTGAAATTTCAAAAGAGAAATAACAATATTAATTTTAATGTAATACTTTTTTTATTGTTTGAACAATTCGTACACACATATGGAAAGATATGAGCTAAAATAGGTTTGCAGTGAATATAAATTTATAAACTCTTTGTTAAATTTCAAAATGTATATTATTCAAAATAAAAACTTTATATAAGATATTTAAATTGTAATTATTTGTTTTAAATTTTAAATTAGTGGTTAAGTTCCTAAAATTTTGTTTCAAACTAAATTTTTAAAGTATATAAAACATTAAAAAATATTCATTTTTATAAACAAAAAACATTATTATATCTTTATAAATTATACATTATAATTCACAAGAATATACAAGAGCAACTAAACTGTGGTTTATATACAATTAGAGAATATTTTCACTTGAACGATAGAAAAACGCAATATTTCATCAAATGTGTCCTTTAAAATTTAGGGCTTAGAATAATGCTTACATCGCATAACAAAATAAGAAAAATAATATAAAATAAATAATACAGAGTTTTACGAATACTAATTTCAGGCACATTTCCTTTGAAAGAGACAAAAAAATTCAAAATTTCGATTGTAAATTTCTATTACCATGCTTTTTTTATATGATAATCTCGGGAATTACACACTAACGTTTATAATTAAGTTATCCCAATAAATATAGGTGATTTTACAAAATGTTTCAAATAAAAATAAATAAAATGTAAGCAAAATGTTAGTTTCGTGAATCCTCGTTTTTAGTAAAATAAAATAATTAGTAAAATAGGTTTGTGAATTTTATTTATAGAACTACATATAATTGTGTTCGGGCTATTCAAAAATTCATAAATTATTACTTAATTTTTGCAAAATCTCTTTTAACGAATAATTTTACTGAATTAATTTATTTTATCGAAACACAAACACAAGAGAAGTAATAGCCTGGCACAAGGTGCCGAAAATGGTAGACACTTTATTTTTAATCATAGGCGGCGTTAGTTAGAGCTACCAATTCAAGACCTTTAGTAGAAAACTTAATAAATGGTTTAACAAGTGGTCAAATAAAAATATAAATAAATAAATAAAATTTATATATACGTGATTTGATAATTTCATTTACATACATTGAAATAAATCTTACTACGTTTCTCTGAAACAAACAAACAAATTTAACATTATATTATTATGAAAGGGTACAATATATGATTTAATAACGATTAACAGTACTCATTCAAAATATAGCCGCTCGTATATCATGTTGTCTCTTTTATTTCAAACTTTTTTTCATTACTTTTAGTATTATTTATTCCATAACGAATGAAAGTATCTGAAAATGCCCATTTAAATTCATCATAAAAAAGTAATGCAATTTATTAAAAGTGTATTTAAATATACACTTAAACCTACAATTTTCGATACACATGTTTTAATTTCTTTAAGGTTGTTAAACTTAATTCTAGATTTTTCTCAAAAATATATAGTAACTAAGACAGATAACACGGAGGATAAATTATCAAAGAAACTGAGAAACAATAAAGAATATGACATGCTCTTTTGCTTATAGTATCTAAATTTTTTTAACAAATGAAAAGTAGGATTTTCTAGCTTTGTTTGTCTATATCCAATTGATAATATCCTTATAACTACTTTCTTTGTGCTAAAATTTATTTTGTACTAAAATAATTTAAAATGAAATTTTCTGTTTCATCCATTTTTTGATATAGCAAATTAGATTGGATAGCAAGTTAGATTAGACTAGCTGAATGATAAGGAATTGCCCACAAATTGTCAATTTTAATTAATTTTTTTTATTTCATTTTTTATTGATGCTTTAGTTCTTCTTGGATAACCACCAGAAAGAGCCTATACCATGATCAAAAGGGTAACCGGAAAAAAAGTGACCGGAAAAAACGGGACAAAATAAACAACAGCGGAAAAAACGTGACAAGGAAAATACGTGACCGGAAAAAAGGGGACAAGGAAAAAACGGGACCGTTTGGTGCTGCTTGTACTTTGTCCGGTATGGAACCGTTATAAATAATACAAATATTTTAAGTCAATGTCTACAAATGCGAATTTTGAAAAATGGAGTGGAATATTTGCATACTAGAATGCTTGTTTACAGCTCTACTTGATTTTTGACAATCGCGAACGGGAATACGAATATTTTCCGTCGATGTTTAAGAATGCAAATATTGAGAAAAGTCCCGCATATTCGCATATGAAAATGCATATTTACATCACTACTTGATTTTTGATATATGTAAATTAGGAAACGGGATATTTTAGTCCCGCCGTTTTGGTCCTGATGCTATTTCGATTCCTAGCCATTTCGGTCCCTTGCAGTTGTTGTTGGAAGCAGCTATATTGTTAATAACAAAATCTCAAAAATTAAATTGTTTTTATTGACGTATTTATTAGTAACAAATCAAAATTATTTCAATTATTAATTGTTTATATAATTAATTTATCAATTACTTGTTTAAAAAATATTACATGAGCTATATAATAATTACAGGGTAATGCAAATATAATTTTTTTTTTTTTTCGTTTACTATAATGTCATTAGATTATATAAAAATGATAATGATTCTGAGGATAAATATGTTGTTTATTTATTTATTATTTAGTTTATAATATTTTCTTGCAATTTAAATATAATTAATTAATAATATCTAGTTTTTTTTTAATTGCAAACTATAACTGTGCTAAAAAAATAAAAATCTAATTCTACATCTGGACAATAACATCACCTAACATCAATTAAAAAATATTTTTACATTTTTGTACAATATTACATTATTATTATTATTAATTAATAATAATACCATCAGTCAACAAAACAATTACTTAGACTTAAATTTTTGACTGATTTTTCATTTTTGGGGGAGGGGGGGGGGATAATAAATAAAAACTTTTGAATAAAAACTTTAATTGATGAATAATTGCTATTAATTAATTATTAAAATAGTTAGTAATTTTAATATAAAAATTAAATTAATGTTTTATTAAACATATTTTTTAATTCAATTTATTCTTAATTTATTAAATTATTAACGTTAATATAAATTACAAATTTCTACTTTAAAATAAACTCAATACAAATTATATATTCAGTTTATCATTATATTTAATATTAGCTATAAGCTGAAATTTTTCCTTTATCTGCTTTTTTATTTTATATTTAAAGTTACTGAGATTTAAAACTATTAATATAATTAATAATAAAACTAAGATAAAAAAATTATTAAACTTACTTTCTGGGAAAGATGGAGGAAAAAGGTAATTAAAAGAAAATAATAAAAAACAAATGCAAAAAAGCTTAGTTTTGTCAGTTAAAAAACTATTTATTAAGGTATTAATAACATTATCACATAAAATTAAAAATAATCGTTTTATTAAAAGAAATAGGTCTAATTTTAATAAAATTTGCTCACAAAACTGTTCTTCAAGGGTGGGAAGACTTAAAAAAGTTGCAAGCAACAATTATAAAAAGAAAGAGCACAGAGAAGGGGGGGGGGGGGGGATCTATTTTTTTTAAACAAAATATTTATTTCAGCACGCCCTAGTAAGCAAATCTCTGTTGATTTCCCAATGCATAATGGTAAAGTAACTTATGAAAACAAATTTATAAGATGCAACATTGTATTGAAAATATCAGACATTTGTTACTTTGTTAGTTTTTAGTAATTGTTTATGAATAAGTTCAATATTTATAAATTCCGTGTCATGTTTTTTCGGGTCACTTTTTTTCCTTGTCACGTTTTTTCCGGTCACGTTTTTTCCTTGTCACCTTTTTTCCGCTCTTGTTTTTTCTGTCACTTTTTTTTTCCTGTCACGTTTTTTCCGTTGACTTTTTTTCCTAGATTCGGTCAAAAGAAGTATCAAAATCGAAGCATTTTTTTCCAAATCTACTCGTTGATAGTCACTAAATACTAACTTTTTTTTTCTAAAAGTCAGTTAATAAAAAATGACAATTTGAGGAAAATCCCTTATCATTCAGCTGCTTTTAGAGAACAACTAAAAATTAGCTCACTCTAACGCCGATATCTTTCTGAATTTTTACGATATTTGACAGGATATTTATAATAAATTGCTTCATAGAGTTGACTATTAAATTATGTAACACCGCAAAAAAAGGAGCACAATTAAATAAACAACCCGAATATAAAACTCTGGAAAATAAATCAACGTAAAATAAAGCACCCGAAAGATAAAGCCGTATATTAGAAGGACTTCAACTCTTGGTTACAATTGTCAAGGTTTAATCAAACTAAAACTGCTACAAAAGCATAAAATGGAAAATGAGCTGAAGTTTTACCTTCGGGACCGTCCGATGGCAGTCCGAAATCCCCAATAGGGATTATTCTCTTCCCCAAAATGATTGAGTTGCAACCAGGGCTGCGGAGTCGGACCAATTTTTGAGAAAAAGAGTCGGAGTCGGAATCGCTAAAAAACAAGCCGACTCCGACACTAGATTTTTTTGTTAGACATCTTAAAAATGAAACAAGTGGGTAAGTGTGATCACAGATCGTACAGAGGGTTTCGTTTAATATTCCTTTCAAAACACTTTATCCTTTTGAAAAATCTGTTAGTTCCACATTTCACAACCAGCGGGCGCACTTGATTCTAAACAAACCTCTATCCGAACGAAAATACGTTTTACATACTATCCGCAGATATATTAGTCAAGGGCATTGGGCCGATAGCACCCCGAGATAAGAAGGCGCCCTGGCGGTAAAAAGTGGGACTAAAATATGTAAGGCTATGGTGCATAATATGAAAGAATGGTCAAAGGGGTGTCGGCAAAAGTTGGAAAATTACTCCCCGGGTGAAAAAGGCGGAGGTTAGAAAAATTGCTTAAAATACCCAAGTCCCGGAGGAGTAAATAACATAAGACTTTTTGAAAATTTTATGATTTGCCGTGTGGTCTGAGGCATTCAGCTATACGTATGCAGAAATTCATGTCTCCAACTTAATTAGGGGCTCTCTTAGAAAGAATTGCTTAAAATACATATGTGGTAGCTCAAAGGGTTAAACGTAAGACTTTTTCAAGATTTCATGATATGTCGCCTGGCCTCAGGTGTTCTGCAATAAGTATGCAAAATTTCAAATCTCCAATTTAATTAGGGTCTCAATTAGAAAGAATTGCTTAAAATACACAAGCTGGAGTTGAAAGGGTTAAACATAAAACTTTTTCAAAATTTATTATTCGACGTGTGATCTGAGTTGTTGAGCTATAAGTATGCAAAATTTCACGCCTCCAACATAATTAGGGGCTCACTTAGAAAGAATTGTTTAAAATACACATGTGGGACCCCAAAGGGTTAAACGTACGACATTTTCAAAATTTTATGATTTGTCGTATGATGTGAGGTCTTCAGCTATAAGTACCCAAAATTTCATGTCTCCAACATGTATAGTTTCTGAGAACGGGCTCTGGTGACGGACAGACAGGCGGACAGACAGATGAGCGAGACGAATAGGGTTTCGTCAGATGAACGAAATCCTAATTAAACTAATTATATGCAATTTGAAATCTATAAAATGAATTGTTATTCTTATTTGTGGACTATATCAGGCTACTCAAGTTACAGATGACCGATTTACTGCAGTGTACAAAGTAGATACAAGCGTGGGTAGGTATTGCCCATATACAGAGTAGATGAAAACTGTTTATTTCATAACTGTAGTAGATATTTTACATTTCCTTCTGTATATAAAAAAAAGTTTTGATTTGGAAATGGACCATTGAAAATCTGCGTAGATATTCCGGGTAGATCGGCATCCAATTTGAATGCTTAAGCATGGCCTTTCACCGTTAATATTAAAAAAACTGTTGCATACAAAAATATGAAAATCGGCGGTATTATAGAGAAATGTTTGATAAACACGCTGATGCAGACAGTTTTCAAATCGAAGAATTATTTTAAGATATTTAATGCTAAAGTGGTACAAAATCGTTCTATTAAAAATGTTTTATTGGAGCAAAAGCTATACATGAGAATTTAATCATTTTTAGATCATTTTATACGTTATAAGTTCCCGGTGTGCATATTGCATTTATTTTTCTTATTAGACCCATTTTTTGAGGTTTTATTTCTATTTTAAATTCAAATTATCAGCATTTCGAGAGATATTTTTTACAAAATTTAGAAAATTTTATTAATTTAAACTGTTGCCAATTGTATAAAAAGCGCAAACAATAATGTTTACTTCAAATTAAAAATTTATTTACACGTGACTATTACAAACAGAAAAAAAAACTTTAAAATTAGAATTAAATGATTACATGTTAATAGAAGAAAAATTACGTCAGAAGAACCATATTTACACTTGAATTTGAGAAACAAAATCTTAAAATAAAAAAATCATTATTATGCATTAAAACTTGTAAATGGAGGAAATTACGTCATATTTAAAATGCCCCAAAAATATGGCAAAACAGTTTAAATTGAAAAATATATTTGCGTGAGATATTTTGAGATAATCTTTTCAACTATTATCGTGAATTCGAAAACAGCGCAAATAATATTTCCTTCTAACAACAAAAGTATTTTCACGTGAATATTAATAAGAGAAATAAAACTTTGGTGTAAATTACGTCAGATTTGAAACGATACATTTAAAATGAATTATTTAAAAGAACTATCTTATAGCGCAGTTAAAAAATACCGGGATACAATGACACTGTTTACTTAATTCATTTTACATTAGCTAATTTTCCAATGTTTAACTAATTTTTTTTAATTAAATACGAAAACAGCCATTGTGTCTCTTAACAGCAGCAGATTTGGTCTTAAAAGTCCCAATCCAAGGAAAACGAATGGAAACCTGTTTACAGAGAGATCGCTACTGTTTTTTTTTTTTTAAATTCAATATTTTTAAAGCCGATCAAATTAGCGTGCTTTTTGGATTTTGGTGTGCCTGAACGGGGGTTGGCGAGCGTAGCTCGTAGGGGGCAGAGCCCCCTAGTAGTATATAAATAAGTACTTCCTTCATATTTTTGGGGTTTGCGGATAGAACCAGATGTACAAAGGTCTGGAAGGACCCAAAGCCCGGAAAATGAAGGGAATTTTTCAAACAGGCCGTGTAAGTAGAAATAAGACAATTTATGTTAATTGACCATTAATGACTGTTAAAATGTTATTTTAATGACTATTGAAGAGATTTGGAATCGAACAGTGTTTTCGATATTTTTTTTTAAATAAATTAATAAAATATAAGAGATTCTTGTCACGAGACTGCAGGTTTTTATCCTTTCCCGTGCTATCGCTTCTGAAAATTCGATTAAAAACTTTAATTTTGACAGTATTTTCCCAAAGATATGTTGCCTTTATAAAAAAAAAAAAAAAAAAATGGATAACGTAATAACGTAAAGTTTCTGAATAAGAACACCGGCACCAATATTATGCGTTTCAGAAAAGAAATGAATTCAGAAATGTATCAGAAAAAAGCTCCTTTGGTATTTGAGAAAAGCCTTATTAAAGGACAAAGAAATATTTTTAGAAATCTGCTTTTTGTTATACAGATTCAAAAGTTATCATGTTTTTAACCCACCATTTTTCCTTTTATTCTGAACTACATTATTTTTTTAATGAATCCTTATTTAAATGTTGAAACATCTAATAATCTATAAGTAATCATTAATGTTGCTATTCTGTATTCTCTGTCTTGCGAATACATACTAATTTTAAAATATACTGTAAAATTATCCCATAAATATGCATGCAGTATGCATTCAGATTCTTTAAAAGAATTTTAATTGTATGTTTAAAAAAACCTAGATTTTTTTGTAGAAATTGAGTCATTTAATTGATTTTTCCACGGCCTCGGCCGGGCCTGTTTTCACTGATTTTGTACGGGCCGGGTCATGAACTGTGAAAATATAAATGAACCGGGCCAGGCTAGGAAATTACGACCCGTGTCTCTAAAAAAGATAATCAATGCCGAAATAGTGAGATTTGAGCTTTATTTTTCATATATTCTGTCATTATTTAAATCAACAGGCAACATTAGTACCCCAGCCCGAGTACTTAGTGCAGTCATCCCGGAGTCGGAGTCGATAAAATATCCCGGAGTCGGAGTCGTCCATTTTTCGCACCGACTCCACAGCTCTGGTTGCAACACCACGTGTATACACATTCATATACATTTTTAAATCATTCCCCAATGATTATAAAAAACATGAAAAAAAAAAGAAAAAAATTTTCCACTTTTTAATTATAAATTGTATGAGGTTTTTTTTAATTAAATACATAATAGATTTTTTATTTTTAAATTAATAGAGTGCTTGTCTGAAAATTATAAAAATTTAAATTAAAAATTAAAATTTTCAATATTTTGTCTTTTTCACTTAGTTCAACAATTTTAGAGGTAAATAGAAATAAATGTTAATACTAAGTATAGCAGCCTGCTGCAATAGACAAACAAAAAAATTACAAACCCATCTAATTTTATACGTTATGGTACACATATTTTTTTTCGAATATTAATTACGTAATACATAAAATATTTTTAAAAATATGATAAAAAATATTATACTATGTAACATTTGAAAAAAATAAGAGAAAAAGCTTATTAGAAGCTTTAAATATCCGAATCCAAAATTGCAGCTCATTCCATTAAGTGGTTTTCGAGTTAAAATTAAAAGAAACTACAGGAATTGCAGTTTTGTTTACAACTATAACAAGTAAGAAAAATCATGCGTTAAGCATAGATTATGAAACACTTTCCAACACTTCCTGAATGCTTTAACAAAACTTCATTATTTAGGGAAATAAGGTATATAAGAGGACTAAGTAAACATTTTAAGAAAACGCATAAAACATTTGAAAAACTTATTTCAGCAGTTACCATCCATAGCAAATATGTATTACAATTCTTTTGAACAGCTCTGTTTTTTATTTGCAGGTTGATATATATGCTATATAATGGGGAAATTTAGTTTAGCAAGAAAACGAATAACAGGTTGAAATTTCTCTTTCAGCAATTTATACTAATAGATGGAAACATACTTGTATACTTTTGTACAACCCTATAGTTAACCTAGTACCTTTATTACACGCCACTATTTAGCTAAAGTTTAATTCAAAGTAAAACACTCTTAAAACTACTGGAATCACATTTCCAGAAATTATCATTTATAGACGGTCATGTATCCAATTCTTTGCGTGAAACTGTATATAATTTTATCTATGTTCTACAAACATTTCTTAGTAAACAAAATGCAGTTCAGCGTAAAAATACATAACTCATTTAAAAACCACCTTTAAGCAATTTACAATCATACTCAGTAACCATTACGAAATCTTTTGTGTAGCCCTGTATATGAAATACAGCATTTATACACACCATATACAATGCATAAATATAGTGAAACATAAAAGCACATAACATAATTAAAAATGCATTTCCAGCAATCATTGCTACCGTACAGTACTTCGGATACAATATCGTACTGAAATCTTTTTTGCGTCCCTGTAAGTGCTATGCACTTCTTATTATACATGAAATAAGTAGTAGTAAACTTCAGCGACGTATATCAATTTCATTACACATGAAATAACTTAACATAATTAAAATATGCCGGGAAAAATTCCCTCCACCCGTATATCATTATGTAACGGAGATATTTTGTGTGGCCCTGTAAATTATTATTACAATTATTATTTGCACCGCATATTCTGAGGAATGGATATTTTAGTGCATTTGATAAATGCATATCAATTTTAATATGTTTGAAAGCATGTAACATCATTGAAAATCATTTTAAACGATTTTTTCCCATAGGCCGTAATGTAACGGAAAACTTTTGACTGTCCCTGTAAATGAACTAAACATGCTACAAACTTCACTTGAAATAGGGTTCGTGCTATGGTAGAGGTCACTAACATACAAAAATTTCAGAACGATCCGAGTATATTTACGGGAGTTAGAGCGCGTACAGACGGACAGACGACCAGACAAACTGAATGCATAAACACCTCTCAACTTTGTTGGAAAGTGTTAAAAATGAATTTAACATTGACTTTGTGTTTGGTATTCTAGGGCAGTTTTTTTAATTAATACAAATATAATGTCAATTTTGGTGTTCATATTAAAAATTTCATTTTTGTATACGTGTGTTATTATTATTATTATTATTATTATTATTATTACTCTTGTATTATGTGTAATTTAAAATTTTGATACAGCCTTCCAAATATGCTCATTTTAAAATAAATAATTTCCCTGAAACTATAGTGCGAATTCCATGAAAATTCGTTTTTAGACTAATTAAGTGGTGTATAATTTATTCATGGTGTCAAAATTGTGACTTGCTTAAAAAAAACAAAACAAAAAACAAACAAAGATTGAGTTTGTTTTCATATACATACATATAGCTCCCTAAGCAAAATTTATATACATTATTTAACAGTAGACTTTATTTCCGATAGTTTGGCACCAACAACTTTCTGCTATGATAATTTATTGCTTAATTTGTGGGGGCTGTTTAATTTTTTTTTTACGACTGTACATTTATTATAAAGATTAATCCAGAATTTGAAAAAAATAACAAAGTAATTTCAAATTTTTTATACATATAAAATTCATTGCATTTTGCACTTTTTCTCTTAATGGAATTATTTCTAAATTTTCTTTTATTGCATAAAAAATAACATAAGTTAACTTGACAAAGTTAATCAAGCTTCATTTCCCCTATAAAATCTTTGTTTTTTTAGTAATTTTTCTTCTTAACTTTTCTTTTTCTGATTAAAATATAACTTATTTACCGATATATATTTTTATATGAAAACCTTAAAAAACTTCAGATACGCCTAACTTTTAGATTTAAATGATTTGACATTAAATTAAAATAAACTTAATAAACAACAATAATACGAAGAATAATATTGTTTTAAAAATGTCAAAATCATAATTTAAGTGAAATAAATAATCTTAAATAAGTTTTTTTTTTTTTTTTTTTTTTTTTTCAGGATTTGTTTAGGCATATCTTCTGAAAATGTGATGATCCACTGAATTTAGTCTTTTTTATGAAGATTTTTTATTTTAAGAAAATATTACAAAGTTTGTAGCCCTTTTTTGAAAAAAAATTTTTTTTTTCTAACTTTTCTTCTCTTTTGAGTTTTATGTCTCTTTATATATATATATATGAATTACCGGCGCTAGATTACAGACAATTTATCTTGTAACTCTCTATGTCTCTTTTTACCTCTTTTTTGAATCTCCATGTTGTCCAGATTATATTATCTTTTTCTATGCGCAATAAAAACCGAGCGATAGTTAAAAGACATCAAAGATTAATTGTTGGCAACCTTGGTTTATGCTATAATCTTTGCTAAGCCTTTACTGATCAATAACCAATAGATCAATAAGCGTTCCATCAAACCAGTGTGAGGAAATGGAAAATTAATGATGTATACCGAAAAGAAAGCGATAATCAAAACCGTACTTTCCGGGTTCTCCGAAAACTCATCAATCAAGTACTCAATCAAGCACTTCCGTTAAGAAAGAACCTGAGCCCGAAAATCATTTAGAGTGGGAAATGTAAAGGATGATATAGGAGTCGCATAGTGCCAATGTTCAGTTCTAAATTTCAGCAAGATAAAAAAAAAATCTAAATAAATACTATTGGCTTTGTTCTCGCTATAAAACCTGCAACGCAAGAATTATATTAAAACTGAACCAAAGTTCGTTTGTAATTCTAGGTACAAAAACAGATAATCTTAATGGGTACAATATTTTCAACAATAATTTTTAAATAGAAATTTTACTAAATTATGTACAAATTAAAATCCTATCTTAAGTTGTAGATATAATATCTAAATTCGTAAAGATTGCATGCAAAAATATTAACTAATCTAAAATACATCTTTTGTGCGCAATTAACAAAAAAAAATGGTTTTTATCTTTCTGAGAAAAATATCTTTAAAAGTGTCTTTTAAATCATTGTTTGCAGTAAAATGGTGGACGCATTTTTTTAGTCATAACTTACGTAAAACTAGAAATATTTCTATGCAAAATGTTTTAAAATGCAACAAACTACTATAATGTTCTTTCATATACAATTTTTTGAAAAATCAATATTTTGGTGATTTTCTCTTATATCTCTAGTCTCTTAAAGCTCTCTTAGAAGCTCTCTTAGAAGCTCTAGTCTCTTAAAATTTCAAGATAATAAGATTTTGTTGCTAACAAAAAAATGCTTAATTTTCTTTTAAAATCAGAAATATTTAAATTACATATACATATATATCAATCTTTTTGAAATATGAATCTACCATTTTAAGGTAATATGATCTCTACAATATACAACTCTTTTTTTAAATAGTCTAGTGAATTTTCACGGGAAACAATATATATATTATATATATATATATATATATATATATATATATATATATATATATATATATATATAATATATATATGGTTATAATCTGTTGATTTTAATCCATGTACAGAAGAGTGCCGATTATCGGAACTCCAATCAACCGAACTTCCAACTATCCGAACAGCCTATTTCTCTCAAAACTGTTTTTAACCGAACTTACAGTCATCCGAACAGCCTATTTCTCCCCAAAAAATTTTGTAACCGAACTCCCACTTATCCATTGGCTTGAAATAAAATTTTAAATGAAGAAAAAGCTGATAGTGGATCGGGAAATGAGGAATGTAAAACAATAAAGGAGATGGGAAGAAGGTATGAAGAAAATGAAATTAACGAGTGGTTAGATAGTGAAGTAGTACATAACCCTGGATATCAGATTTTAAAAGATGATGAGATTCATGATGAAAAAGAAATTGTAGATAAAACGAATGCTCTGGAAATAACCAATGTCCATCACATAATGAAGCATTTGAATATTTGGAAACAGCTATGAAATGGCTCGAACGGCAGAAGAACGTTGATCGTATTCAACTAACGTATTTAAGAAGAATTAGAATTAGGGCAGCATTGAAAAGAATTTCTTCGTTTAAGTAAGCAACAATCAAAAGCTTTTTTGCTTAAATTATAATCTCTGGAGTTGAGAAAATGATATGGAAAGAAAAAAATTTTATGGTAAACATATAAAAAAAAATAAAAATAAATAAACGTGCCAGCACTAACTTGTGCTGCCAGACTTAAGCTTAGATAAGGTATGAAGGTTTTAGTAAAGTCAAAAACATCCCTTAAATTATCTGTCCATTTATCCGAACCAGGGTCGGTCCCAACTTGTTCGGATAATCGGCGCTCTACTGTATTCAGTTTTAGATTTTATTTTGTGCAAACCGTTACATACAAAACTTTAAAAGGCAAATTAATTAAAATAATTAAAGAAAAACTTTAACTTATATGTTCCATTTTTTTTAAAACATGTCCTTCTGAAAAATTTGTTGATGCACATTTTCATTAATTACGTAAAAATTTAATGTCTAAACTCATCAATCAGTACAATACTTATGTAAACAATATGCTTTCTGTGAATCTTAATGTGCTAAAGTTCTGTCCATTATGGACATTTTGAGACGAAAATTTTGCTAAATATATAAGATTTCTACACATTTGCTTGTAGTAGCTCCTAAGGTGTCTTTAACCTCTTAATTCTCGCGCCCGTGATATTCACGGGCTGTGTCTTTTATTTAGTTTGTTTAATCCCCACCAGTTTTATAAAACAGTGTAATTGGTTTTATTATGGTATCATTTCACCTGCTATTAAATAAGGTAAATATTTCTTTTTCAAAAAAAAAAAAAAAAAAAAAGGTGCCAATAAGCAATTTGAATTTTTAAACTGTAATTTAATGCGACAGTTAAGGGGTTAATCTGAAGACCGTGAGCCGACGCATTACCACTAATTCAATATCTAAAAATTGTCTTATTTAATAGCAGAAACTTTGCAATTAAATAAGGCGATAAAGAGTTCATAAATATTACCTTTTGAAATTTGTGGGGGAAACCGACTATATATAAACAAATTAAATAAATTCATAAAAATAAAAAATACAGATTTTTCGGGATGCGTTGAAAGATAAAAGTATTCATTATGTAAAATATTTGAAAGATATTTTTTTGTATTTAACTCAGAGTGCAACATTCAAAGACAAAATATTATAAATAATAATATATATATAAACTCGTATTAAAATATTATTAAATTTAATAAATTTTTAATTTATAAAATACTTATATTTTTATAATACTTTCATACTGGATTAATTTTTTTATATCTGAAAAAAAAAAAAAAAAAAAAAAAAAAAACCCTCAAATAGAAAAAAAAGTATTTTTTCATACTGGAAAAGCAACCAGTACAACTAAAAAAATAAAAATAAACTCCAAATTTGATTTTAATACTTTTAATAAGAATGTCAACGATTTTAATCAGACAATTAAAATTAATGATTAAATCGTGTTTAAAAATTAAAGATTTTTAAAACGATATAAAAAAGCATTGAAATATAAAGTGAACCTGATTTGTAAAGTTTCTATGGATATTTTGCCTTAATGAATAACCGAAAAATGCTTTAAATACATGTTTTAGCTTAAATGATTATGTTTATAAAAAATTAAATATGATAAGTTTGTAAAAAGCAAGTTCTTATCTGGCGTAAAAATCATTCAATTTAAAAAAGATATTTAAATCTAATGCTGCTATTTTGTGGATTTCAAATATAACTTCAGATATAAAATTGGTCATTCTCATATTTACTTTGTGTGCATAATTTAATGGTTTCCACCCATTTTCATAATTTGTTTTGATTAGCAAGCATATACCTGCGTGTAAGTTTTCATTTATGGTGTTAACAGTAATTTTTATAAGTTGAAATGCAAAAATTCTTGCCATGATATTTGTTTGATTTGTTATTTGTGTTAACTGATGAAATTACTTATGTGAAGTTTTATTTATTTCTGTAATTATATTAATTATAATTTTATTAATCAAAACGTAAAATGTGTAATGTTCTAACTAGAGAAATAATTGTTTAATAACTATTAATTTAAATAGTATTAACAATTTTATATTAAATTAAGTTATTAATAATTTTAATAAATATAAATGTCTGCAGTATTTAATATAGGTTTTCAGTGGCGTGGCGTCCGGTCATCGCTGGATGCGGCGATGACCAAGCAATATTTTAAAACTCTTAATAAGCTTTTAAAACTCTACGATCCAGTTTTAGCAGAACATTTGCAGTTCATGTATAAGTGAAGGTAAGATTTAAAGTTTCTTTTTTGAACATTCAACCATTGAATTTTAGAGTTAATAATTTTTCACCACAAACTTAAATAATTGCGATGACCACCGAAAATTTTCACGCCACGCCACTGGTTTACATAATTATTACAAAATTTCAACATACATAATGGTATACTAACTGATAAAATAACTAATTTGGTGATTTAATCTTTTAGTACTAATAATAGTTTTATTAATTAAAGCATAAAAACATAGATTTTGACACATGTTTAGGAAAAAAACCTGACAACTGTATAATCTCCTGAATGAAATTTTAAGATGCATTACGCAATCTCATTTTTTTTTTTTCTTTCGGAATTATAATCAAGATTTTTTTCTTTACTTGCGTGCTGATACTCAGATCCCAAATTCTTTGACTTTGAAACCCATACCATTAACCAAAATTTATCCCTAGAAGGTCTTGGCTGCATTACAATAGTTTGTTCACAATAGAATGTTTCCAGCTCACATAAATAAACAATATAAGAATCACATTTTTTTTATTTAAATAATAATAATAATAATACATTATTATAATTCTTCAGAAGCAGAGCTAACACAATAACGTTTCCGAAAAAAAATTATATAGCTTGCAATTTTTATTTGACAACAACAAATATCTGTATCTCACAAATAATACATCTGAATTTCATGATAATTGGATTAATCATATAAATAATAGATTACCGAAGGGGAAAAGAAGGGATGAAACAGTGAGCTGCTACAAGAAAATCGAAAATGGTTTGCCTATATTTTAATATTTTATATTTCTATTTAAAATCTTTAGATGAAAAGTGTTATAATAAACAGTAATGCTGTAAAAAAAAAAAAAAAAAAAAAAAAAAATAATAATAATTGTAAGCAAATTTATAGACGTTAGAAAAAAACTTGCCCACAAATTTATTTTCTAATAGAGTAAAGCCTGTCTGTAACGGAATCTCACTTTAAACGGGAAAAATCATGTTCTTGCCAAAAAAATACCATGCAATTATACCACTTCAGACGTAAAAAACCTGTGTAAAACGGAATTCTTTACTGATAAATTAAGTTTTCGTCTTAGCAGATATTTCTTTATCATACTTGTGGTGGCATTCGAATTATTAACGGGGCCGGCTGTCTCTGTCTACGGTCCTGTTTCGGCATAGTATGTCCTTGAAAGCCGAGTATGCAAAATAAGCGAGATATTATTTTTATATTACACACTAAATCTTTCCTTATATTTCTTCAAGGCCGTATACTACCAACATCAAAATATGCACGTAAAAGGGGGGGGGGGACACATATACAGGAGTCGGATAATCAGCTGTCGACGAACCTAAAAATATTCTTATAGCATCGAATATGTGATCCCTCTGCTGTGACATCAACATGCCGTTTGGGGGCATATATACAGGGGTCGGATATCCAACTCTCTCACCAAAAGTAAAAGCCTTAGCATTGGATATCTGACCCCTTGATATGTATCCCCTTTGCTCTGACGTCAAAATGACGTATTGGGGCAGATATACAGGGGTCGGATATCCAAATCTCTCTCCAAAAGTAAAAGTGCTAGCATTGGATATCTGCCCCCTTGATATGTGTCCCCTTCTGCTGTGACGTCAAAATTACGTATGGGGGCATATATACAGGGGTTGGATATACACCCTTCGACGAAAGGAAAATTCTCTAGGACTGGATATGTGTCCCCTTCAGCTGTGACGTCGTATGGGGGCAAATATACAGGGGGTGGATATACAGCTATCGACGAAAATAAAATGCTCTGTATTGGATATGTGCCCCCATCTGCTATGGGGACATATATACAGGGGTCGGATATACACCCTTCGACGACAGTGAAATTCTGCAGCACTGGATATGTGCCCCCTTCTATCTGTGAAGTCAAAATGACGTATGGGGGCAGATATACAGGGGGTAGATATAAGCGTCCCCGAATTCAACACTGAGGTCACGGCCACAGACTTCTAATATAAGTAGACTCCCAATTCCAGTGTTCTTTCGGGAAGGTTTTGAATCCAACATCTTGCTTTCATCGCCAAAAGGGTGCCGTATTTTGGCGGTAATCCCTTTATTGGCAAAGCAAAAGTGCGGTTAACTCAAGACAAACGCAGACAGACGATGTTTCGGCGGGAATCTGGAGAGAGATTCCGAGGAGAAAAACCGATTTGGCGCGCTAAATCTGCCTTCCATCACGTGATGGAGGGCAGAGATATAGGAGTCAAGAAAATGATTTGGAGTCTACTTATATTAGGCCTTGGAGTCTACTTATATTATTACTGTGGTCACGGCCAGACCACAGACTTCTAATATAAGTAGACTCCAAATCGGCAACCTTTTCTTGACTCCTATATCTCTGCCCTCCATCACGTGATGGAAGGCAGATTTAGCGCGCCAAACCGGTTTTTCTCCTCGGAATCTCTCTCCAGATTCCCGCCGAAACATCGTCTGTCAGTGTTTGTCTTGAGTTGACCGCACTTTTGCTTTGCCAATAAAGGGATTAACGCCAAAATACGGCACCCTTTTGGCGATGAAAGCAAAAGATGTTGGAGTCAAAACCTTCCCGAAAGAACAATGGAATTGGGAGTCTACTCAGGGCTTAATTTGCGCCGGAGCCCAGCTCCGGTACTTCTCTATTTTTAGTAAATATTTAAATATTGGTCGGAATTCACCGGAGCTCATAAATACAGGGCTCCGGAGCCCAGTGCAATAGCGCATCCGAAAAACCGAAGCCAAAATTACCCTTTTCTTTCCTTTCCATCTCCAAGCTTTTGCATTTTTTTTTTTTACCAAAACACGTATATGTGACGAATGTGTCGCATACGTAAGAAATGGAGATAAAACGGACTGACTCGAGCTCAATCTGTATTACAATTAAAATTTTATTTATTCATGTATAAAAAAAAACTTTTCCTCCTTTAAAATTGCTTATTATATTCTATTTCAAATCATTTTAATGCTATTTTGATCAGAATGAAGGTGAAACAGAAATCGTGTTTTTCTATTTCAAATTTATGTCGGCGACGTCTTGTTCATACGGCATCACTCTAGAGACCGAACAATGAATTAGCTTTCAGTTCGATTTTCTTTTGTGACAGTAGGATAATTTTTTTATTAGCTGTTTTATTATTATTTAGATATTTAACCTGAAAAGAATATTTTCTGTTTTAGCCAACGAGCATCAGTTTGAAGTTTTGTTTGTTTGAGGTTTTCTGTCTTCTATTGCGTACGAGTACAAAAAATCACGGTAGTGATTTTTCTATTTATTTTGTATCATGAATGGCACCCATGCTAAGACTCTGCTCTGCACAATTATGAAGTCACTTTCATTTGTAGGTAGATATAATTGTCATGTATTGTTATTCTGATAGAAAGCAATCGAGCACTGTTTCCCCCTTTTCTATAAAAGCATCGATTCCTTCCGATAATGGTGTCAAATTTTTAATTTAATCTGATTTTCAGGGACTCACCATAAAATATTGTTATGTGGAAGGAATCGATTATAGTTTAAGATATGCACCTTTTATAGGAAATTGTAAAACATTGTTCCATTCTCCAGCATATAAATATTAATTTCAGTAAATCTCAATCATTTTTTCCTTAAAAGTGCATAGCTGTGAAGTATCCCTTTTTTTGTGTTAACACTATTTTCTAATCATAATTCTTACCATATTTAATCGCAGAATTTTGCAATTAATTAACTTTAAAATTAGGCAAAGATTACTTACTATTCAGAAGGAGTGATAACTAAGAAAAGGAATAGTTGACAGCTAAGTATATGCTGATAGATATATTTAATTTTTTTATTTTTCTAAAGAAAAAAAAAAAATGCTTCAAATTTTGCAAATAATGTTCGAAATACAAATATGCAGATTGGGGTGATTGGGGGGGGGGGGGGGGGGAGGTGGAACGATACGACTGTTGTACCGGTACCGCAGAATATTAGGGCTCCGGTACTTTTTTGGTTAGAAATTAAGCCCTGGCTGTTGTCAAAGAAAATGTAAAGCTCGTAAGTATTTTAATATGGAAATGGTCCCCAAAGTATAATTTACACATAACGTTTAAGGCATTTTCCCTAATTGAATGGTGTGAATTTTTATACAATTTTTATATTTATATAGTTAGTATTTCTGGCAGAGTTAGTGTTTTCCTTCTTCTTTTTTCTTTTTATTATTAACAGGTTTGTAAACATACAATTTCAATTAAACCTGCATTAATGAAATGGGAAAACTCCTTCCTCCGTAAATACCATACATTTAAACGGCGACTATACAAAATAAATTTAGTCCATTTTGCTCATCAACAAAATTGTAAAGCATCCCCTTTCTAGCAAGAAAAGACATATTGTGCACACGTATGCAATTAATAGTCATCTTTACAGCCTGTTCAAAATAGTATCTGAAACTCGCTCGAGAGCATCTCGCTCTGTTTGACCAAAGTAAATAATTGGGGCGACAAATTAACTTTTCAATTACGGATTCACGTTTGCAGTTAACAACGCATTTGCTTTAAAAATATTTTTTTACTCTAAATTAAAGAGTAACAAACAATTATTTCTCTTTCTTCTTCTTTTTTTTAATTTTTAGGTAGATTTCGTAAGAAATACTACCTATTGCAGTCGTTACCATGGTGCGACTTTTGAAAAATTTCTTCATAACTTTTCATTATAGGAGCCCAGGAACCCAAAACCACCCCCACCTAAAAAGTTTATATATATATATATATATATATATATATATGTATGTATGTATGTACTAAATTTTGTCCGGACGATAAAAGTCGCAATTATGCACGAATCATCTTCAAACTCGCCAACCACTTTGAGATGGCTAATATCTCGGCGGGGATTGAAAATGGGCGAAATCGGCCCAAGAGAATGGAAATGGGGAGGGTTCAAAATTTTGAATAATGTCTTAACATGATTCTGATAAAACCAGCTCTTACACAACAATGGCAGGAAAAAAATAAAAGTTTTTCGTTATAGCAGTTGCCAACAATTAAAAAAAAAAACAAATAATAAAATTCTCACCACAACAATTACTTTTCTTTTGCAAAATTTTCACGTGTAAAATTAAATAGTTTGACAAATTGAAAACAAATTGAATATTACGTCATAAGTTTCCTAAAGCAAGATTTCAGCATGAAAACTCAAAATAAATAGTTTGACGAATTAAAAAAATATGTATATTGCGTCATATTGGAAATATAATGGACCTCAGCAGGTGAATATGTAACGCCATGTAAGTTTGAAGAAACGTATTAAAACATGATAAAAATGGAAATATTATCTATGGAAACATTAACATTAAAAACTATGGAAATATTAACATATTTTAACACTTTAAGGTTCTCTGAATTTTTTGTAGCCATTTTTTAAACCTATTATAAATATATGTGTGTGTGTATTCGTGTATATTACAATTTTCACAAAAAGTTTAGCTCCCTACAGCTCGCTCTTTGTGAAGAAACTGGGTTTATCTCTAATCTTGATTTAAGTTTTGTTGGAGAATTTAGTGCTTAACATCGAAATCTACCTCCGCCTGTAGGCCCGAGCCGGCAGGGATTTTTGTAATGGCATCTATTTAAATAATATCTCGTTCCGCTGCCTGATAAAATTCACGCTTTGCTTAAATAAAGCGTCTCGTATCAATTTTGGATATATTGGGTGAGATGTATAGGCGACTATTTATCGTATTCGTGTGCAAAACATGTCTTTTCTTACTAAATCGATGATGCACTAGAACTTTGGCATTGAATGTTTAGTGGTATTTCTTTTATTTCCGCCCATTTCCCCTTTTTTTTTCTCATTTCTCTTTTTTTGAGATAGAAACTCTAATTCCAGAATTTTACGCTAAAGAGTGTAGAAAGGTATCGCACCGTGAAGAGCATAGCTATTTTATTTTACCTATATACCATATTCATGGTTGTAGCTAATTCGGTTTATCAACTGTTTGATACGAAACGAATTTAAGTACACACCCTGTAATAATGCTTACGGCTTATTTTTAGTTCATTTCCTTCATATTAAAAAACCATAAACATATGACGAACTGTATTTCAGCAATTGAATTTAGTTTTGAACTCGCAAGTATGACAATGACAGTGTCCTTTGTCAAGTAAAGAAACAATTTACTGAAATAAAATCTATGGTAAATAACATAATAAAAATATTAACATGCGTGTTAGGAGCATAATAATAGTTTCATTTGAGATCGACTGAAAATTAGGCTTCGTTCTCGTTTTTGGCCCAAAATTTGAATTTCGACGAAAACGAATTTTCGGCGAAAATGTTGCCAAAAATTCGGCCGGACCGAAATAACCTGTATTCCAAAAATCTCGTTCCGTCTTTGGGAAATTTTCAACACTACTCATTGACTATTACTCATACAACATTACTCATTAAAACTAGAATCAAAGAACATATAGCAGGCATCAAATACAACAGAAGAACCACAGCTTTGGCCAGATTATCCAGCGAAGAACCTTTACAGATCGATTTTAAAAATACAATTACAGATCGATTTTAAAAATAGCAAGTTAATTTACCCATCAAGATTTTATTTACCATCCATAATCCGGGAATCAATAGAGATATTTTTACACAACGAGGATATTTGGAATGATTCAGTGTCCCTTGATTTACCTAAAATTTAGAAAGAGATGCTATGTAATTTTAGTAACAATAGTAAAAATTAATCCACGTTCGCAAATAGCCAAGTTAATTTTATTTTTATTTTATGTTTTGCAATGTTTTTCATTATGCATGATGTCTCGTGACATTATTTACTATGTTATTGTTTTTTAAACTATGTGAAAATTAATCCACGCTCACTAATAGCTAATTTAATTTTAATTTTAATTTTATGCTTGTAATGTTTTTATTATGCATCATGTCTCGTGACATTGTTTAATATATTTATTGTTTTTAAATTATGTGAAAATATTTTCTATCGTGCATGATTTTGAAAATGTCGCCGTTTGTGCGATGAAACGATCGTCAACCTTAATAAAGATATTTTATGACTTTTTATAGCATTATTTAACTTAATTACTCTTTGATTTGAACTGCATCGGCTCAAATGAGACACTCTTTATTTATTCCTATGAACTTCACTGTTTATAATTATCAGTCATAATTGACTCAAGAAGTGAGTGCAAATTATAAAAAACAAGCAATGCATATATAACTAAACTTTGAAGACGCTTTTCAAGTGTTCATTAAAAGCTAGAGACTTAACAATAATAGAAAGTTTTTAGTTTGAAACCGAAGAAGTGTTTCGAATACTCTTTGAGATAGTTCTAGTCTAACAGATGCTCATTTACAAAAAATCATTATAAAAGATAGATCGAGGTACATACACCTAAAAAAAATTTTAATGAGAAGAAATTTGTATAATTAGAAAAGCCTCTTGTGTTGTACATGAATTAATTACATTTTATTTTATACGAAAATAAAACAATTTGGTCAGAGGCACAGAGAGCCAACTTGGGGCACGCGTAATAATTACACGTATAATTAATTGATAATTTAGGAATTTAATCATTTTTAGATCATTTTATCAATTAGAAGTTCCCGGTGTGCAGATTGCCTTTGTTTTTTTAATTTGACTAATTTTTTGAGGCTTTATTTCCATTTTAAATTCAAATTTTCAGCATTTCCAGATATATTTTTTACATATTTTAGAAAAGGTTATTATTTTAAATTGTTGCTAAAATTGTAAAAACTTCCCAAACAATAATATTTTCTTTAAACTGAAAATTTATTTACACATGACTATTATAAACAGAAAAAACACCTATGAAATTAGAATTAAATGATTACGTGTTAAAAACAGGAAATTATTAAAAATTAAGTCATAAAAATAGTTTATACACGTGAATATTTAAAAAGAAGAAAAAACTATGAAACAATTATTTAATATGTGTTAAAAGCAGTAAATGCAGATGGAATTACGTCCTATTTCAAATAGCCAAAGAGTTTAAATTAAAATATATATTTAACTTACACGTGAGATTTATTTCATATTTCGAGATAATCTTTTTAATTACTGTTGCCAAAGACAACGCAAATAATAATACTTCCTTTCTAACAATTGAAATATTTCCAGGTGAATATTACAAAAAGAAAAGTTTGGTTAAAATTACGTCAGATTTAAAACGTGTGATTTAAAATCATTTTCTTATAGCTGCATTATAAAGTACATGGGAGCAAAGACTCTGTTGACTTAGTTCATTTTACATTACCTAATTGTCCGACAATTCACAGCAGGTTTTTTTTTTGGCTTTAAAATTCTTCATTAAGAGAGAAATAAATGGAAACCTGTTTACAGGGATATCGCCTCTGGTTTTTTAATTATAATTCAATCTTCCGTAATCTTTTTTAAGCCGATGAAATTAACGGATTTTTAGAGGCTGAACGGGGGTTGGCGAGCGAAGCTCGTAGGGGGCAGATCATCTTAGTATTTATATATGTATTAAATCCGTAAAAATTTTTTTTGGACATTTTCGTTTTCGGTTGAAACTAGGAAGATTACCGAAATTCGGTTTCGGTCTTAAAACCCTGTTTCGGTCGATCCTTAATTTTCATTATGTTATTTACGGTCGAATTTGTTTAATAAATTATTCCTCCTATTATTAATATATCCTACTACGTTTATTTTAGATAAACGTATTTTGGCAAATACTAATATTTTTTCTGTTTTATTTGAAAGATTGTACAATTCAAACATTTTTTTTTTGTAACGAACAGGAACCGTAGGTACGTCTGTTTTTATTTCAGTTCTGAAACCGGAAGCGGAGTATTTAAGTAACATTAAATTGTGTCTTAACCCCTTCGCGACGGGAGCCTTTTACGAAATTTTTAATCTTTTGTCACCGTTTTTTAAATACAGAAATTTGTGTCTTCTTGAATCGAGAAAATGCGCTGATTAAATAAGACAAATTTTACAGTAAAATTTTACTGGTGAGGAAAAAACAAGAATTCTGAGCGCCTCATGTGGGTCGCTCGTCCCCAAGGGGTTAAAAGACCCTAAGCGAAAAAACAACAACTTTTAATTCTAAGAATAAGGAAGGTACAACATATAAATCTGGATTAAGCACATGAGATGAATATTTCTAATATCTAATACTTTCTACTATATATACATAAAATGCAAATGGGAATTTCGTGCCGGCTGCTTATAACTTAAGTTTTAATAGACGGATTTCGATGAGACTTGCACTGTTAGATAGATAATTTTTCTGGGAAGGTTTTTGTATGCAACATATCGTTCTACGTGACTTAGTTATGGAATTGTGGGAGAAAATATTATAATCAGGTGAATCCGATCGCGAAAGAGTAGCCTTTTAAAAAGTCCTACCAGATGGGTTTTTATGAGACTTGCATTGTTAGTTAGATAATTTTTCAGGGATTATTTTAGTATATTACATATCGTTCCTACCAAATGCTACTATAAATGATCTACTAAAAGAATTAGTTTTAACAGTCCAAATTTTGTCTGACACATTAGAAAATATAATAGCGCAACGACATTCATATCGTTTTCAGCAATGCTGAAAGGCATTCCAGGTAGAGGTCCATATTGCTTTAAAATACAATGCCAAATTCACCTATATATGTTGTTTGATTCAAGGTTAAGCTTGCTAGTTTAGAATAAAAGAAAAACTTTAAACGCGTATATTGAATTTTTTTTTTTTTTTAACAATCGGTTAGATAAAATATTCTATTGCCAAAATTTAGGGTTACACTTATATAAAACTGATTACCTTCAATATACGTACGCGTAATAAATTATCGGTTTCAATATCTCATAATTTATTGAAATTTTACTGCTATTTTTATAAATAAACACACAGGAAATTAGCATATGAAAAATCATCAAAGTGATATTTTGAATGAGTTAGTCTTTTTTCTACCATTACTTCTATTTTAAGATATATTCCATCAATCTCTTATACCTATCGTAATTATTAGATTATCCTATCTGTAATCGCTTCGTCTTCTATCTCTCGAGATAAAGTCGCATTTTTTCTTATTTTTTTTCTATGCTTTTTTATTTTATTTTAGTACAACTATTGTACTATGGCTGAACAAAATTTTTATGGCTCTTCTAAGATGTGTTACACAATTACTAATAGACAGGGAGTGGAGTTGCTTTGCAACTAGGTACCCCTGAAAGCAGTCACCTGTTCACCTGTTCTATAGAAGTTTTTATTTTACAGCTTGGATTGAAGTTCCTTACATTCTTAGTACCTCGAATTGTATATTTATTGAAAAAAAAAGAGTAAACTAACATTATTTTTGTCGTGAGGATTTTTTGCCGAGTATCGCATACTGCAATTGGCTTAAAAATAGCATCAAAAATAAATTAACAAGCAAAATTGTTTTTGTTTTGTATACTAATTTACTTGAAAGAAATAGTACCATATTCATTCCTTCTCTATTAAAAAAAATGTCAAACGTAGTGGAATACTTTAACGCTTTCTGATGGGTAATGGAGTGGCAAGCAAAATAAAATTAATTTATATGAACAACTATAATCTTTAGCATAACGCAATTAAAGTTAAACGATTAGACTATTACATTGTGTTAACATTGTTTATCCTTATGCAAACAACGATGTCAATCACATTCACGTTGGTCAGATTGTTTTATTCCAGGCAATCGTTTCTGAGATTCAACTCCACCCGCTCTATAAGTCATCAACATTTACAATCTGTTTAATCAAAACACGATGAATTTGTCCCTTTTAAGAGGGAAGCTTCTAAATAGGCATTTAAATTTACATTTATAATGAACTCAACAAGTGAACGTCAAAGGAATGCCGAACAAACATCGGGGATCATATTTGATTAAATAGATTTGGACGTTTGTTAACTTGGTGTTCTGTTGATAAATGAAGTGGGTAAACATTTTTAAAAAAGGGCATATTTGAGTAAGTCTTACATAATCTCATCTTGCGCACATTTAGGGAATGTTTTCATTCATTGAAACACGAGTAAGAATCACACAATTAACTGATATATGTTGAAAGTTTAGACAAAGTCTCTTTTGACAACAGTTAATATAAATCCTGTAATTCATGATGTTGTCATAAAAAGTACCATCACCGTTTTAAAAAAATAAAGCAAACAAACAAACAAACAAACAAAAAAAGTTATATTTCCAACAGACATAAGAGTAAAATAGAAGCCAATGTTTTTATAGCGGGCAATATGCCTTACAATGACTGGCCGCTGCATTGGATTTGTACGCATTCCCCTATACTATAGCGTCTGGAATATATAGTGTGGAAATTGGCTATCCCTGCAATACTTAAAAAAGTGCTAAAATGTTGTATCCCTTAAATGTGCAACGATGCTGCTGAAATATACAGATCGCAGCGACACCTGCAGGATATTTTCTACAACTGCAAGATATTGCTAGTCTATACAATGTAATACGAAAATCCCGCAATGTCGCTGCGATCGACACTTGGGAATTTAGCAGTAACGTCGCACATTTAAGGGATACAAATTTTTAGCGTTGTTTGGATAGCACATTTTCACACTAGGTATTCTAGACACAGTACCTATACTCTGCTCTTCTGCTGGGAAGAGAGCCTTTCTACGTCAGTGAAATTTCCAACGAATCAAACTTCATCGCATTCTGGACGTGAAATAACAATCTATGATAATCTTGGAAACATACAGATGACATTTAATGTATTTTGTATTTCTATACCTTTGGTATCTGTCTGGGGAAGTTGCCTTTATTGCGTTAACTCTACTCCAAGGAATCATGGCCATTCTCTCTCTGTCGTTTTACATTTGACTTTTCTTTCTTTAGCATCACAGTAATTTCTGTTTTTTTTTGTTTCCGTAATTTTGAGTAGTGCAACTTTTGAATACAGTCAAATAAGATAAACACAAGGGCTTAGGAAAGTGATGGCTCATAGAGCTCGAGCCTTACTTATTCATATGAAGATAATTTTTTAAATTTCACGAACCATTCTAAAATACTATTCTTCTTCTTATTACTATTATACTATCTTTTAAATTTTAAATTAGTAAATGTGCAGATCATGTCCTCGATATGTAACTCTCATTTTTAATTTGAACGCATTTTGTGTAATAATGGAAACTTTTAAAACACATTTGCGTTTCTTTTATATTAGTATTACAACAAGTTAGATCACAATAAAACTTCTCTAAATCTTCAATTGCCTATCACTGTTGGATTGCCAGTGACTCTCTCAATTTCTCCACGGCCTGAATTATTTCTTCCCCTGTCTCTCCCACTCACTTGGATTTTCACGAAGCCTATTTTATTTTTTATAAAAACTAGCTGTTTAACCGGTTCTACGCACGGAAGGGAATAAGAATTCCCCTGTTAAAGTGTCGAGTTGTTCAATAACTATCCGATTTTTAAAAATATTTTTCTACTACTGTGCATTTTTTTAATGAAATTTAATTTACCATATTGCTATAGCAGCAGACGATAAAACGATATCTTTGGAATACGGGAATAAATAAAATAAAAAATTTTGTTGATGTTTGTGATAAAAGGTTTTTTTAAAGGTAAATAATTAAGCGCAATTAAATAATCTATAATTATTTGTATGCCAGGTAAAAGAATTATCGTAATACCCGCTACAGCTTCTTAGTATTGTAGCGTGGCGTACGTAATATGCATATCTCACATTGTAGTAAACATTTACAACTGGATAGAACTCGCACGATTACGGGTTGGACATCAAACAGGCAAAAAATTCGTCATAAAATTAAAAAAAAATATTTAAAATTTTCGCTTTTTTGCCCCAATCATTCAAGGGCCCCCTACCAGCAACCCGTGTGCCAAATTTCGTAGCCCTGCGTGCTGTAGTTTCCGAGTTTTTGAGGTTACATAGATTCCCTCACGGATTTTAATAGGGTAGATTCTGATAAACTTGTCAATGAACTTTCATCATCTCCTTTTCTCTCTTCAGCTTCGAAATTAGTTTTGTAATTATTTCCCCTCTTCTCGAATCTCTTTTCATTTTATAATGGTTTTAAAAAAAAAAAACTTTTATTTCTTTTGTTTTTCTTGTTTTATTTTATTTTTTAATTTACTTCTTTTATTTTATTTTAATTTGTTTATTTCTTTTATTTCCTTTTTTTATTTTTTTCTATTATTTTGGTAAGACTTTCCTCTACTGCTTGTGCTAATCTGTGATTGGTGTTTACCTTTCAGCTGTCTCATTTACCTACCATTTACCTACTCATGTACCTACCACCTGTCTCATTTTTTGTAAGCTCTACTTTCCACCTTTTAGTCCATTTTTGACCCTGTTCCCTTATGGACACGTGTTTACTTCGGCTGAAAAAGGTCTGTTAAAATTTCCAGCTCGAAACGCGTCCTGTGTGTTTTTATATTTTTATGATGATTTATATAAAGTTTATTATTTAATTAAGATTTCAAGAACTTTCAGGAGATTTAAGTTCTATGAATTACCATGCAAAATATGATTATATGTTATCACATATGAGTGGCTCACAACCATAGTAGACCAAGTCCATTTTGAAAAAAAAAAAGGAGATAGTCTATTTAGAAGGTGCATAAAGTCTGTTTTATTCACTCTCACACTAAACCAAGTCTATAACATGATGCTATATATCAGAAACTATGTGAAAACAGGTTTGGTTCACTATGGGAGCGGATAAAACAGATTTTATGCACTTTTAAATGGACTATCTCATTTTAGGTAGATTTCGTATGAAATACTACTTATTACATTCTCCCCTATGTTGGAATTTCTGAAAAATTTTTGAAGATCTACACCGATCATGACCCTTAGAATCCAAAACCACTCTCAGTAAAAAACTTTATATATATATCTATATATATCACTTTCTTCTGGACACGATAACTTCCGCAATTCTGCACAAATCTCCTCCAAACTAGTACATAAAATCTCGGTTAAATTCGTTAATGGGCAAAATCGGACCAAGGGGATGGAAATAGGGAGGGGTTTTGTGAAAACTGAAAAACGCTATAACTTCTTAATTTTTGTACAGATCAAATCAATTTAAAGTTTTTATTACTTGTAAAAATGGGGCCAAAAATTTATGTATTACAGATTTTTGATAAAATTAAAAATGGGCTCAAGGGGCGTAAATATAGGGTTTTAGGGAGAAAAAAATTCATAACTTCGCCAATTCTCAAGATATCAAATCCAATTAAAATTATTATAAATCTTCCTAATATTTTCTACAACTTTTATACTGAAACGTTTTTGATAGGACCAATTCGTACCGCAAAAGAAAAAAAAAATTCTTCAATTCACAAAATATAAAATCCGCATGAATTTATTATATATCTTCTTAATATTGTCTACAACATTTATATAGACAAGTTTTTATAGAACCAATTCTTACAGCAAAAACAAATTAAAAATACATAGCGGTTCAAGAAAAAAATCGTCGTATTAAGGGTGTATTCAAATCCAAACTGCTTATTTTTTGACTCATTTTTAAATTCATTTTTGCTCCCAAACGCATCCAATTGGTAGATTCTCTTATTCAGAAACTATATAATGTACCGTAATGATCGATTTTTTGATAGAGGCAGAATATATTTCAAAAAATGATGTCAAAGTGGGCATTTTGAAAAGAATTTCCCGAAGCGATTGTGTTAGAAACGAAAAATATGGTCCTACTGAGAAAATAATTGTTTATTAATCAAGTTTTAATTAATTGAACAAAAAATAAAAACACAGGTCGCTTATAAATCTCTTCAAAAATCACGTCAGAAAGTTTAATATTTTTTCTATTAAAAATGAATCTGAAAATGTCTCAGAAAATTTCGAGTTGTTGAGCACAGAAAAGTATTTTTTTTAATACCCCCTTAACATGATTCTGATAAAACCAGCTCTTATATAAAAATGAAATAAAAACTCGTCAAAAGCAGCCAGATAAAATTGTTAAAGTGGGTTTATCTCAAATCATGATTTAGTTTTTGTTGGTGAAATTAGTATACTTAACTTCGAAATCTACCTCCGCCTGTAGGCCGAGCTGGCAGGGATTTTTTTTCTTTTTCTTTCTTTCTTTTTTTTTTTTTTTTAATGGACTTGGTCTAATATGGTTGTGAGCTCCTCATATGAGTATATACTCTAACACATCTTTTTTTTCTACGATTTTGTTTATATTAATATTTATTAATATTCATTTCCAAACATTTCAAAAGTCTAGTAAGCTTTAGCAAGGAATAGCTTATTTATGAATTTGAAGGTTTTATTTTACAGGGAAACTATACTTTTGAGAAAAAAATAATGGCTACTATTTTAAAGTGATGGAATTTTTATTCTACGAAATATGTTTTTTAATATAGGCACAGTTTCCATTCACGTTTTACTCAGAAATAATGTGTTTTCCAAGGCACAGCTGTCCTGTGAAAATTTATATTTAGGGCAAATGAAACATGATAAACTGAATAAAGGAGAAAAGAAGTTGGAAATTGCTTATCAAACGTGGCAAATGAGGTGCGTTCGTACTATAACTAGTTTTATAAATATTTTTTGCACCGCATATTGCATTGAAGGCATATTTTAATGCACTTCATAAGTGCATATCAATTTCATTCTGTTCAAAAGGCTGTAACATCATTAAAATGCACTTGAAATAATTTTTTCCCATAGGCCGTAATGTAACGGAAAACTTTTGACTGTCCCTGTAATTAAGCTATACATCCGATTTTTATATGGAAATGACACGACAAAACTTTGCAACAATTATATATTTAAAATTTCAGACCATTCGGAAGGCTGTAACATCATTAAAATGCACTTGCAATATTTTTTTCCCATTGGCCGTAATGTAACGCAAAACTTTTGACTGTCCCTGTAATTAAACTATACATCCGATTTTCATAAAGTTTGAAATGTCTCGACAAAATTTTGCAACAATTATATATTTAAAATTTCAGACCATTCGGCTGAGTAGTTTTTGCTCTGTTATATGCGGATAGACGGACAGACAGACGGACCGAACGACGACTATAGGTGCTACGTATTTATATAATTACGAACGCACCTAAAAATATGGGTTTTGTAATGAAAAATTCATTGTTCGAACAATTTTAAATATCCCGATATTCGTTCAAATGAGCAAAAGTTTATTAGAAATACAGAAAATTATAAACAAATAAACTTTAATGTAAAACGCCTTATTCTGAGACTTTTGTAACTGGAGTTATGAGTTGCGTTCTTTTTCCTTATTTTTTTCATACCTTACATACACATAGTATAAATTTATAAAACCCCGTATTTTCTTTTTTAACAACCAACATAATTGTAAAGTCTTTTTGAATTCGGTTTGTGTTTGTCTATCCGTTTGCCCATCTGCCGCCTGTCCGTGATCTAATACCCGTAAATTTAGTCAGACTGCCATAAAATTGATATACAGTATAACCTCTCTAAAGTGACCATGTTCCGTTCCAATAAAAATTGGCCTGCCAGAAAGGTGGTTTCTTAATGGAGGTCATGTTTAAATCTAGAATTTAATTGTTGAAAAAAGGTAACAATTAATGTTGCTAAAATTTATTTTTCACATTAGGAAAAAATATATAAATTTAAGTATCAAAACAAAAGTCAATTGCATAAGTTAATTACTTCAGAGTTTAAAAAATGAATATATTGACGTTTGCTTTGATTTTACGGTTTTTTCTTTTATAACTTTTATTTTTAAATCCTTTCGAAGTTCAGTAAATAAATGCAATTTTTTTGGACGGAAACAAATAATGACGATTTCGTTAATTTATCTATTTCTTTGAGAGTTTCCTGACAGAATAGCGGAGTGAAATTTATTGACTGTCATTCTTAATTTGCCATCAGAGTTAAATTCATTACCTAAAAAGGCACAAAGGGGCTAAACGGAATAAAAAAATTCTAAACTTAGTTTAGAAGTTTGATGAATAATGAGCTCTCCGGAATTATTTTTCTAATAAAACCTTCTTCAAGCGATCAGGAAAAAACGGAATTTGTTTCATTTTCTTCAAAGAAATGGGTCGCTCATGGAGGGAGTTCAACTGGGATGGTCTCTGAATGGAGGTAAAATTAGTATTGAGCCTATGGGAATAAAGTTCGTTCCATGAAAAAAATGGTCGTTCAGGGAGGTGGTCGCTTAATGGAGGTGGTCGTACAGGGAGTTTTCACTGCATGTTATTGTGGTTTAATATGGCATGTTCTGTTCTGAAAACGAAGTGTGTAGCATTTACCGTACGCTTACAGGGACACTCAAAAGAATTCCGTTTCATTACGGTCTATGAGGAAAAATCGTTTGCGGCGTAGGTATCACACTATTTTAAAGACATTGAAATTTATATCTACCACTGAGGTGTACTACAAGGCGTTTACTTTTGAATAGGGTATGCATAGAAATTATAGTTCATTTACAGGGAACCACAAAAGAACTTGGCTACAGAAGAAAATTAACAATAATTGAACTATTGAACATTACGAACAATAAATCAATAATTGCTGGAAGTTCGTTTTCAATTGTAGTACTTGTTTTTAAAATTTAACTATATATATACATATATATATATATATTACTTGGTGTGTATAAATTGCATAGACTCTATACAGGGCTGTAGAAGAGTTCTCAAGTATGTTTCCGTTTATTGTCGAAAATTGCAGATTGGAAATTTTCAACTGTGCTATGCGTTTAAATGAACTAATTATAGCGTACTATGTAGCATAGTATACATAAAAATCTATCAATCATATACAAAGCTGCACACAAAAAAAAAAAAAGCAGATTTTTCTCTGATTATTGATGAATGCGTTATGCGCACACAAAAGAATTTGGCTACAGAAGAAAATGAAGAATAATTGAACTATTGAAACCTATGAACAATAATTGCTGGAAGTTCGTTTTCAGTCGTTTTTTTTTTTTTAATTTAACTATATTTTTAACACTTTCCAGCAAAGTTGAAAAGTGTTTATGACTTCGGTTTGTCTGTCCGTCTGCGCGTCTGTCCACGCTCTAACTCTCGTAAATATGCTCGGATCGTTCTAAAATTTTTGGATGTTAGTAACCTCTAACATAGCACGAACCCTATTTCAAATGAAGTTTGTAGCATGTTTAGTTCATTTACAGGGACAGTCAAAAGTTTTCCGTTACATTACGGCCAATGGGAAAAAATCGTTTCAAATGATTTTTAAAGATGTTACACTCTTTCAAACATAGTAAATTTGATATGCATTTATGAAGTCCACTAAAATGTGCATTCTGTAGAATATGCGGTGCAAAGAATAGTTATTATTCATTTACAAGCCCCACAAAATAATTTCGTTACATAATGGTAAAGTGGGGAATAGTTTGCGGCGTATTTGAATTATGTTAAACTATTTGATATATAATGAAATTGATATACATCGCTGAGTTTTAGTATAAGTTATTTCATGTATAATACGAAGTGCATAGCATTTATAGGGACACTCAAAAGATTTCAGATACTATACTGTATCCGAATTACTGTATATTAGCAATGATTGCACGAAATGCATTTTTAATTATGATAAGCGCTTTTGAGTCTCACTATATTTAAGCATGTTATATAGTGTGTATAAATGCTATAGTTCATATACAGGGCTACAGAAAAGAATTCGTAAGGATTACTGAGTATGAGCGTAAATTGCTTAAAGGTGGGTTTTAAATGAGTTATAGTAAAGCGAGGAGAGTCTGCGCACATTTCAAAAGAATAATAATAAAAAATCTAAATATTAATATTTTGCTAAACTATGCATGAATAATTTTGACTTCATTTGTTTTTTATGCATTTTCATTGTTATTTTGTTGTTATACTGTAATTTAATAGAACAACAGTAATAAAACCAAGAAAACTATTTTGCGCAATCTCTCCTTACAGGGTAGGAGAGAACGCGCACATGTGTAGGAGAGATTGTTCACATAGGTAGAAGAGATTGTTATTAATAATAACTAAAATTAAATTGTTAACAATAATAATTACACTTAATCGACATTGTTGAAAGGTCTTTGTGAGTAAATATTAATGCATTAGGAGTGAATATTTCAACCAAAAGTTTAAATAATAAATAAAAGAAAGGATTATTTTAACAACAGTTAAAAATTTTAATTTAAGAAGATTAAAATATCAGAAAAAGCAAGCCCTACTAAGATTACAAAATAACATTAATCTAGTTGATAACATGTTTAACTTGAAAATTACTTCATTTCCATTTCCACAGTTTCATTGTATTTTGTTTGCGAACCGAAGTTGTCGTCGTCCACAATCGATGCACTTATTGTTGTAAATAGTGCATCTTTCGTGCAATCACTTGCAACAAGCAATACATTGAATACAGTCAGTTGTCGAAGTTGTCTCCTGGTACGATTACAGACATTCAGTGCACTCATCCTCATTGACCTTCGGTTCTTTTCCTTGGGTTTTTTTATCCCACTTTTTGTGGAAGCACCTTATCTTCAGCTGTTTTTTCTTGTAGCGGCATCCTTCTTAAGTCTTTTTTCATGTATATTTTGTGGATTAGTAACATTAGTTGAACTCTGTTTCCTTCTGATTTCGATGGCATTACACTACTTGGAGTGGGTGAAAGCTTTTCCAAAACATTGTATTAGAAAATTTATTTTAGTTAACAAAATTAATTTATTAGCAAATTAATTGCTCATAAATTAAAAAAAATATATAAATATTTAATTAAATTATTAACAAATATATTATTAATTTATTAACAAAAATAATTACATAAAATTTATTTAATAACAGCTGTATTATTAATTTATTAATAAAATTTTTATCTGCAAAAGTATTTTTTTGCAAATTAATTTGTTGCCAAATTTAGTTTTGATAATTATGTGTTTTTCCGAAATTACTTCAAAATTGATTTATTCATATGTTTTACACGTAATTTGCAATTCATACAAATTTATCAATAAGCTGTGTAATCTATCCTAGCACTTAAACTTATGGGGAAATGCGCCATCTCTCCTAAGTAGCAGATGCGCAAACTCTCCTATTTTGATAGGAGAGATTGCGCGGCCTGTTATTTAAATATGGCCACTTCAAAAATGAATTTTTGGTGTTCGCATACTTAGTCCAGGTTAGTAGTTTATAAGAAATCGTTTAAGTTCAAAATATTTTGTATTATTGACGCTCTATAAAAATTCTGACGAACAGTTATGAAAATTCAAGCACTTTTTTTTGGAAAAAAAACAAAATAGCACTACTTTATCCAAGACGCTTGGAACAATCAATATGCACATTCATGTAGACACTGCACTAATGCTGCTGTACAACTACCTGGAGTAGCTGGGCGCGCACTCTACTCCTTCCCGTCGAATCTCTTTGTGCGCAATCTCTCCTACCGCGCGAACTCTCCTCGCTTTACTATATGCATTTTTACGCTGAACTGAATTTAGTTTACTAAGATATGTTTGTAGAATATAGATAAAATGATGTACAGGGTCACGCAAAGAATTGGATTCATCGCCGTCTATGGATGATAATTTCTGAAAATATGATTTTAGTAGTTTTAAGAGTGTTTTAGTTTGAATTAAATTTTGGTTAAATAGTGGCGTGTAATAAAGGTTCTAGGTAAACTACGGCGTTGTACAAAAGTATTCAAGTATGAAGCAGAAAAACCAACGTTTAAAATGCACAAATAATATATGAAAAGCAGCAAACAGCTGTTTCGAATCTACTAGCGAGATTCTTCTTCAGTGCAAAAGCTCCTTTTGCACTGAAGAAGAATCTCGCTAGTAGATTCGAAACAGCTGTTTGCTGCTTTTCATATATTATTTGTGCATTTTAAACGTTGGTTTTTCTGCTTTTTAATATTGTTGCACAAAGGCTTTATTTGCTATTTTTATACATTCAAGTATGTTTCCATCTATTAGTATAAATTGCTGAAAGAGAAATTTCAACCTGTTAGGTGTTTTCTTGCTAAACTAAATTTTCCCATTATGTAGTATACATATCAACCTACAGATCAAATACAGGGCTGTTCAAAAGAATTGAAATATATATTTGGCTATGGACGGTAACTGCTGAAATCAGTTTTTCAAATGTTTTATGCGTTTTATAAAATGTTTACTTAGTTATCTTATTTACCTTATTTCCCTGAATAACAAAGTTTTGTTAAAGCATTCAGGAATTGTTGGAAAGTGTTTCATAATCTATGCTTAACGCATGATTTATCTTTCTTATTTTAATATTACTTGGTGTGTATAAATTTTATAAACCAAATATAGGGCTGCACAAAAGTCCTCAAGTTCATTTCTGTTTATTGTCTGAAATTGCTGAATGGGAATTTTCAACTGTGATGCTATGAGTTGAACTAATTATAGCATGCTATGTAGCATAGTATACATACAAATCTATCGATCTTATACAAGGCTTCACAAAAAATTTCGGATGTTTTTCCGATTATTGATGGTAATAGCAGACATTGTGTTTTCAAATGTGTTATGGGGGCGTTTTTCAAATTGTTCATTTAGACAATCTTTCCCTTTAATAAACTGCGAAGTTTTGTTACAGTAGTCTGAATATTCTGGAAAGTGCTTCATAATCTATTCTTTAGGCATGAATTTTTGTTCTCGTTTTCCAATTATTTTTCTAGGGCACAGCCTTAGTAATTATATTCAAGATTTTAATTTTCAAAAGTGGTACAACAGCTGTAATTATCCAAATAATATTTAGCAGCATTCTTTTTGAACCTCAAAATTTTTTATTTATTCAATCTCAAAAGTTTCGAATTAAGAAACAAAACTTGTTATACAAGTATCTGAGTGAACTAATAATAAATGCATAAAATTGTTTCTTTTCCATCATAAATTTCGTTGACATTCTCAGCAGCTAAGCTCTGCGTAGGCGGATAGAACGTATTGTAAGCGGGTAAAAAAAGGAAGGCAAATTTTCTTGCAGTTATTACGCATTTCAAATTGTTGAGATTTCTTTTGACATTTCTGTAAAATTCTCCGTCGACGCTTTTGGAGTTAAATGAAAGAGAAAAATATTATACGCATGCACGATGCTTTTTTTACGCGCATTTTTCTATTGTGTCGTTAGCGTTTCTATATAAAGATGCGCAGGAAAAAAAAAACACCTGATCTTTAAAATTTAATTATTTATTAACTATAATAAAGATAAATATAAAGGTAATACATACAAATGTAAAAATAATAATAATAATTAAAAAAATAAATAAACATGCTTTCATTAAAATTCACAAAAATGTAGAAAATACATATATATTTTAACTGCACTAAAAAGTAGAAAAATCTTGAAAAAAAATTTAAATGTGCGGAATTTAAATTAAACTGTGGTGATCATGATTATGGAAGATTAATGGATTTAAAAGGGAATTTCGCCAAATCAGCCAGGTATCGTCAACTTATTTGTGTCGCCAAATTTGGCGTATATCTCGCCACGTAGAGCAAAATTTCCCGCTGTTGTGGTTACCCTGTCATTAGTACTTTTCAACAAATACTCATTGTTGAAGCTGATGCTGATTTCTCCACAGGAAATCAAACTATAATTGAGAAACCATTAAGTAAATTTGCCACCGTTGCCCAGGGATAGAATAATGATAATAAAAAAAAATGAGTGTCCAGTTCCCATATTGCCTTCAGGAATAGAGGAATGAATAGGAGGATAGAAGTAAACATTTCTGTAGATAATTTGCAAAATCATATTGTTTAAAGTAAAAATAAATTTTTGTCATTTGAATTAACTACTTTTTGCATTTTAAAAGATAATTTTATAGTGACTGGCAAATAAACTGATATTCGAGATTTTTTAAAGATGGCTTCTACGAGTAGACTTACAGTATACGTTTTCATTTTATATTCGTGTACATAAGTATAATTTTCGAAAATAAAATCGGTTCGGATTAACCGGAATTTCGGATTACCGGGGTTCTACTGTATATCTTTTTATTCAAAAAGTGAACTCGTTTCACACGGAGAATGACTAATAAAGCCTTCAGAATAACTATTCATTTCACATTTTTTTTTTTTTTAACTTATCAAAGGAATTTTTTATCACAAATGTGTTTTTAACATAATTCTATAAATGCGATCAGGCTATACATCTTCGTCTTTATGCCAAAAAGAGTTTTGTTGTTCCTTTTCAACTTCCGTCAGTGTTAAATAGAAATGTTATAGGGTCCGCATTTTTATCTTCACAAAATGCTTCAAGAGGCATTAAAATTGATAACACTGACACATTGTATAATTCCTTTTAACAACTTATGAAGAATTGGTTAAAAAGCTTTGAACTCTAATTTTTTTTTTCAATGGATAACTCAAAACACAAGGAGCATTTCAAGATTAATCTTTATCAATTTTAAATAGCCATTATTCCTCATCAAAACACATTTTATTCTTTTCCATTTTCCATTATCGTTGATTGACTGCTATAAATTATCTGACTTTAAAATTGAAAATGTGTATACAGTGAAACCTCCCTGTGAGACCACCTCCATTAAGCAACCACTTCCATGAACGATCATTTTTTCATGGAACGAAATTTATTCCCATAGGCTCAATACTAATTTTACCTCCACTCAGAGACCATCCCAGACAACACAAACACATCCTAAGAACATCCGAAAGATGTCATATTCAGGACAAGCTGATATCCTGCGGACCGATGAATTGGTCCTGCCGACCGTTTTAGGACATCCCCTGGGTTTCGAAATGTCCCACCTGTCAACATCCTAAGGATGTCATTTCATGACACCTTTTGGACGATTATAGGACACTTGTATGATATCCTCTGGATGGTCCTAATGACATCCTAAAATCATCCAAATAATGTCATATTCAGGATAAGCTGATATCCCGTGGATGGATGCAGTCGTCTTGCAGACAGTAATAGGACATCCCCTGGCTATCGAAATGTCACACCTGTCAACATCCTGTGGATGACTTTTTTATGATGGCTCGATAACCTCTGGATGGCTTAATGAATGTTACTGCCTACAATTTGCATTTTTGAAATTTATGGCAATTCATTGATGTCTTGTCACTTTTAATTATTATAATCAATTATAACATAATTATTTAATAAATTATATAGCCTGTAAAAAGATTATTCAGTAAACCTTTCTTTTAAAAAAAAAATCAATCTTCAAGATATCTTAGTTTATACAATTTATTAAGTAAAAAATGTTTTCAGTGACAATATAGGAATTTCAAAGATGCAAATTGAAGATAGTAATATATCTTACATATTTTTGATAAGATTCAAGAACATTTAAGAAATTTGGTAAAATTCCTTACTTGCATACAATAATAGTTTTACATACTTTATTCTTAATTTAAACAAATATTATCCAAAATGGTGCAATTTAAAAATTTTCCGTCATAGCTTCACCACTATTTAAGATGTCTTGCAGATATTTTTTAATATCTGGAGTTGAACATTTTTCTAATTTACTATTTTTGCCATAAGAACCATTTTTTCAATGACAATTTTATTCATTTTGCAATTATTTGATTTACTTACTAAAAAAAGCATGGGACTACCTGATCCACTATGCACTTTAGGAACACCCAGTATCTGTAACAAATGTTATGCATTTGATTGTCCTGTGATGAAGTGCCACATGAAATTAAAAAGTATAATTTTGTTGCTCCGATGATTGTTTTACATTTTTTTTATAGAAAAAAGCTACTGCATAAGGCATCTTAATATTTTTGAAGTCAAATAAATAAAGTACAAAAAGTATGCCATTTTATATTTAGTGACCAAAGCACATTTTACTGTTGTGATAATTTGGGCTGTAAAATACAACTTTAAATTTAATGTTTTACTTACCTTTAAATACATTACCTTACTTTAACAAAATATGATAGTGCCATGGATACATTTAACTTTATACAATTGGTAATAGCTCAGTAAATGCCTTTTATGAACATGAAGAATTAACACAAACTGCAAAAAAGTTAAGATACTCTTTTCATCCTTTGTTCTTATTTTAATGAATAAGAACTTCTATATTTTAATTGCATTTTAAATGATTGCCTATATTACACTAAATGCTGAATATAAAACAATAAACTTTAATTATTTGACAAAGAAAATTTTAATCTTTACGTAAAAATTATCAAAAGTGAATACCTGAAAATGTTATTCAAAATAAAAAGTCAAAGTTTACTCCTAATTTAATTTAAGACCAGTAAAGGAAAAAAAATAAAAGAAAAAAAGAAATACTTATAAAACGTATTCTGCAGTGTTAAGAATGATAGTACGAAAAAATGATAATCGCTGTTGAATTATTTTGTTTATTAATTATTAAAATAATTCCTATATTAAAAAGCTTAAAGTTACGAATTACACAATAAAACAGTCACATTAAAAGCAAAACAAGTATTTATTTACAATTTTCACAGCAAAATACAAAAAATATTTATTTAAAACTTTCACAGTAAAATACAAAACAAATATTTTTTACAACCTTCCACATTACAAAATATAGTTTCAAAACTTTTTTTTAACAACAATCCAACTTTCCAGTTTCTCCTGCCTGCACTTGTCACAAAATAATTTTTACGCTGCACACATCTATAATGGAGAAAAGACAAAATATACATTTCTACTAAACTTTATTGGTGCATCACATTCATTCAAAAGGAATAAATCAATATATATATACACAAGATATACAATAATTTCTTATTGTTTGTTTCTTCAAAAGATCTTTTTGTAAAATTTACAGTTATTTTTAGGAATTTTATTATTTTAAGCCCTAGGAAATGCTTGAAAAAACTATTAAAAAGTACAAAGCAGCATAATTGCACATCTTATTTTATGTCAAACATCAACATGAAGCACCTGTCTCATTTTGTATCAAAAGAGAGTTAATATTTATAACTGATGAAAATACCATTTTTAATAATTAAAAATTATGGTAATTACAAGCAACAGGACCATGCAAAGAGAAAACTGTGCCCAGGGTAAAGTTTAGTTTGCCTGTCCCCCCCCCCCCCCCCCACACACACACAGACCTTCCCGATTAAGGAATGTAAAAACCAAAGTTCCCTGAACCAGAGCCAAGCGGATACATACGGTCCTCCTTTCTAGGGGATCACGTAGCAACCTGTCCCAAAAGGCATCAACTGACGCCCAATCACCACGACATCAACATGCCATTCGAAACAGCTAAGCGAGGAAGACAGAAGGCCACAACACAACATAGTCTCTGCTGCAGCCTGATAATTTATTACACATGGAATATTTTGACGAGTCCGAGAGTCAAGGAAACATCTGCACAAGGGTGGCTATGTCGCAAACTAAATAAGACGCTGCCAAGTAGGCTAAAGCCAGTGGGCCTCCCACTGGTGAACAACAGATACCATCAAACCAACAAGTACTCCATGTTCAGAAACTTCTCACCATGAATTGCTAACATTATACCTCGAGGGTATCCCTCAAGTACTATAAGTGTCAAGCACAAGAGCTACCTCACTTAGAACTCTGCACATCAAACAGGGCAGAACCATCACTCCATAAAGCCGAAAGCTACATGCACCCTAGAGTGTCACTAGGCATTATGCTTCGAGGGGAATGTAACAAAACACCTTCCAGGTAGGTACCGAACGAAAGTTCAAGATATCCTTTTTAGAGGCCTACAAGAGTAGAACGGGCGGCCCAATCGCTCCTCTAGACCACAAGCCGAGATCAAAGCCATGAAAGATCGCAGCTCTCGACCCCAGCCAGACACAAGGAGAAGCCACATAAGGCATGTCACACACTGCAAGAAAAGAGAAGGTAACTGCTAATCCAACCAGCAGCGCAGTAACTTCCCCCTACACACAGTTCAGAAAATTAAACAAAACAGACCTAAAACAATTTCTAAAATGGAAGAAGCCCTTAGTCAGAAATTTGTTTTGGCATGTTGGGTAAGGGATGGTGCAATAACTTTGAAACTAAAAATGGGGAACGAATGAAACTAAAAATAACTACTTTCATTGGGAAAAAAATTCTCGATGTGTATATATAATATATATAACCATTATATAATTACAATTCATCACTTTTCTCCGTTTATTAAAAATAAAATTAATAAATTGAGCATCAATACATTACACTGACATTATACAAAATAAAGCAGGATCATCTATTTTTAATTTAATGAATCATTAATGAATTGTGTCTACTATAATGTACCAATATACTGATCACCAACATATAATGAATTAAAATCTTTACGGAATTTTACGGATTGCTTAGGGCACTTTAGTTTTTATTATGCAAACAATTGTTTTAATGCCAAGAAGGGAAAGGGAAGATTTTGTCAACTGAGAGACAAGAAGCGTGCAAATTTTTTGGATGAGCAGCAAGATGGGTGCTAATTTTTTGAAAGAGGGGCCAGAGAGGTGCTATTATATAAACCAAAAGACAGGTGGGGTGTTATTCTATTATATTTTTTCATAAACATAAAAAACTATAACAAATATCTTAAATAATACTAAATGAGTTTCATACTTTTCTGTTATACAAACCAGGGATATGTTTAGGAAAATTTTAGGCCCTTTAAAGGACCCTTCACAAAATTATTTGTCTCTTAAATAGAGATTTCATAGAATGTTTTCGCTTTCAAATTGAACTTTTTCACAAATTTAGTCATTTAAAAATAAAATCAGGCCTGTAAGTAAGCAGTTGAACTCACCAAAGAGCTTATTACTTAGCTTTTTATACAAGAAGGACAGAACATGAAGACATTGATAATTTAAAATTCACAAAATTATGAGTAGAATTTTCACAAAAATAAGAAAAACTTCAGTTTCACAAAAACAGGACCCTGTCAGAAAAGTCCGGACAGATCCCTACAAACACCTTGCCAAAATGTATGCTGATATCACAATCCTATCCATGCAACAGATTTTTATTGCAAACCATGCCATTTTCTTGGGTTATAATTTACAAACAAAAAAAGTTTGCCAGAAAGAAAAACTTTAGCATAAGGACTTAAATAAGCTATTATTATTAAACTATTGGTTCAAATTTATGTAACTAGATTTCATTTTTCATTAAAAAATGTTATTTTTCACACACACACAAAAAAAAAATTAATTTCACGAAAGCAACTTTTACTTTTCATAAAATAGGTCTCATAAAAAAAAAAAAAAAAAAAAAAAAAAAAAAAAAAAAACTGCATTGACCCCTGGAGATACCGACTATGAACATTTCACAGTCTAATTAGATACAATTTTGTTGGTGCTGAATATCATACCCAGTCTATTAAGAGAATATAGATCGTCGCAAAATGCTATAACAAAAGCAATATATGTCATTGTTTACAATTTTATCGCATTGATATCGTGTGACGTCTTTACATATATAAAAAAAAATCAAATGTTTGCTACAAACAATGCTAAGAGACACTTATAACTTCATGACTGAATTAAAAACCTAGTTTTACTTTATTGTATAATATTCATTTGTTCTTTTATTGTAAGTATATATTTGTGTTGATATAGTAAAATAGTGTGAAAGTTTGAAACAGTATATTTTTTAAATGATCACTTTTATACCAACAGTTTTTTTTTTCTATTTGGCATCAACTATCATGCTTGGTACAATGGTGTTGATATAATAGAAACGCACCTAGAGTTTAAATATTAAAAATCAAAATATGTTTCAGAATGTTTACATTCGAAATAAAGCTCATAGCCATAACCAGGGGTGTAAAAATCTAAGCACCAGCGGGCAGTCTCTCATCAATAAATTTTATTCATTATTTTTTGTCTAAATTTTTTGTAAGAATGCTAATAAAATTTAAACGAAGAAAACTAATAAAATTTATAGGTGAGAGACGCGTTGGGCACCTACACTTTTACACCCCTGGTCATAACATAAAAAATTTCCAACATAAAATAAAGATTTATTCGAGCTGAAAAAGAATACAAGTTGAATTAAATGTATTTGGCAGGTAAAATGTATAATAGAAAATTTCAATAGTCACACGACTGAAAAAAAAATCTTTGACATAAGCATTTTAATTTTTTAATAGTCATTGCTTTTTGGCTGGTATGATATTGTAATTTTCTATACATAAGTTAATTTGGGATATCCATAAATAATACTGCAGTACTCAAATTCATGTGAAAAATACAAGGAAAAAAAAAACATTTCATAATGTTTAAATTATAAAATACAGTCGGCCCCACTTAATCGGGTAATGGATAATTGCATACTCCGCTTATATGCATAGAATGCCGTGGAATAGAGACGTTCCCCATAAGGCTAATTTTAAATGTACTCGTTTTATCGCATAACAATCCCCGGTTAATTGCATAAATATCGCCAATCTACTAGTAGTAATCCGGATTTTTTGAATTCATGTTATAGTGGTGAATGGAAAAAAAAGGAAGAACTTTTTTTTTGTAACAATGGTTTGTTATATTTACAATCAAAGAGCAGAAATAGTCGTGTAAGATGACTTATCTTAATTCTGGCAACTTATGATGGTGTTGAATTTGGACAATTGTGTTTTTCTTTTAAAGCTTGTCGTACATATAGTGACTCAAGATGCTGGGGGGTATTTTTTGAAAAATTCTGGAATCGGGGGAAAGTAGACCAATAAAAGATCAATATTTAGCGCTGGAAGTGGAGAAATGCAATGTCAAGATACGAAAAAAAAAAAAAAAAAATTCCTAAAGGATTTTTTGTGTAGGAAAAAGAAAAAAAGAGAAATAATTTGACAAATAATTGAAAAATAAAAAAGAATTTATGCAGAAACTTTTATTTTCAAAGGTATGATTTAAAAACAAAAATTTTCTATTTAACTTTCATTTTAATTTTCACATAAATTATAATGAAAAATTAAACCATGTACCGTAAATAGTGTTATAATACCTTATACTTTATTACATATACTTTTATATATAGAGTAATAATAAGTTATTTATTAAAGTTATTAATACAGTAGTTTTTAATTTATTAGGTAAATAATTATTCTCCATTAATATTTATCATATCTGTGGCATATAATCAAATGATAGCGTTTGCTGATAACATTAATTAATGTCCTCACTTAAATGCATACAATTCAGTGGAACCAACTGTATGCAATTAAGCGGGACGGACTACATTTTAAAATTAAGTCTATTCTCTAAACTTAGGTTGAATTTCTGACAACAGAAACATTTTTAAAATTATCGGAAAAAAAAACAGTTTTCATAACAAAGCAAACTTTGTTTTTTTAAATATCAAAATATCCCAAACTGACACAATTCATAATTATGTTTGAAACCAAAACTATTACTATTCAAAGAAAAATATTATACTGTATTAAATAATAATAAAATATAATAATTTAAATATTATAATAAATACATGCTCACATGATCTTATATTTTTTAGAAGAAACAACAACAACAACAACAAAAAAAAATCCAGTTAAACTTACCACTGTTGGGGAGAATTTTTGATGATTTTTTTTGACAGCATGCAGCTCGATTTGTATATAGATTTTTCACTAATTATTTCCAAGGTATCTAAAATAAAAGAATAACTTTAATAATAATTATGGTGTCAAAGTACAATTTAAAAAACAAAGTTTTATACAGAGATGGTTTTTGAGACTACTGTATACATTTAAAATTATGTGTAAAATATTATAGCTAAAACTACAGGTACTTATCATGGTTTTTTGGTACACCATAATATCCCGTTTATCCACTTTTCTGGATAACGCCCTCTCCCTCCACCTTTTGTTAAAAAAAAAGATACTTCTTAGTTATCCCGTCGACCAAATTACTGTCGCCAAATTGTAAGATTAAATGCCAATAATGGTTGCCATTCATGAATTAATTGTAAGATTAAATGTCAATAATGGCCAATAAAACCATTAATTTGACATTTTATTTGTTTATTTATTAATGTTTTACTAATTTATTTGTTCTTTCGTTATTTAAAATAAAAATTATGTCAATGTATATAATTTGACAAAATTGGTCGACGGGATAACTAAGAAGTACCAAAAAAAAAAAAAAAATCCCAAGAAAGCATCACCTACTTCCAAAAAAGTTCCACCCTGCATGTCAATGTCAGAATCAATACCAAATATTTTATTTTTTCGCCACATCAGAAAGGGGCGTGAATTCTAAACATGACATTCCCAACACAGGGATTATTCTTTTCCGAATTTTCTGAAAAATTAAGCATTCGGTTGAGAAAATAAAAAAAATCAGGCATCAGTCCATAGTCCAACAATTCGGACATAATAAAATGTGAATTTCGACAAACAGTCACAGAAAAAATAAATTTCATCAATCGTTCACAGAAAAAATTGCCAATTTTGTCTTAGGACTGCAAAAAAAAAAAAAACATGAATTACACCAAATGAAAGCAGAGACTGCACATTTTGTCTAAAGATCGCGAAAAAAGCCAAATTCGTCAAACGACTGCAGAAAAAACATGAATTTCATCAAAAGATCTTGGAAAAATGCAAATTTCGTCAAAAGATTGCAGAAAAAAGAAATTCAGTCAAAGAATCCAGTGAAAAACACACATTTCATCAAAGGATCGCGAAAATAGATACATTTCAACAAAGGATTGAAATAAAAACCCTGCACATTTCATCAAAGGGTTATGAAAAAAAAAAAAAAAGAATTTCGTCAAAGTATTACGGAAGAAACGTGATTTTGGTCAGAGCAATGCAAAAAAAACTCCTGCAAGGTTCACCAAATGCCCCCAAAATCCCCCACAAATGTCGTGAAAAAATCTTGTGCAAGCACCCCCCAGATTATTTTACAATTTTTCGTCATGTCTTTCTTAGGGGGAGGGGAAATAACAGGATTTTACGGTACAGTTTTAAATAAAGATATTTTAAAAAGTTATAAATGCAATTCTAGTGTGGACCCTAGGCCAATTTTGCAGGGCGCAACGCCTGGCAGCTCTTTTTAACTCGCTTATGTGGCGTCAGAACAGCCTTTTTTACTCAGTGTATGCATCTGGCAGCCCTTTTAATTATTTTATACACACTGTGTCCCTTGCTGACATTTATGATGCACCCTTTCGACTCATTTCTTTTCTTAGCTGTGAGGGGAAGGGGTGGGGGATAACTCACGAAATATGTCCATTATTTACAGGAAATATTATATAAATTTCAGCATTTGTTTGTGGGGAAGTGTTGCAAAATTTGTCAATCGGTCATGTAGGAGGGGGAAAAAAAAATTGCAAAATTCTTCAGTCTGTCATGAGAAAATAATATAATTGCTTATTTCGCCATTCAATCACATGGAAAAAAAACTTTGCAAGTTTTGCCAGTAAATCATAAGGAAAAATCTGGAGTTCATCGATCTGCCATGGGGAAATTGTGAAATTCAAGTACCGCTTATATGAAAAAAAAAAAAAAATTGTTCAGGAAGTTGCTTTGAAATGCAGCAAAATTTGTTAATCAATCACAGGAAAAAACATGAAATTCAACAGTCAATCGTAAGAGAAAATCATGAAAATTTTCAGCCAGTTGCAGAAAAAAATGCAAAATTCAACTGATTGCATGGAATAAATCCTGAAACTCATCAATCAATAAGGAGAAAATTAGCAAAATTCACTCAACTGCGGGAAAATATAGCAAAAATCCACTGATAAAAAGGAGTCTAAACAAACAAATTCAAAAATATTTTTTGCGACACAAGTGCCATTTTTTTTTAAATTCCAATCCGAGAACCCCCCCCCCCCTTTTTTTTTTTCTCTAGAGTCAACATGAAGTTCATCTAAAATTTCATAATTACATTAAAGAAAAATATTTAATTTTTTTAATTTAACTGAAATGTAACAACACAAAGTGTTGAGCAACAATGGAGTGCTTTTTTTACTGACCTGTACATAAAAACACAGGATTGAATATTTTTATGTATCGAACAAAATAAAGCAAAAATATATTGTTTACAACATGTAATTAATAGAAAATTGATAATCCAAATCATCTTAAATTTTTAAAGTGACCTGCTACATCATTGTAAACATTTTCAAATTGATTTATTATCTGAATCTTTTAAACAGCCTTGCTACATCAAAAATACTAAAACAAAATTGAACAGATGCTGCAGCCACACCAAGGTTGGTGTTTTTTTTTTTTTTTTTTTTGAGCCATTTTGGCAAGAAAACGTTGGTCTGAAATACTTGTTAGGCATACTGTGCAAAAACTACATGTTAGTTTTATTATATTTTGAATCAGTTTATTTTATAATGAAAACACACACATTTTTTTATATATGTGGAGCAAACATGCAAACCATGCTTTCTCCTTTAGATACAAATTTTCAAAAAACACAAAAAACTGATAAATAAGAAAATAACTTGTATTTAATTCTTATTTTTATTGTGTATTTTTATTACTGTTTATTAGAAAGAATTGCAAGCATACCTAAGATATTAAACATAAAACAAATTAATAAAATTCATTTAATATTTGGAGAAATCACGTTTTGACCGAATTCAGAGGAGGAAACATGTTTTGATTGTTTGACAAGTGGATAAAACGCTTTTTGAATGAAATAAGTTCTAACTCACAAATAATACAATAGCATTATTTTATTTGAATAAATACCGAATTTCAGTTGATTATAGTTAAAATAAAATGACAGATTATGGTACCTAGTACTATTCATTAAATATTTACTAAATAAATACTCGTTTGCCAGAAATCCACTTCAAATTTTAAAACCAATATCTTCATCTAGACAGTTATACACATCCCCCTCTTCTTTATTACAGGCTTATCAATCATGGATAATGTGGTTGTATCATTTGAATATATCATCAGGTTGATTTTGCCACTGTTCACTACATATTACCTTCAAAAGTTTTTTAACATCTTTGTTCTTTTCAACTGGTATGGCGTGGCTAAGAGGAAGATATTCTAAAACAACCCTTTGAACAGGGCAACAGTAACTCCCTTTTTAAGAAGATTTACATCATATTCTTAATTTAGATCTTGACATCTATAATTCTGGAAGCCTTTAACTTTAACAGTTCTCTTATTTTTTTCTAAAACATTCCGTTTCAATTGTGATATGTATGGTAGGTTTCGAAAGTACACATTAAGTGACAACTGTGATTGGCAGACTGGAGAAATCACTGCTTGATTGAATGCAGGCTTTGGAGAAAACACTCTTTGATTGAAACGTCAAGTTTTAAAATTGATTTATAATCGGAGAAATTTTTTTTAGTAAAAAATACCATTTATTTCTGTGCAATTTAACACAGAGTTCATAAAAATAACAATAACTCATTTTTTATTTTTTTGTGAGAAAACACGGTTTGAATGTTTGCTCCACATATATATAAAACACACATTTAAGTTATTGCAAAAAAAAAAAAAAAAAAAAAAAAAAAAAAAAAAAACACATTTTTTTTATTATAAGGCACACACATTTACTCTATAATAAATAAAACATTACACATTTTTTTAAAATACAAATTGTTTTATAAAACAGACACAAAGTTTAATTTAATAAAAAACACACTATCTGTTTTGCCGTGTTGTCATACCAGACAAAACATTATGATTTTTGCACCAAAAAGAAATATTGGTGTATCTACGAGATAACTACCAAAACATATTTTCTACAAAGAAAACCATATAAAATAGTGTTCACATTTCTTTTAAAAAACAGCCTGGCAGAATTATAGAAATCAGCATTTTTCTTGAATTTTCAGGAGAGGGAGAGGAATATCCCCGCTGGTCCACCCTCTGAATTCATCATTGACATGCATTATCAAGAAAAGCTGAAATCATATACATTTTAAAAGCAACGTTAAAAACGCCAGAATAAACAAAAAAATTTTGCGAATTTTTGTTTATTCTGGCGTTTTTAACGTTGCTTTTAAAATGTATATCATTCTGCGGCATGTAGCATCTTAATAATTAAGCTGAAATCATGCTATGTTTTGAGAGAAATGAACATATAAATCACAAAAGCTTTCCATGGATTACTAGATGTAATATAATAATGCATTTATAGGAAAATCGGCAATGCTAATTCAATTCAGTTACCCTTGTGTATTCGCCTGGAGATGGGCAAGATTTTTTTTGCCGATTTTAAATTTCATTTGTAAATTTTTTATGTTAATATCCGAATCTTTTTTGCCTGTAAATTTGAAATATATACTTTTAAAAATGAATATTTCCTTTATTCTATTGTTTTAAAATTTATGTATATTTGCTGTCTGCTATCTACAAATTCCCCCTCCCTATTTTTCTTTTTACAAATGAGGTTTAGAATGCCGATTTCTGTTTAAAATTTTTCCATTTGGATTGTTTTGTTGTTGTTATTTTTAATCTTTGAATTTTCGAAAATTAAGCTTAAAGTGGTTATAAATGAAAAAAAAAAAAAAAAAAAAAAAAATAGATAGACTCAGTGCTAATACTCACGTTATTTCTTTAATTCTATAGCACTTGAATATTAATGCCTGCAAATTTTATGCGCATATAAAAATGACTTTGTTAATGCACCAAGAAATTCACACTATTCAGAAGTAGTATTATTAATTTTTTTTCAAGAAGTAATATTAATTTTCAGAAGTATTTTTTTTATCTAATGGTAATTTTCAGAAGTATTATTTATTTTTTCTAGAAGTAATATTAATTTTCTGAAATATTTTTTTTTTCAAGAAAAGCCTTAAATGTATTTAATGTTTTGATATGCAAAAACACCTGCATAGAAATAATAATAAAAAAAAAAATATCGTAATAAGAAGTTCAAGTTACCTACCCTGTTTACAACCTAAATAAACATTGATAAATATTAAATTAATGTGAACAAATAGCGAAAAAGGGGTGTCGAAAAACGCGGCTATTTTTCAAATTTATTTTTTAGAGGTTAAAGAATGAATTTAAAATGTCAGCTTAAATTGATGTGTCTATAAAAAATCTGATACGCTTACTGTTTATTTTGGAATTAAGAATACAATTCATTTAATTCTGTCTGTTTTAACTTTAACATATATTGTAGTTTTAATTCAACCGACAAGAATTGCTGACATCTTTTTCCTTCTATTCCACGTTTTAATCGTGCGATGACTAGGCCTAATTTCTTTTTTAAATTTCATCTTAATAAAGTAAAAGTTTTTCTAACATAATATAAATATATAGACAGAATAGTTATAAAGAAATGCATTACAAAATGAAAGAAAACTCTTACTTTACATCCACATTCACTTTCTTCATATTTGAATTTGCCATGACCAGCGACAGATCTCATCTAAACATCGACGGGGGAATCAAAATAAACGCCATTTCTGGTAAGTAGGTTGGCTGGTTTCACGGTTGCATTCTCGAGATCCGTCTTGGAATATCCTCCGGTCGTTTTGAGGACGGTTGCAGCTGGACGGTTTCAATTGGTCCGTTCTTTAGTATTCTGCGGACATTCACAGGATAGTTTTATAAGATATGACGACTACAGGATTTTTAGGATCATTGTAGAGCGTCCGAAGGACGACTGTGGTTGTCTGGGCATCTCACTTGAACTCCCTCCATGAGCGACCCATTTCTTTGAAGAAAATGAAACGAATTCCGTTTTTTCCTGGTCGCTTGAAGAAGGTTTTATTGGGAAAATAATTCCGGAGAGCGTGTTATTTATCAAACTTCTAAACTAAGTTTAGATATTTTTTTTATTTTTTATTCCGATAACTTTTAAGTGTTTAAATTCCTTTGTGCCTTTTTAGGCAATGAATATAACTCTGATGACAAATTAAGAACGACGGTCAATAAACTCCCCTGCCCTATTCTGCCAGGAAACTCTCAAAGAAACAGATAAATTAATGAAACCGTCATAATTTGTTCCCGTCCAAAAAAATTTGCATTTATTTGCTGAACTTCGAAAGGACTTGAAAATAAAAGTTATAAAAGATAAAACCATAAAATCAAAGCAAACGTCAATGTATTCATTTTTTAAACTCTGCAGTAATTAACTTACGTAATTAACTTTTGTTTTGGTACTTAAATTTTTACATTTTTTCCTAATGTGAAAAATAAATTTTAGTAACATTAATTGTTACCTTTTTTCAACAATTAAAACCTAGATTTAAACATGACCTCCATTAAGAGACCACCTTTCGGGGCGACCCATTTTTATTGGAATGGAACATGGTCGCTTTAGGGAGGTTTTACTGTATTATATTTATTTACAGGATAGGAGGTCTACAATAGAGCAATATATATTTATTATTTACCCATTTTCTTTTCTAATCCTATTTAAGATTTATAATTTTTTAGAAAAGTGGTTGTACCTCAAATAAAATCATAATACGAAACGCAATTTTTCACCTTGATTCAAACATGAAATATATAATGTGAACTTTAAAAACTTCATTGTCTTACTTAAAAGGCGACAAAAATAATGAAAAAGATGTTGCAAGTTTAAAATATACATTTTATTTAAAACTTCTTAGTACTTTCAAGCTTTTCCCAGCTCATCATCAGGGAATATTTTAATAACTAAATGTTGCTTATTTATACAAATACGTCACTTGAAAATGAGAGAGCCAATAATTATACAAGTAATAATTACATAAAATTAATAAATAATTATATAAAATAATTAGCCAATAATTTAATCCAAGAAACAGCTACTTCTGCTTTCAACTCTAATAATTGAAGAGCTGAGTGGAAGAACATGTTATGCTGCATTTTCTTAAAAATTATTTTATCTTTTGTACGAAGGCGTTATCAGGTATTCTATCACATGGTAAAGCTAAAATACCAAAATTCTATTTAGCCTTGAAGATTTAAGAGATTATTCTTTAATAATTAATATTTTATTATTTAATAATGTAAATAATATTAATATTTTTTTAATATTTAAAAATTAAATATGAATAAGCTTTTTTGATACAGTTCAGTACCACACCGGTTAATATTTTAAACACATGTTATCAAACAGAAAATAAATCATTAAAATTGACAACAAAAACTTTCACATCAAATTTCTTCAAATGTAATTTTTTTTACTTAACACGTTCTTCCACTTAGCTCTTCAATTCTTGACTCTCTCATTTTCAAAACAAAGTGGACGTATTTGTATAAATAAAAAAAAAATATAGTTATTAAAATATTCTTTGGTGAAGAGCTTGGAAAAGCTTGAAAGTACTAAGAAGTTTTAACTAAAATATATATTTTTAACTTGTAACATCTCTTTCATTATTTTAGTCGCCTTTTAAGTAAGACAGTGAGCTTTTTAAAGTTCATATTATATCAGGTTGTAACGAAAGTTTCCCGCCGCAGCTAATACGGTCTGTGCAAACAGTTCGCGTTGATGTGTTTGTTCATATTTTGTCAAACGATTTTTGGCATTTAAAAGAAAGAGACTTGCTTTATAACACTAGGTTGTGAAATTTGTAAAAAAATATCGTTATCATTAAGTACAAGGTATCTGAAATGGGACTATGACGCTACCAGATTAGAACCATCATTTACTTCCAGTTCTGTTGCAAAAAGTCAGCTACAGAATGTCACCGAATAAAGTGTACAGCTTTAGGTACTAATGTTGCATCATATGACGCTGTGAAGATTTGGCGAAATGGTAGTTATATATAAAATTACAGTTAATTATATGTATTGTAATTAGTATTATGTAATGGTGATTTAAAGAAAAACCTTCGTTACGACCTAATATATTTTATGTGGTAGTATCTCGTTTAGATATTAAAAAAATTATGAATTAATTTATAAATATGGCATTAATGTCATCTTTCTATTTACTAGAAAATGAAGTAGTTTTTAAAAAAGAATACTTATCCATGCTTTTTATTTTTAAGATATTGTATCTCGCATCAATACTTAAAAGACAGATTTTTTTTTTTATGTATTCTAGTATTTACTTTCATAAAATAATAGCGATTTTTTTTTTCTAAAAGACAGAATTTTTATAAAATGTTACCTCTTTCATTTTGTTTAAGTTGTCTGTAATATTGTTTTAATTTCTCTTTATTGAACAGTAATAAATAAAAAATTCCGTCTCCAGTAAAAATCAATCCAAAAGAAAAAATAAACTGATTTTATTCAGATTTAAAGAAAAAAAAGGATAATATCAAGCAATTTAAATCCGGTTTTAAATAAAGCTCATTTGACTTATACATGAATGATAACTTATACATGAATGTTAGCTGTTTTCAGATTTTTTTTTCTTCAACTATGAAGAGGATAAGCAACGCTCCTCCTTTAAGCTGAAAGTAAAAAACAAAGCATCGTATGATCCAGCGCGCCGTGAAAGGGAAATTCTCGGGTGCATTTGTGATATGAGCCGTTGTGAGGGGCGCGATTTAGACGCAAGTCTAGAGGAGCTCCAAGTTGCAGATAGCATAATATAACTTCAAATGCGAACATAATAATTTTACTGGTGTGAATTTGAAATAATATCATTATATTAATTTTACAGGTTATTAATTTTTTTTCAAAAATTTACGAACATCTTTTTTTCAACGACTTAGAGCATGTGATGCTATATAATTTGTTTGTATAATTTTGCCGGTTAGTTCGCAAAAAAATGGAGGGTAATGTTTTTTACCTGAGAAAATTTAGGTTTCTCTGATCCTTGAAGAAATGGAAATGGGATCAGCTTCGAACCCAACCGATTCCAAGCAAAAAAGTGCAAGTTGCACACACAATTGAGGTTATGAAAGTTTAATAATTATTCATCGTGATCGAAATAAAATGTAATAACAAACTGTTATTATATGAAATCAGAAAAAATATCAAACGGGCACCCTAAGAGCGAATGCAAAAAATATCAGAAACATTGAACGTGCCAGCGGACATTTTTCCACCACTTGGAAAAGAAATAGGCGGATAAACATTGGAAACATGTCTTTCAATAAAATGGTCTGATTTTTTTCCCAGATGTGACTACCTATCTGACAATATATTTCCCCTACTAGGACTTCCCTCACGGGGATTAGTCTGAGCGATATTGCTGAGAACATAGATTTAATAATAACATGTGGAAGCAAATAAAATGAGATGTTATCTTTAACTGTCCATATACTGCGATAAATTGAAATGATGAAAATAAACGAATCGTAGAATTACAAAATCTTATATATAAATTCGTATACACTGTTTAAAAAAATGGGAAATCAAACCATGCAAGACAGCCATGCATGGATATAAAATTGAAAGTACGTAATATATTAAAAGTAAAATAGAAAATGAAACACTAAATTATCTTATATAGGAATTTTAACTGTATAAAATGATGTCAAGAGCATAATCAGACGCTTCGCACCAATTTGAGTAACTTTAAATGACAAATATATGATGTTTAAAAAGAATGGACTATACTTTATATGGTGTGTGCTCCCCCGGAATAGTTAATATTGTACAATATCTGTTTTCCACGGATGCAATGAGGTTGTCGATAACATTTAAGGAATTCTCTCCTCAAAATCTGATATAGTATCAAAGTACCGAATACATCAACAGTGGCATGCAATGCTTCGTTCGAGTGTGTTTTAGATATGCTCGATCGCATTTAAATGATGAGTGTGTGCTGACCATTACATACGCTGTATTGTTTTGTTTTCAAACATATTCTGCACAAGTTGAGCTGTATTTAGCATGTATTAAATAAAAGAAATCGGCAATGATTAAAACATAAAGTATGACACACGATCTGAATATATCGTCTGCATAACTTATGAGCTGTCAAAGTGTCATTTGAAGTAATTTACAAATCCATACATATTTATTCAGCAAATCATGCAAGCTAACATACGCCAATATGAACCCGATTATGAAATTTCACCAGAATAAGTTAATATATAAAAAATCTACTAATGATAATTGAGAATACGACCTTATGATAAAATGTCTAGAAAAATGAATCAGATAAAAAATTCATATCACATTTAAAACGGCACTTCCCTCTTTTAGTGGCCTTGGCGAGAGAGAGAAAAGCCTGGAGAAGGAACACTTTAACAAGTACTTTCGGGCAACCTACTCACTGTTTCATACAGGTCTTTATTCAATATTTACACAATTTATTTAATGCTAGGTGGGTATCTATCAGTTTTGTTGCATTTAAATTGCATGTTTTGCGGAGGAAATGCAGCATTATGAAATATTTAAAGTTGCTATACCTAATAACTCCAAATTAATGGTAATTGAGATCGCTTTCCGTTCATTTCATCTTTTTAAATTTTTTAGAAACCATTCATAGAGACAATTGTATATTTTAAAACTAACCCGAAGCAAAATTTCTAGATTTTGGGATCAGCAGTAACATAGAAATAGAAAATTTTTTGTTTATGCACTGTTTTATATAGCGACATTTTTAGAAATTGTTCTATTGCAAGAATTTACGTCATTATAAATACAGCCATGTCAATTTTCATGTTTATATTCCTAACAATTCCATGTACTTCGTTACTTAGATCATCTTTAGATCTTTTTCTGCTTTGTTTAGTCTTTCGATTTTTTAGAATTCGTTCTACAACGAGCATTTACATCTTATAAATTACTACCATGCCAAAGTTCTAGTTTCTAACCCCAACAGTATCCCAAAAATTTTAGTATTCCAAATAAATCATAGTTTAGAACCTTTCTAGAAATTTTTACGTTTATCCGTCAAATTGAACCTCCTAGACAGCGTTCATTACGAGTATTTACATCTTAAAAGTAACTACCGCACCACATTTAAAGTTTCTAACCCAATCAATATCGCAGAAATCGCAATTTTAGAACTTTTTTGCTCCTGCAGCGATGTAGGTTCTTGCGCTGACATAAAATAGTCTTTTTGTCGGAGCAGAGATGGCCACCAACATTTTTTTAAGTTGGCTATGTAGTTTCAGAGATAACACCTCCCAAACGTACAAGCATTTATAATATTATACGCTTTATAATATTATAACGCTTTATAATATTAGCATTAGATGTACAGATACAAAAGCCATTTATCTGTTACAAACTAAAGTGCCCGGCGTTGCCCATAATTTGAAGGATGTTTGTTCTGAAAAATCAATTTCAAAATTTAACATACAACACAAAACAAACATTAAAAAAGCAGTTGAAATGTTGTATGAATGAATCATATGAAAACTCTATATAAAAATGTATAAATGTATATAACAGACGCAAAAGAATACAGCTATAAATAAACTTATTTCAATTTATAATGCGAGCAATAATGTTAAAATACGCCAATATTTCCCTAATCGAGTTTTTATCATGCTTCAATACAATTTTCACACTCATATGACGTTATACTATATCCACCACGTCCTTTATATTTCCAATATGACGTAATATTTTCCTCTTTCACGTGGAAGCCTTGAAATAGAAAAGTTATGAAGTTATATTCACTTTCATTTAAATTCGTCAAACTATTTATTTCATTTTCATTTTTCACGTGAATATCTTGCAATAGAAAAGTTATGATGTAGTATTCACCCTTTTTTAAATTCGGCAAACTATTTATTTCATTTTCATTTTTCACGTGGAAATCTTGCAGTAGAAAAATAATTGTTGTAGTAATAATTTTATTTTGCATTTTAATTGTTGGCAACTGCTATAACTAAAAATGTTTAAATTTGATAAGTAATTGCTGTTAAATTGGTGGTTTTTTATTAATTAAAAATTAACTATAAATTACTTCGATTCCGGATTACTTTAGTTTCCACGGCCATGTTTTAATACACATGTACGTATCTTTTCACAATTTTGGCTTCCAAATTGTGGCTTTTTATAGAATTACAAACAGACAGATAGACAAGTTTTCATTTTTATATATCTCTCTATTCTAAAAAAAGTAACTAACACTGTCACTGCCGCCGGTTTTGAATTTTTTGTGACCGGAGGTCTTTCTTCGTTAATATTATGAAAACTATTGCATACAAAAATATGAAAATCGGTGGTATTATAGAGAAATGTTTGATCAACACGATGATGCTTACAGTTTTCAAATCGAAGAATTATTTTAAGAGATATTTAATGCCGAAGTTGGATAAAATCGTTCCATTAAAAAAGTTTTGTAGGAGCAAAAACTATACATGGGAATTTAATCATTTTTAGACCATTTTATTCAATAGAAGATCCCGGGTGTGAAGTTTCATTAATTTTTTTAATTTGACTCATTTTTTGAGGTTTTATTTCTATTTTAGATTCAAATATTCAGCATTTCGACAGATATTTCTTACATATTTTAGAAAATGGTATTAATTTAAACTGTTGCCCACTGTATAAACAGCGCAAACAATAATGTTTGCTTCAAATAAAAAAAATATATACACGTTACTTTTATAAACAGAAAAAAACCTTCAAATTAGAATTAAATAATTAGGTATAAAAAGCAGGCACTTATTGGAAATTACGCCATAAAAACTATATTTACATGGGAATTTTAAAAGAGAAAGGATATTATAAAATAAATTCATTAATATGCGTTAGAAGTCTTAAATAGAAGAAATTATGTCACATTACACTTATTATGAAAATGAACAAAAAATAGTATTGCAAAACAGTTTAAATTTAAAAATTGCGCGAGACTAAATATTAGAGGTTAAATATTAGACTTTTTCAAAATTTTATTATTTGTCGTTTGATGTGAGGTGTTCAGCTATAAGTATACAAAATTTTATGTCTCCAACTTAATTAGGGCCCCACCAGTGGCTGAGAGGTTCTGCTCTCGAAGCTGGTAGACGGGAGGTGCTGGGTTCGATCCCAATCGCGCCCGTCGGCCTAATCGTTCGGAGTTTTCGTGGTTTTCTTCGAACCGTGGATATCCATGCGTTAATACGGATTAGGTTCCCTTAGAAAGACCTCCACGGAAGGCACTCCCCCCAGGGCCTATATCCCTCGTGCAGATAATTGGCCGTCATAAATACAACCAACCAACTTAATTAGGGGCTGAGTTAGAAAAATTGTTTAAGATACACAAGTTAGAGCCCAGAGGGTTAAATATTAGACCTTTTTCAAAATTTTATTATTTGTCGTTTGATGTGAGGTGTTCAACTATAAGTATGCAGAATTTCATGTCTCCAACTTAATTAGGGGCTGAGTTAGAAAAATTGCATAAAATACAGAAGTTAGAGCCCAGAAGGTTAAATAATAGACTTTTTCAAATTTTTATTATTTGTCGTTTGATGTGAGGTGTTCAGCTATAAGTATGCAAAATTTCATGTCTCCAACTTAATTAGGGGCTGAGTTAGAGAAATTGTTTAAAATGCATAAGTTAGAGCCCAGAGTGTTAAATATTAGACCTTTTCAAAATTTTATTATTTGTCGTTTGATGTGAGATGTTCAGCTATAAGTATGCAAAATTTCATGTCTCCAACTTAATTGGAGTCTGAGTTAGAAAAAATGCTTAAAATACAGAAGTTAGAGACCGGAGGGTTAAATATGACTTTTTCAAAATTTTATGATTTATTGTGTTATCGCAAGTGTTCAGCTATAAGTATGCAAACTTTCATGTATCCAACTTAATTAGGGGCTGAGTTAGAAAAAATGCTTTAAATGCACAAGTTAGAGCCCAGAGGGTTAAAAGTTAGACCTTTTTCAAAATTTTATTATTTGTCGTTTGATGTGAGGTGTTCAGCTATAAGTATGCAAAATTTCATGTCTCCAACTTAATTAGGGGCTGAGTTAGAAAAATTGCTTAAAATACACAAGTTAGAGCCCAGAGGGTTAAATATTAGACCTTTTTCAAAATTTTATTATTTGTCGTTTGATGTGAGGTGTTCAGCTATAAGTATGCAAAATTTCATGTCTCCAAATTAATTGGGGGCTGAGTTAGAAAAAATGCTTTAAATAAAGAAGTTAGAGACCGGAGGGTTAAATATGACTTTTTCAAAATTTTATGATTTATTGTGTTATCGCAAGTGTTCAGCTATAAGTATGCAAACTTTCATGTATCCAACTTAATTAGGGGCTGAGTTAGAAAAATTGCTTAAAATACACAAGTTAGAGGCCAGAGGGTAATATTAGACCTTTTTCAAAATTTTATTATTTGTCGTTTGATGTGAGGTGTTCAACTATAAGTATGCAAAATTTCATGTCTCCAACTTAATTAGGGGCTGAGTTAGAAAAATTGCTTAAAATACAGAAGTTAGAGCCCAGAGGGTTAAATAATAGACTTTTTCAAATTTTTATTATTTGTCGTTTGATGTGAGGTGTTCAGCTATAAGTATGCAAAATTTCATGTCTCCAAATTAATTGGGGGCTGAGTTAGAAAAAATGCTTAAAATAAAGAAGTTAGAGACCGGAGGGTTAAATATGACTTTTTCAAAATTTTATGATTTATTGTGTTATCGCAAGTGTTCAGCTATAAGTATGCAAACTTTAATGTATCCAACTTAATCAGGGGCTGAGTTAGAAAAATTGCTTAAAATACACAAGTTAGAGCCCAGAGGGTTAAATGTTAGACCTTCTTCAAAATTTTATTATTTGTCGTTTGATGTGAGGTGTTCAGCTATAAGTATGCAAAATTTCATGTCTCCAACTTAATTAGGGGCTGAGTTAGAAAAATTGTTTAAAATACACAAGTTAGAGCTCAGAGGGTTAAATATTATTTATACCTTTTTCAAAATTTTATTATTTGTCGTTTGATGTGAGGTGTTCAGCTATAATGCAAAATTTCATGTCTCTAACTTAATTAGGGGCTAAGTTAGAAAAATTGTTTAAAATACATAAGTTAGAACCCAGAGGGTTAAATATTAGACCTTTTTGAAAATTTTATTATTTGTCGTTTGATGTGAGGTGTTCAGCTATAAGTATGCAAAATTTCATGTCTCCAACCTAATTAGGGGCTGAGTTAAAAAATTGCTTAAAATACACAAGTGAGAGCCCAGAGGGTTAAATATCAGACTTTTTCAAAATTTTATTACTCGCTGTTTGATGTGTGGTGTTCAGCTATAAGTATGCAAATTTTCAAGTTTCCGACATATATAGTTTCTGAGAACGGGGTCTGTGACAGACGGACAGACAGACAGACAGACAAAGGAGTGAGACAGGTAGGGTTTCGTTAGACGAACGAAACTCTAAAAACATGCTGCGGATGACTGTAACAACATCCTAAAATTACATTACCATCAACGATCTACCAATCCCGAATTTAGTTTATATTGGTTTCATATATTCTTATTCTTTTGTGCGGCCCTGTAAAATAACTATCAATAATATATACAGTAAAACCTCTGAATAGCGGACACCTTGAGAATGCAGAATTTGTCCTCTATTTGGAGGTGTCCGCTACTGAGAGTAAAACATGTACAGTTATTTAAGTGTTGGTAATCGAAAAAATGTCTGCTAAATAGAGGTATACGCTAATCGGGTGTGTCTGTTATGGAGATTTTACCAGTAAAACCTCTGAATAGCGAACACCTCGGGAGTGCAGAATTTGTCCTCTATTTGGAGGTGTCCGCTACTGAGAGTAAAAAATGTATATTTATTTAAGGGTTGGTAATCGAAAAAATGCTCGCTAAATAGAGGTGTCCACTAATCGGGTGTGTCCGTTATGGAGGTTTTACTGTATAATAATATCATCCTTTACAAGAAAATAGCATGCTGTAGGACAGACAGACAGACATCCAGAGAAAGATAACCTCCCGGAGCTATAAACACTCTTGTCTTTTGTTTTAATCATCCACAATCGTTTCTAAATTTCGTTATACGAGTATTAAAAAAACTTCGAATTTCCAGTCGATAGACTGACAACTATCTTTTAACCTGAGTTTTTAGCTGGATTTAGCCTGTTGCATGTCATACAACAGGCTAAAAACGGTCACCGTGGTACGGAGTACTGTATTATAAATCGTTTGCCCACCAAAACTGGTTGCCACGGGTTGTTGAAGGTTTGTGATCACGTGGTTGAAACTGATCTATTCAATATTACTGCGTGCGTATTTTTTTTTTTTTTATTTGCTCCATGTGTTCAAACCAGTTGCCTACGAAAACATCCACCGGCGAAAGTGACGCACACCAAATTTCTGTGACGTATGCAGATAAATTGTGCTTTTTTACCAGTTTTTTAAATATAATTTTTAAACGGTTTGGAACTTATTTTTCATAGTAGGTGCATTCAGTAGGTGGCCTTCATAGGTACCTTCTGGTGCAATCAGAAACGAAATCCGACAAATATTTTTTGAGTTATGCTTGACGAAAGGTTTTTATTAGGCTTTTTTTTTTAGTAGGACTTGGTGTTAATATCCATCGTAGCTGTAATGTGTCCGAACAGTAATATTTCGCTGAGTATTAGCATTCGCTTCGCTCAGACAATTAAAGCTAATGAATTACTGAATTTTAAAGTTTGTGTGTCTCATTTGGGACACTGCATTTATTCAATATATTCAAAGGAAAAAATAAATCTGACCTATTCTAGGTTGAACGTGTCATGTTATCCTATCTTTTGAGATAAGATTTTTATACCAGTTGCGTCCTTCTTTTTCCACCAAATGTGATCCTTTATGTGAGAAGGGCCTACTTTTGATTCTAGTGTTGGCGATGATATCCTTTGTTTAATCTTTTTACTATGTCATTATTTTTTTATATTAAAATAAACATGTAAAGGCAGTTCCTTTTAAGTTTTCTACCCCCCCCCCCAAAAAAAAAGATTAAAATTTTAAACCTGTTTAATTTCCAAACAAAAATCTATCTATATCTCGTTAATGGGACATAGATAAATATGGAACATAGATAGATTTTTTTTCAAATTCGGGGGGATTGGCAAAAGAAGAAAATGAAGTCATACATAATTTTCATTAATTTTAAAAAATAAGTGAGCTCATGCTCGGTGAAAATGCCTGTGTTCGTGAAAGATTAAATTTTGTATATCCCCAAAAGATTAAAATCATAAATCTATTTAATTTCCAATCAAAGATCGGTCAAATAAAATTTCAATTGTGATTATTTCGAAAACGTGCTTTGAAAAGAGCGTTTATCTCTCGTTAACGGGAATAGATAGAATTTTTTTCCAATTCGGGTGAAACTGATTCGCTCGCGAAAGAAGATGAGTTTCATTAATTTTAGAACTTGAATGAGCTCATGTTCATGCTCCGTGGAAGCGCCCGTATTTGCGAACGATTAAATTTTGTATATCTCCAAAAGTTTAAAATCACAAATCTGTTTCATTTCCAAACAAAAATCGGTCAAATAAAACTTCAATTTCGATTATCTCAAAAATGTGTATTGAAAACAGTGTTATGTCCCGTTAATGGGACAATTTTTTTTCAAATTCGGGTGCAACTGACTCGCAAAAGAAGAGTATGGAGTCATACATAATTTCCATTAATTTTAGAAAAAGAGCCAGATCATGATCGGTGAAAGTGTCCGTATTTGCGATATCCCCAAATTTTTGTATCCCTAAAAGATTAAAATAATAAATCTGCTTAATTTACAATCAAAAATCGGTCAAATAAAACTCCAATTTAGATTCTCTCGAAAACATGTTTTGTAAAGAGCTTTCATGATCTGTTAGCAGGACACAGATAAATTTTATTTCAAAGTCGGACGGAACTAATTTACAAAAGACGAGAATGAAGTCATGCATAATTTTCATTAATTTTAGAAAAAGAGCGAGCTCATGATCGGTGAAAGTGCCTGTATTTGTGAACGATTAAATTTTGTATATCCCTAAAAGATTAAAATAATAAATCTGCTTAATTTACAATAGAAAATCGGTCAAATAAAACCCCAATTTCGATTATCTCAAAAATATATTTTGTAAAGAGCTTTCATGATCTGTTAGTGGGACACAGATAAATTTTTTTTTCAAAGTCGGGCGGAATTAATTCACAAAAGACGAGAGTGAAGTCATACATAATTTTCATTAATTTTAGAAAAAGAGCGAGCTCATGATCGGTGAAAGTGCCTGTATTTGTGAACGATTAAATTTTGTATATCCTCAAAAGATAAAAATAATAAATCTGCTTAATTTACAATAAAAAATCGGTCAAATAAAATTCCAATTTCAATTATCTCAAAAATATATTTAGTAAAGAGCGTTCACGATTTGTTAGTGGGACATAGATATATATATTTTTTTAATTCGGGCGGAGCTAATTCACAACAAACGAGAATGAAGTCATCCGTAATTTTCAAGTATTTTAGAAAATAAGTATAGAAGCAAAAATAATTTTTTTAAAAAACTCTCTTTTTTAAGCCTTCAAGGAGCTTGATTATGAAAATTAACTGCTTTCTTTTAACGCTTGATAGAAAGCGCACACAAATACACTGGTGTCCAAAATTAAGGACCAATCACAAAATGCTAATTTTAAAGTACGCGAATACTCAAAAGGAAGTAATATAATTTGAATAATTACTATCTCTACAGCACAGCTAGTCCATATAACATCTCATTCATGTCACAAGTTTCACAGTCTCTACGGTGAAGCAAAAAATAGGAAATTCGATACATCTCATTATGAGTCTCAAATGATCACTATATGTGACTCCACTGAGATGTCACTGTAACTGCTGCTTTGTGGCGAGTCACCATGTGACTTTACAATGTGGTTACATTGTGACTCTCATGTGGCTGTCATCTGCAGACTCAATTTCAAAGCCATCGTGAACGCTGCATTGTGATAAGCTACCAAATAATGTCACTTTAAAGTCACATGATGACTGTCAGGTGACAGAGAGACTACTGTGAAGTCGCCATTGTGTTCTTTTGTGAAAAGTCACCATGTGACTATAATGTGACATTATTTGGTGACTTATCAAAATGCAACGTTTATGATGACTTTGAAATTGAGTCTAAAAATGACAGTCACATGAGAGTCACAATGTAACTACATTGTAAAGTCACCTGGTGACTCGTCACAAAGCAAAAGTCACATCGACTTCTTAGTGGAGTCACATATAGTGATCATTTGAGACTCATAATGAGACGTGTGAAATTTCCTGTTTTTTTGTTTCATATTAGTGACTGTGACACTTGTGACCATGTATGACACGAATGAGATGCCATATGGACTAGCTGTGCTGTAGGGATAGTAATTATTTGAATTATATTATTTCCTTTTGAGTATTCGCTTACTTAAAAATTAGCATTTTGTGACTGTTCCTTAATTTTGGACACTAGTGTAAATTTATTAAAAAATATATGCTTCGTTTCTCTTTTAAGATATGGCAACAGGAAACAAATAAAATATTACTTAAGCTTCTTTTAAGAATTTCTAAAGTTATTTCTCAAAGAATAATTTTAAATGAACTAATATTAAACTATTAATTGATAAAAGCGTGTTTTCTTAAAATATTACACTCGCCTTATTTTATCTGTAATTTATTTCCTACTTTTTAAGATTTTAAATGTTTCATTGTTTTAATTTCACAGCCATTTGGCATACTTTAGTGAGCGTTTATTGGCGTGCATCATCAAATCCACTGTTGTTGCAACTCGTAGAGAATTGTACGAGTTATAAGAAACACATCTCTGGACATAATTTTTTGCAATTCTAGCATATTACGAAATTGGTTAAAAATCAATACAAAATTCCATCCAGTTAACCCATTTATGCCTAGCGTCCCATTTTTGAGACGCTTCGAATTTTAATGAATTTATATAATTTTCTTCTTCTTTATAACATGAAAACTGTATGAAATAATTATCTATAAATGTCTTTATTTGTTACCGAAAGATGACAGCATTAGATGGATATTTAGTATTTGCTTAAATGAAGACTTTTCTCGGAGTTTCTAGATTTTTCATTTTTCAAGATGGCGAAATGTAAAAAGCAAGTTTATTTATTTATTATTATTATTTTTTTTTTACCAGTAATCCAAACAAATGAGTCATAATCTTAGCTTGTAGGCTTTTTTGAAATACGTATTTTTTAAAATTGCGAAATTATATGTTCAAGCGTATTTTTTATGCATTTTTGTAACGTAAAAAATATAGGGCGCTAGGCACGAATGGGTACATATTTTTATTAGCCATTTAGGAGACAGTTATTTCTGCAAAGTCCTTTTCAAGATGATTATGAAACAAATTGTTTTTAAGCCTCAAATACGATTATTCCTTGTTTGTTATTACTAATAATGTTATTAGTCTCTGTAATGAAATAAATATAATTTTTAGTAGTTTATAAAAATACTAATTCTAGTATATAATACTAAATGTGAAAGCTTATTTTATGTAAATTTAGACAAAACATACAATTATGCATATTATGCTATTACAAATATTATACATATTCCTATATTTAGTACGCTTACATTTTATCAAACAAATAAAAAAAAAAAAAAAAAAAAAAAAAAAAATTAGCGTATTTTTTTTTAGTATTTTTCCAGCTCTTTTTGCAACATTTTAAATTGATTTTACCAATAAGTTTGAGAAATTAAAAATCCAGGCACAAATGGGTTAAAAAATTCCATACGAAATTCGTTACATCCAAGTTCAGTTAAATAAAAGAGTGTAATGTGTGAGCGCATGCTCGGTGAAAGTGCCTGTATTTGTGAACAATTAAGACAAGAAAATAAACTAATAAGAAGAGCACTATTTTACTTTCAGAAATAAAAACTCTTATGTTTAAATTTTTATGTTACAATTTCTCCTGGGAGTTGTGGTTTTATATCGCGTTTTTCAGTTCTTTGAAGCTACTTTTAATTCTCCAGAATAGGTATTCTGAATGATTTTTAAAATAGCGACTAAATGTAAATAATACGACAAAAGCATTTTTTAAGCTCATGTATAAAAACATTTCTCATTCTTTTTTCAATCATATATCTTTTTTTAATTGAGAAAGAAGAAGAATCATTTTTCGGAAAAAAATAATGTTAAAAATGAGAGAGAGAAAAAAAAAGCAAATCATCGCCCCAATTAATCACAAGTTTAATTTTTAATAATTTTTTCTATTACCATGTGTATATTTTTTATTCAGTCGATTTTTAAAATTTCTTTTTCAGAAGAGATTTTTTGCTAATAGCTTTTTTTTATACATAATATTCTTTTATTTTTAGCAGAAGAACATATTTATTGTTACTTTCATTTATTCACCAGCTTATTTTGAGTCATAATGTTCTTACTTCATTGTATCATGGAGCATTCTCAATGGTCAGAATAGAGATATTCTATAAAAGCGGTGGAGTGACGATGCAGCAAATGGTACAGATTTTTAACAGTGTACGTTCCATTTAATTTCCATAGTTCCGTTTGGCGAGCCCACTCTGTGTCACACCACAACTCATTCGAAAGCCGGTGGAATGTACAAGTTTTTGGTATATTTGACTGATCATAGCCAGAAGCGTATTTGCAGAATTGTCGGTTACAGAATTTCGCGACATTTCGCTTTTTCACTTCGTCAATGTTTCAGTGCTTGTAGCTCGTCATTAAATCCAGATACCCTTATGAAAAAGGCGTCACCTTATAGGATTTTTTCTATTATTTTCAAATATGTGCTTGTTTTGCCTGTTGGTTTTACAGAAACAACACAAATCTGGGTTTTTTTACTTCTTATATTCTTTCAACGCGGTGACTCGCTTCAGAGGCGCATCCAGGATTTTATCTTGGTGGGGGCCGAACACTGGCGGTGAAACAAAATAAAATTAGTGAAGCAACATTTCCCTAATTTTGATTACAGTGAGAAATTACATAGAGACACTAATTAATCATAAAATTACCGTAATTAATTTGTTATTTATTTTAAGGAAAATTAAAATTATCATACTTAAAATTTAAGTTAATTAATAATTTAAAAGATTACTAATTTTTGAATGTGCAGAAGTTAAACATTTAAAGGGATCATAAATAAACATTTATAGAATTTCCTATTTATATCTATCTGATTGTCAGACATATTGTAGTTTAAGAAAAATATCCAAAATAAATCTTGACGAGATGAATTATTGGATGCAAATTTTTGGGCTAGTTCATTTAAATTTAACTCGTCACTCAGAATTCTATGGGAATAAACTAATAGAGAATTTAATTTCTTGTGGGGCATGACAGTAAATTCTTGTAGAGGCATTGTCTCTAGTCGTGGAAAGGGTAGATGGCACTATTGCCCCCGTGGCTTAGCCGACTACGGGGCCAAGTTAAACGGATAAAAAAAAATACTTCAAAACTTCGACAAAATTTCATTAAAAATAATGTTCCACAATAAAATCTATTTATTTATTTATTTATTTTTTTTTAACAAAGCTTTTGAATTACTTCATTCGCAGTTACATTAATTTCTCTGTGTGTATATACCAAAGCCAGCCCATTTAATCTTGATTCTGTTATTGTGGATCTTAAGTAACTTTTTTAAAAATGTGTAATGTCAAAAATTACCTTTCGCTGAGACAGGTTGTAATGGGAAGCGTTGCAAATATCTTTAGTCATTTGTAGATGTTGGGGTACATGTGCACATTTTGTCTCATTTCCAAACTGCTTCAATGGCATTCTTGCATCGAGTTATTGAAAGCTATTTCTCAAATTTTCTGTAGCTGAACTTGAATTCGGCATTAAAAATTTCAGAATTTTTAGAAAGCAAATCATGCACATAAAATTCACACAATTGACGAAAATCTTTCATTTCACTTGCTGTTGGAGCATTTTTTCCATTATGTACAAAAAAAAAAAAAAAAAAAAAAAAAAAAAAAAAAATTCAAAATGTTGCGGTGACGAGTGAAACGTTCATTAAGTTGAGTGAATGTTTGATCAACGAATGGAATAAAAATACTTTTCCTGAAATGCTCTTCTATAGAATCGGCTGGAACATGTTTGTTTTGATGCAGTTTTTGGCATTTTAATGTCAATATGAAAGCTATTGGCTTTCATACAAGCTTCATCATAAATATCCTTCAGAGAAATATCTGGAGCTTTAAGAATAGTATTTAAGTGAGTCACAACATCGTCAACGAAATTTAAGGCAATTAAAAGGTCACTGGCAGATTTTTGCAATAATTTAGAGACAATAGTGTATGCAAATATATTCTGTAAGATAAATAAAGAAATTAGGGAACCAAATTCACATAACGAATTTTTCAAAAGTTTTGCCTTAGAAGACGAGTCTCTGTCTGCCCAAGTTGCGATTGTTTCAAGGCTATCAATCACTGCATCATATAATTCTACCATGGCTATGATGTCTTCATGGCGTCCCACCCACCTAGTTGGATAAACTTTTTGTAGTTTTTGGTTATTAATTTCCGGTGTATGTTTGTCAATATTGTTGAGGAGAACGTCTTGTTTATTAGGAGTATTGAAAAATTGTGTGTCATTTCAATTATGCCAATGTAGTTTCTTATTTCTGTCACAGATACAACATTTCAAGAGCTAAATTTAAACTATGTGAGGTACAATGAACATATAAAGCTTGCCGATAAAGGAAGATAACTGTTCCTTTCCTTGACGCCTTGGTTTCGAAACACTCAGATCGGTTCTCTACCTCCGTTTGTAGAAAACCTTTCGCTGTATCTCTTCCTCCTCATGCTCTTTCAAATCATCCTCCTCAACAAAAAGTGGCGTCCTTTTATACTTTTGTTTTTAGGGCGTTACGCATTTGTTCTGACTCTTCTGCTCTGAATAATGAAATTAATTATCTCAAATCTCTTGCCCTTGCTCGTGGTTATAATCCTTCTTTGATTGATAAAGCTTTGTATAAATTTAATAAGCCTAAGCATCCTTTTTCTGATTTAAATAATCCTCCTAATTTTAACTCTATAATAGCTCTGCCCTTTTATTCTCTTCTCTGTTTCCAAATTGCTATAATCCTTTCTCGTTTTAATTTTAAAGTTATCTTCAAACCTATGAATAAAATTAAATTCTCTTCTCTAAAAGATCCTATTCCTATTGAGAACCGGTGGGGTGTTTATTTTATTCCTTGCTCTTGCAATTTAGGTTATATTGGTCAAACAAAGAGAGCTTTAAAACTCAGATTAGGTGAGCATCAGAGGTATATTGCAAATCAAGAAATCTCTAAATCTTCGATTGCTTCTCACTGTTGGTCTTCCAGTCATTGTTTCAATTTCTCCATGGCCAAAATTATTTCTTCCCCTGCCTCCCACTTTCACTTGGATTTTCATGAAGCATATTTTATTTCTAAAAATTCTGCTAATCTTGTCAATGATGTCCCATCATCTCCTTTCCTATCTCCAGCATGGAAATTACTTTTGTAATTCTTTTCCCTCTTCTCTTGTTTCTTTTCTTTTTATTTTGTTAAAAAAATGATCTTTTGTTTTTTTCTTGTATAATTATTTATTTATTATTATTATTTATAATTTTTAATTTACTTCTTTTATTTTATTTTAATTTTGCTTATTTCTTTTATTTCCATTTTTCCCTATCAATTTCTCTTCTATCTTTTCGGCAACACTTTTCTCTTCTGCATGTTCCCCTTTCAGCTAGCGCCATCTGTCGCATTCTTTGCAACATCCTCTACCTTTCAGTTCATTTTTGACCTTGTCCGCTTACGGACACGTGTTTACTGTAGCTGATGACGAGCTGTTATATTTTTAGCTCAAAACGCGTCCTATGTATTGTTTTTATTTTATGGTGATTTTTTACAAAGTTTTATTATTTTAACCTATTAAGTAATTTATATTATCTTGTATAAATGAAATATAGTAATATTACTCAGCTTACTCTCTATAACCCCATTTTTATTTAATCCAAATACACACCTGCACATGTTGTACATTACCACTATAACTTTAAGGTTATTTTTGCAGTTAAGTTAAAACAGATATTATACCCAATGGTTGCAGTTAATCCATTTTGAAATACCTTGATAAATGCAATAAATTAATATAAATAAAAAACCATTACAATATTAGTAATTAAAATACCTATTAACACTTTTAAATTTACTTAACTAAACTAAAAAATTCCCAAATCTATTAATTTACATTATCGCTATTAATTGGCAATAGTGCCATCAAGTGTTGATAGAAAAATGAAAGAATATTACTCTGATAAAAGCCATAGACATTTTATAAATTAATTTTTGGTGCTGCCATCTATTATTTAAATTTAAAAGTATTGTGATCTAAATACATAAGCTTCGTTTTTCTATTACAATTTTAAATATTTAAAAGAGAATAAAAAATAGATAAAAGACAATCAAAAATTTCATTAATTGAATAAATAAAACAATGCTTTTTCTGCCTTTCCTACCACCATTCCATTCCTTTCCTTTCATATATATATCTACTTTTTTTTTTTTTTTTGACATTCGGAAAGAGAATTTGGTATCAAATCTTTATCCCAACTATAGTAAATTTCGTCTTCCGCGATTTTTTAATTTTAGTGATTTTTAATGTGATTTTCAGCGATTTTTTTAGTTCCCCGGCAATTTTTTAACATTGGTAAAATGATTCCGGTTTCTAAGTTTTAGCCTAATATAGTACATTTGCACTATGCTTTTTCTGAATTTTACCAATTTTTAATGCTATATTCAGTGTGATTTTTAGAGATTTTTGCCGTTTCGTGTCCATTTTTTTGTTTTCATGAAGGATTTTCCGATTACAATGTCCCCCCCCCCCCTCCCCCTTAACATTAAATTTTTACAGCAGTAACTACATTATAAGTAAACATTTAGTGATTTTTAATGCAATTTTCAATGTCATTTTTAACCATTCTTTGAGTTCCGTAGCAATTTTTTGGCACTCGGAAATTGATTTCGATTTCAAACTTTTTGCCTAATATATAGCCCAGTGGTTAGGGGGTTGAATGCAGAATTAATTAGGGGAAAGCTGGAAATTGTTTTAATGCCTTATCTTTACGTCTAGAATTAATATGCTATGTTTCCCCCCTCGTATTAGGTGAGCGTTAGGAAATATGTATAGATTTATAGTCAGAAAACACGTTTTTTTTCATACCATAACAGTATCTCAAAACAGCTAACTCTGTCAAAAACATTGTCAATATAAATGTTGTAGAGCTTAAAATTCTCAGTAAAATGAGTACCTACACTTAATATTTTTGTTGAACATTAAGGCCACAATTCTACTTTAATGTTTAAGACCCGTAGTCTGGGGGTTGAACTCAGAATTAATTAGAAGAAAACTGGAAATTTTTTTAATCCCTTCAGTTTAGGTCTAAAATGAACGTACTATGTTTTCTGCTTCGTACTTGGGTGAATTTTAGAAAATATGTACATATTTATTTTCGAAAAACACCCTTTTTTTTAATTACCTTAACAATATCTCAAAACAGCTAACTCTATAAAAAACATTTTCAGTACAAATGTTGTAGAGATTAAAATTCTGAATAAAATGAGTACTATCATTAATATTTTTGTTCAACATTAAGGTCGCAATTCTATTTCAAAATTTTGCCTTAATCGCTAATCAAGAGCTCGAAGCCAGGAAAGACCAAGTTAACTTAACAATACCTCAAAACAACTAACTCTATCAAAAACATTGTCAATACAAAAATTGTAGAGCCAAAAATTCTGAGTAAAATGAGTACCTACACTTAATATTTTTGTTCAATATTAAGGCCACAATTTTGAGATATTGTTAAGTTAACTTGGTATCTCCAGGCTCCAAGTTCTTGATTTGAAAAATTTTGAAATAGAGTTGCGACCTTAACGTTGAACAAAAATATTAATGATGGTACTCATTTTATTCAGAATTTTAAGCTCTACAACATTTGTATTGACAATGTTTTTTATTGAGTTAGCTGTTTTGAGATATTGTTAAGGTAATTAAAAAAAACGTGTTTTTCGAAAATAAATATGTACATATTTTCTAACATTCACTCAAGTACGAGGAAGAAACATAGTACGTTCATTTTAGACCTAAACTGAAGGGACTAAAGCAATTTCCAGTTTTCTTCTAATTAATTCTGAGGTCAACCCCCTGACCACGAGTCTGAAACTTTAAAGTAGAATTGTGGCCTTAATGTTCAGCAAAATTATTAAGTATAGGTTCTCATTTTACTCAGAATTTTAAGCTCTACAACATTTGTATTGACAATGTTTTTGACAGTTAGCTATTTTGAGATACTGTTATGGTATGTAAAAAAACGCGTTTTTTGACTTTAAATCGATACATATTTCCTAATGCTCACCTACTACGAGGGAAAAAACTTACCATATTCATTCTAGACCTAAACTAAATGGATTAAAACAATTTCCAGCTTTTCCCTAATTAATTCCGAATTCGGCCTTTTTCTCCTCCCCTATCACTGGGCTAATAGTAAATTATTCGAATGAAATATTTTATTCCGTAATAGGAAATTTCTATCCTAGCTATTTTTTAACATTTGGTGATTTTTTTGGTTTTCACAATGCTTTTTTGACATTTTTAAAAATAACTTCTAGCTTAATAGCAATTTGGTTTCAAACATTTATCCTATTATGGTAAATGTTCTGCTCCACTATTTTTGAAGTATAGCGATTTTTAATGCAATTTTCAATGCAATTTTTTAGTGTTTATTTGCCTTCTTTTTAGAGTTTGCGGTTATTTTTTGAGATAAGGAAAAGAAATTCGGTTTCAAACTTATAACGTAAATTTTCTCCTGTGCGATTTTTGCTATTTAACCATTTTTTATCGCGATATTTTAAAGTTTTTCCGTGTTTCACAGTTTGATATTCGTCAAAGGAATTACATTTGAAACATAATATAGTAAATTTTGAATTTTCGTGATTTTTGAAATTTTTGCGATTTTTAATGCAGTTTTTTTGTTTTTTCGCGATCCACTGTGAATTTTTGATATACAATTTTTGACCTAACATAGTAAATTCTACCCTCTTTTCAATAAAGATTATTTGAACTTCGTAGAGCGATTTTCGATTTTTTTCGTGAATTTTTTATGTGACTTTTAGTGTGTTTTTGCGATTTGCTATGATTTTTACACATTAGTAAAAGGAATACAGTTTCAATCTTCTAACCCAATATAGTAATTTTTTTCTCTTTTTCGGAAGTTTATTCGAAATTTAAAGCGATTTTTAAAGTTTTCGCCATTTTTTATTATGATTTTCAGAACATTTTCGCAATTTGTGCTGTTTTTTGACGGATCCGGGCAACGCCGGGCTGGTTAGCTAGTATAGATATAAAATTACTAGCCCTTTAAAATATAAATTTAATTATAAATAACATAAATTCACACAATAACAAATTTAAGAGCTATAAAAAAGTGAATGATATACAAATACTCAATTTTTATCTTTTATTGTAAATATTTATCAGTACTGCAAGTGTCTCCTTGTTCCAAAGCAAGAAACATTCAGCTATATAGAAGTAAACTGAAAATGTAAAACAATCAAACCTAAATTCACACAATAACAAATTTAAGAGCTGTAAAAAAGTAAATGGTCTACAAATCCTCAAATTTGTTTTGAAAATAACGTTTATCATAAGAGGAAATAAGCATCAGTACTACCAGTGCCTCCTTGTTCCAAAACAAGAAACCTTCAGCTATACCTAAACTGAAATTAACTAAAATTACAAAACTAAAACTACAACTACTTAAATTAAAACTACTTAAACTATTTAACTAAACCAAAACTACTTACTAAAACTACTTAAATTTAAACTAAAATTATAAAAATATCAAACCTAAATTCACACAATAAAAATGTGCACGCAAAAATATGTCCGCGAGTAACACTGACGTCATCTAGATGATAGAAACGACCTGATTAGTAAATTTCGCTTTTTTTCCTCTAATTTATTAACTTCTAAACGTTGCATAATTTCAATTTTTACACCGTCAAATAGAGAAAAAGATGCACCTTCAAATGTAATTTTTTAAAAAGGACTGTACCTTAATTTACTGATTTATTATGGTTTAAAAAAAAAAAATCAAGCAAGGTTCGACATAATGATATGATCATTTTCGCGTTCAGTCCGATTACTAACCCATTTGAAGCTAAAATAAGTAGCAGTTCAGCAATTGTATCTGGTTGATATTCGACGAATGACGAATTTAAAACTTCGGCCGCGCGCACACACACACACACACAAAAGGGAAAGTTTAACAGATATATAATCAAATTAACGCTGAAATAATCAGAATAATAAATTTTAAGCAAAAAAGATTTTAAAGGTAAGCTTTTATTATAATTTTCTAAAAAGGAAAAAAAAATGTTGAGAGACAATTGATTGAAATAAATACCCTTTTCAAAAGAACTAAATTGAATTGCCAGGAATTTTATTATTATTTTTTTTCTTTTAATAAAATGGGTAGTATACAATTTTAAATTCAGCTTCCAGGCGAGAAAAACAAAAACAAACAAACAAACAAACAAAAAAAAACAACCAAAGTTTGCTTGAGGATCGAACCCACACCCATTCACCGCTGAGCGGAATTGAAAAATGGCACGTTTACTAAACATGCCATGGTCCAATCGAAGAACGTCAGCTTTATTTCTGAAGCAACCAGTGACATTTATGTGATCACATACGTCATGACATTTCCGTACTCTTATTGGTACTCGTTCTTGCCTCCTAAGGGTTCGGTGCAGGCAAATTTGAATTTTTTTAAACAGAATGTTCTTTTATCACTAGAAATACGCTAAACAACCAAAATTTAGGTTAATTGTAGCAAGCGTCTTAAAATTGAATTGCAAGATTTGAGTCGAATGGATACACGAGGCAAGTTAAATAGAAACTTGTAAAAAAAAAAGCTGCTGTAATTAGGGAAATATTTAGCGATTTCGTTGTCTATTAATCCCTGCTAACGTATCGTTTTTAATAAATTTCAAAAATTTTTTTGTATACATGATTGAGGCCGCTACACACATAACTTATTACGAAATTTTCCCATTCAATTCCCCGTAAGTAATCCTTACCTTTTACTGATCTTCACAAATCACGGCCTATTCCAGAAATATTTTTACGACATAGGTAAACGTGATGCCCCTCTTTGTGCATGTGGTCTCTACTCCACCTCACTGCATTAAGTACTGGATTGTCCTCTACAACATATTACCACGTTAAAAAACACAGAAGTATGGCGATTCCGGATTGGATTAATTATATTAGTGAAAGTCCTGTTCTCAAGAACAGAATATCATCACTAATGAGATTTATAGAGAAAAATGAAGTCAATTTTAGAAATAATTATCCATACCTCTCGCACACTTCTTCAGACTATGATTTATGATTTTTTTGGTATCTTCTTTGTTTCCATTGTAAATAGTTTTTACTTATATTCATTAATTATTATTATTATTATTATTATTATTATTATTATTATTATTATTATTATTATTATTATTATTATTATTATTATTATTATAGTTTTTACAAGTAGGGTTTTTGTTACTAATATTTTGCATTTATTATAAATTATCATGTTTTGAACCAGCCAGCTATAATGACAATTTTATGTTCTGAAAAATTAAATGTAATAAATAAAAATAAACTAAATTTGTGACGATTATGTCCCCTGACAATCTCACCCAAATTAGCATTCAAAATGAAGGGTTGTGAATAAAGTCAATGTAAAACGAAAAATATCAAATTAATGTTTATACATCTCATTGATTTGTAAAGCAGACATATTAAGAAAAAAAAATTGTATTTATCCCTTTACAGCATCAAGTATAAATCACTTTTCCAATCAAAAGTTTATCCTTGTAAATCCATGCGAGAAATAGTAAACAAAAGAACACCCGAAATGATGCCAAACTGAATTTGTAAAATGCTGAATTAAATAATTTATTCTTAAGCTATTGCTGAAATCTGTCAAAAATCATATTACTAATTAGTTTTATTGCAACAAATTTCATTTATTATACTTTTTGTCTTTATCCGCGGTGTGGGACAAAGTCAGCCCGGTTGATGGTAACGCAAAAGAATATACTATTTGAGTTTTCAGTTATGTTTTGTACACCGGCCGTTATGCTATGAAGCCCGTTTTTTTTCCCTTACATTTTTACAAATATGCGTTAGTTCAAACGTTACTAAGAAAATCTTTTGATGAATTAATTAACCCTTTATCTACTGACGGTACTTATAAGTACCATTAAAATAACTTGTTATAAAATTCATTTAATACATCGATTAGTTGTAATACAGGTTAGAATGAGTTATAGACACGTTACTTTAAGCTTTCCAAAAGCATTATTGGTTACACAAAACAAAAATATTTTTAAAAGAATCATTTCTTTTGCCTTTGCATCTTTTCATCTTTCTTGGAGTTTGGGGGGGGGGGGGGGGATTTTTCAATTCGGAAATATTTCTATATTTCTATTTTAAGAACGTTATATTTGTACATTTCCTAGTTCTACAAAATACTAAGAAAAATATTTAAAATAAAAGATTTCGGTGGGGTTATAAATATTGCCCGAAATCCCTATAAATTCAAATTTATGAATCCTTCTAAATCCTTCAATCCTTTTAACATCCTTCTAAAATTTATTAAATGATAATGTAAATCTTCTAATATAGTTTAAACAATCCACGAAAAAGGCTTTAGAAGATAAAATTATCATAAAATCATAATTCAGTACATAAAGGGTTAAGGTTTGCTTGTAGAAACAAAAATTGTTGCTTTCTTATTAAGTTCTATTCAGTAAAAAAAAAAAAAAAAAAAAAAAAAAACAATAATAGAAAACGACATGTTTAGATACTTTGGCAATAAGTTTTATAATTTACTTGGCGAAGGTAATTTTTTCATTTTCATATAAACAACTATTTAATTTGATGAGGAATTTTTTTGTTTTAATGCTTTTTGTTTTCTTTTTCCCAAATCGATTAGGAAATCCGGTTTTAGAGGCTCAAGATTTACGTCTTTTGAATTTTGATGTTATCCCAAAAAACGCTATATGGTCAAATAAAGGCAATTGCAGATTTATCCTATAAAAACTTTGTATTCGTTCTGTAGTCGATTATGCTATCTATCACAAAAATATGGGGCATAGCACTACATTTCATCGCAACTGTAGTTGACTATAAAATGGTCAAGGAAAAAAGCATATTTTTCTAATATATATATATATATATATATGACACGTTTTAGTTTTTATTTATGTATAATTTTTATGTTTTAATGTTTTAACTATTACATCGGTGCGGTTTCACAGCCGGTTGACATAGTTGAGCGAGGTTTGGTGCATAATTAGCTCCATTGTTATAACTGTATTGTTTCATATAACCAACATTTAATTAAATTGGTACTTTTCCGCTAACCGGGAGCGAATCTCGTCAACAGCAAATTTTTTCTCGCCAATAGTAGCTTTTATTTTTGCGTGTGCAAATTTGAATTAATGGTTTCATGTTGGAATAAAATGTTAATGGTATATGATTTTATTTTTAATTAAAATATTTAAAAACAATTAAATTAAATGCGTGAAATATATCTATTTTAAATGTGTTCAATGTATGTATTTCAATTGAAATGAGTGAAAAATTGGTATTTTAAATGAGAGGAGTGCAATACAGTTAAAATTTGATTGAAAGAATTAATAAAAAGTGCGGTTGGAGAAACATTTGGCAATTTATCAGCAGCACTCAGCTGCAAAGTCTGTTTCATTAATATTTTAAAAATTAGTTTAGATTAGAGTATATAATAAATGTTATAATGCGTCAAGGAACTAGATGTGAATAAGTCATAACTACTTTTTAACAAGAGCCAAAATATTGAACTACATTGTAATTAAATAAGATATATATTGAAGATATTTCCACTTATTTTATATGAATGTTTCGTTTATAGAAGCTTAATCATATGAAGCCTTATAAGAGGATTTAATTTATATCAAAAGCACTCAACTTATTCTTATTTTTGAGAAATCCTCACGTAATTAGCTAATGTTGATTCACAGAAAATATTGTCTTAAATTAAAGTTATTACTAATTTTCTTTTACTCATGCTTGATTGTATGTAATTTTTTATTAGTTTTAATTTAGCAAAAAAAATTACCCTTAATAAAAAAGGAGATAAAGTAATAAGACTTTTTAGTGCTATCAGACATAAGAAAAAATTCTTTGAAGTTGTAATTATCAATCCACGTTAAAACTTCCTCTGATCTACTAAGGTATTCAAAACAAAGTTTTGAGACGATTTTAATTGTATATCAAGTATTTTCGCTTCAATATACTTATTTATCACACCTTTTCTATTTTATACATAAATTACTTTAATAATCCTCGTAGTATACTGCCCCCTCCTTAAAAAAATTTTTTTTTTCTTTAATATTGTAGGAAAGTCCAAAAGAATTTAAAAGTTTCTAAAAAGACTCACAATGCTTCTTCCCATTGGAACAACTGCAGATGCTGTTAATGATGAAATGTCAAATAATTTACTTTTTTTTTCTACTTTCACCTTTTTAATTATCATTGCTATTATTAAAAAACTCAGGAATATTTGATTTATTGTCAAAAAAAACTTTCGTCTACTTCCGCTAAAAAACATAATGAACTACCGAATCTGCATTCCATATTAGCATTTGAAACATTTTTCAAGAATTATTTCCACTATTAGGAGGATGAACTATTTCTGTCATTCTTCCATTCAATTTGATGTTGTTTTTGCATCTAAGCTTTTTTATTACACAAATTCTTTCGTGGAATTTATTTTTAGTATTAATTCCTTGCCGGATGCACGTACAAAAAAACATTTATGTCAGTCCAGTTTTAGAAGCGTGCCAGTTTATTTTACTCGATCATTATACACTAGGGGATTAAACCGAGCTTTTCGGGTTACAGAATATTAGTGAAAAATAATTTTTTTTTGTAATTAGAAACTAATAGAATAGCGATTCATACAAAAATTAAACCTAAACTATTTTACGCATGCATTTAATCTGTATTTATGCTGCACCAAGTGATGAAATATGTAATCAAATGCGCGAGCCACTTTTTTTATGTCACGCGATTCTTTCTGAGATGTCACATGAATATTCTACATAAAAGAATAGTTTTGAATGTGTCATAACTTTCCTCATTAAATGCTTTTCGTACTTAATAATTTAATTATTTTTAAATTTTATTTCTCTTTTAATATTCACGTGTAAATGTAATTTTTTTAATTGAAAAGTTAATATAGTTAACCAATATAATTTCCCAAATAGTAAAGTAAATATTATTATTTGGGTTTTTTAAAATCTGTAACAGTACGTAAAAACTGGTTATTTCAAACTACGAAGTAAATATATATTAACATAATGAAATTTTGAATAAAAAACAAACTTAAAGAATTAGACAGATTAAAAAAATGATCGTTTATTGCACACAACAACCTAGCCAAGCATGTACATGCAGAGGCGGATTAACTACCTTCCGGGGCCCTAGGCTTGACTTTTTTTTTTCTTGCAATGAATTTTATCAGAGTAAATTTCCCATTGCATGTTAACTGAAACTTTGTTTAATATTACATATTATTGAGTTAAAAAAGAGATGGAGAGAGATAAGAAAAATATTTAGTCTTTCTACTTACAAAACTACTAATGACAACCATATATTAAAACACCAAAATGTGGAAGCCGAAAATTTTCATAATTCAGTATTTTCTTTTTATGAATATAGAAGAAATTAAAAAGACAAAAGTGTTTAAAATATAATTTTCCTCTTAATGAACTATAGGATTCAACAAGTAAGTAAAGCAAGGAATATTGCAGATCATTCCTCTTTTGCAGAGTATATTAGCTCGATATATATTAAAGAAACCAAACAAAATTCTCAACGCTGGGCCTTGTTTCAGCCTACTCAGCCTAATGGATAATCCGCCTTTATGTGTATGCGAAAGATGGTTAAATTGCTATGCACAGTTTATGATCATAATTTTTTTTTTAAATGAACTACTTTGACCAATTTAAACATTAAATAGCACATAAATTTTAATTTAAAAACTGTCTACTTCATTATATCAGTATACGCGTCTTACTGTTGTACTATAGTATATGTGTTTATCATGCATCTCTCTGTAAAACTACCAGGTTTCATGTTTTTTATCTGCAATAGATTTTTTAAATTATATCTGAGAAAAGGTAAAGCTGACAATAAATTCACGGAAGCGGCGGAGGCTGCAGCATTAGTTTATTTATTTTTTTAGAATAGGGAGATTATACCTATTTTAGATTTACGGAGTTCGTGTCAAGTGAATTAATGTGAGGGTAAATCTAAAAAAAAAAAAAAAAGGCCCCGGGCTGCATTTACTTTTGTATAAAAGTCGAGAGATAAAAACGTACTGTATCCAGATAAAATCTACGAATTTTGGACAATAAGATACTTGTTGGGATTTAATATAGAATGACTTCACTTTTTATTAAAATATGAATTTATGTACAAAACTCATAAAAATATTCTTAATATTTACAACGAACTAATCTGAAAACTTTTACATAATTCATTATTAAATGATATAAGACTTTCTAAAAGAGTACGCGGTATATTTATTTCTAAAAGCCTGAACAAAGAAACATATTGTATCCAGATAAAATCTACGAATTTTGGATAATAAGATACTGGTTTGGATATAATATAGAATGACTTCATTTTTTATTAAAAATTAATTTTTGTACAAAAAAAAATCGTAACATTTACAACGAATTAATCTAAAATTTTTTACATAATTCATTGTCAAATGATATAAGTCTTTCTAAAAGAGTACGGGGTATATTTATTTCTAAAAGCCAGGACAGAGAAACGTATTCCATCCAGATAAAATATACGAATTTTTTGAACAATAAGATGATGATTGGGATTTAATATAGAATGACTTCACTTTTTATTAAAAAATTAATTTTTGTACAAAACTCATAAAAAATTCTTAATATTTACAACGAACAGGTTTTTCAAGAGAGTACGGGGTATATTTATCTCTAAAAGTCGGAACAGATAAACGTATTGTATGCAGATAAAATCTACGAATTTTGGATAATAAGATACTGTTTTAGATATAATATAGAATGACTTCACTTTTTATTAAAAAATTAATTTTTGTACAAAACTAAAAATAAATAAATAAATAAATAAATAAAAATTCTTAATATTTACAACGAACTAATCTAAATTTTTTTACATGATTCATTGTCAAATGATATAAGGCTTTCTAAAAGATTACGGGGTATATTTATTTCTAAAAGCCAGAACAGAGAAACGTATTGTATCCAAATAAAATCTACGAATTTTGAACAATAAGATGCTGGTTGGGATTTAGTATAAAATGACTTCACTTTTTATTAAAAAATTAATTTTTGTACAAAACTCATAAAAAAATCTTAATATGTACAACGAACAGGCTTTCTAAAAGAGTACGGGGTGTATTTATATCTAAAAGACGGAACAGAAAAACGTATTGTATCCAGATAAAATCTACGAATTTTGGACAATAATTTACTGCTTGGGATTTAATATAGAATGACTTTACTTTTTATTAAATTTTTGTACAAAACTCATAAAAATTTCTTAATATTTACAACGAACTAATTTAAAAACTTTTACATAATTTATTATAAAAGGACTTAAGGCTTTCTAGAAGAGTACGGGGTATATTTATTTCTAGAAGCGAGAACAGAGAAACGTATTGTAACCAGATAAAATCTATGAATTTTGGACATGAAGATACTGGTTGGGATTTCATATAGAATGACTTCCCTTTTTATTAAAAAATTAATTTTTGTACAAAACACTCATAATTTTTTTTTTAGTATTTACAACGAACTAATCAAAAATCGTTTACATAATTCATTGTCAAATGATATTAATAAGGTTTTCTAAAAGAGTACAGGGTATATTTATTTTTAAAAGCCAGAACAGAGAAACCTTTTGCATCGTGATAAAGTGTGTGAATTTTTTGGTCATATGTTAATTGATGGATATAATATAGAATGACTCCCCTTTCCCATTTTATTCTTTTTAAAAAGCCTTTAATGTTAGTTTCAAAGTAATTAAAATAATATCAATATTTATAGCGAAGAACTCTATAAATTCTTACGCTGTTCACATAAAGTGAAATGATCTGAGGATAAGTATTTCTAAAAGAGCCAGAGGATACATTTATTTCTATGTCAAAACCTATTTTATTCAAATAAAATATGTGAATTTTGTGCAATAAGTTACTGACTGGGGTGTAATATAGAATGACTTAAAAAGAAAAAAAAAACTTTAATATTTGTACAAAATTAATTTTTAAATTCTTAATACTTATAGTGCTGTTAATGGCTGGACATACTATAGAATGACTTCCCTTTTTATTTTTATTGTTTTTAAAAACCTTTAAAGTTTTTATCAAACTAGTTAAAAAATATATCAATATTTATAGCGAACTACTCTAAAAATTCTTACGCTGTTCTGGTAAAGTAAAATGATCTGAGACTAAGTCTTCCTAAAAGAGCACGGGGATATATTTATTTTTATGTAAAAGCCTGGAAAGCAAAACTTTTTTTTATAGCAATAAAATATGTGAATTTGTACAATAAGTTACTGACAGGGATGTAATACAGAATGACTTAAACAGAAAAAAACTTTAATATTTGTACTAAATTAATAAATATATTCTTAATATTTATAATGCGGTTAATGGCTGGATATACTATAGAATGACTTCCTTTTTTATTTTTATTGTTTTTAAAAACCTTTAAAGTTTTTATCAAACTAGTTAAAAAAAATATCAATATTTATAGCGAACTACTCTAAAAATTCTTACGCTGTTCTGGTAAAGTAAAATGATCTGAGACTAAGTCTTCCTAAAAGAGCACGGGGATATATTTATTTTTATGTAAAAGCCTGGAAAGCAAAACTTTTTTTTATAGCAATAAAATATGTGAATTTGTACAATAAGTTACTGACAGGGATGTAATACAGAATGACTTAAACAGAAAAAAACTTTAATATTTGTACTAAATTAATAAATATATTCTTAATATTTATAATGCGGTTAATGGCTGGATATACTATAGAATGACTTCCTTTTTTATTTTTATTGTTTTTAAAAACCTTTAAAGTTTTTATCAAACTAGTTAAAAAAAATATCAATATTTATAGCGAACTACTCTAAAAATTCTTACGCTGTTCTGGTAAAGTAAAATGATCTGAGACTAAGTCTTCCTAAAAGAGCACGGGGATATATTTATTTTTATGTAAAAGCCTGGAAAGCAAAGCTTTTTTTATAGCAATAAAATATGTGAATTTGTACAATAAGTTGCTGACAGGGATGTAATACAGAATGACTTAAACAGAAAAAAAACTTTAATATTTGTACTAAATTAATAAATATATTCTTAATATTTATAATGCGGTTAATGGCTGGATATACTATAGAATGACTTCCCTTTTTATTTTTATTGTTTTTAAAAACCTTTGATATTTTTATCAAACTAATTATAAAAAAATATCAATATTTATAGCGAACTACTATAAAAATTCTTACGCTGTTCACGTAAAGTGAAATGATCTGAGACTAAGTCTTCCTAAAAGAGCACGGGGATATATTTACTTTTATGCAAAAGTCTGGAAAGCAAAACCTATTTTATATAAATAAAACATGAGAATTTTGTATAATAAGGGACTGGGGTGTAATATACAATGACTTAAACAGAAAAATAAACTTTAATATTTGTACCAAATTAATATAAAAATTCTTAATACTTTTAGTGCGATTAATGGCTGGATAAACTATAGAATGACTTACCATTTTATTTTTAAAAAAAATCTGTAATGCTTGTATCAAACTAACTAAACAATTATACAATATTTATAGCGAAGTAATCGAAAGATTCTTACGCTGTTCGCGTAAAGTGAAATTATCCAAGAATAAGTCTTTGTAAAGGAGCACGACGATATATTTATTTATGCGTAAAAACCTGGAAAGAAACCTATTTCATCCAAATGAAATATGTGAATTTTGTACAAGGATGGGATGTAATATAGAGTGATCGGTCAAGTGTATGTATTACTCGCGCTCAGAGGGTTCCGTACAATAAATATGAATTATTAACTGGATTATTAAAAAAATTCATTGCTAAAGAATAATAAGCCTTTGTAAAAAACTGTACAACGTAGGGTTGCGAATATCTGTATATACTATAAAAGTATGAATGGGTATACCATAAAAGTTCTAAGAGATATGAAGCCTAAATAATATCAAATATTGCTATTCTGTATAACTCTTTTTCTAATCTTATCCTAATCTGTTTATGATGAGCTTAGTTCGGTACTACTGTAGTGCATATTTAAATTTCATTTGACATTTCATAAAACTAAGTTCATCCTAGTAATAACCTTTTATTTTTGCAGTGTATCTAAAACAAAACCCTCATTCAAAGTTTAAAGTTGGCATTGTGTTAAGCGCGCTTCGAAAGGAGGTCTCAAACTTGCAACGCCGCCTTGGTCCGTGCCATGTTTTTTCAGGTATGTTTTTAATTAACTTTTAAAGACACGGGAGGAGTATTGAGAGATCCACTCAATGCAAACTACTCTCGAATCCTATAGTATTTATGTGATTAATTCTAATTAAGTTAGTCTTTTTTAACAATTTGCCGTTTATTGCTTTTAGACTACTACTGTGCATTACATTATACAAATATATCATTAAAAGTTATTATCTAGGCTTTAAAATCCAATGGTACATAGAGTACGCCGCCCCTGTTATTATGTATGTTTAAACTGTCCGTGTCTTTAAGGGTTAATATCTCGGCTAATTACCGACGATTTTTTTTTGGAAATCACTATCAACAATGCTTTTATACTTCTGCTACGATAGGTACCTCCAGCGTTCCTGAACAACTTTGTTGAATGCCCGCAAATCGAAATTTGTGCGTAACGAAAAAAAATGCGCTTTTCTCAAAAACTATGTGACCTAGGGTTACTATATGGACTGTATAGTATTTTTGCAAGGTTTAAATTAACGTCTATTACCTCTAATTTTTTCATAATTTTAGTTGCAGTAGATTCGGAAATAGATGGGGGGGGGGGGGGGACATATTTTTGCACTACATTTTCGACGATATCTCTGAAAATATAATACCTAAAATTAAAAGAAATGTATTTTTGAGTTCGGCGTTACGAAAGCTTTCACACGATACCCCACACGATATACAAAGGAAAGATTTTTTTCAAGTAACTTAATTAGCCCCTCTACATTTTTCATAAATATATCAATGAAGGTTTAATAATCTGTAAATATGCGGGTCAATAGTCTGTACTGCTTCCCCCAATTTGAACTTTCCGTGTTCTATAGTTTACAAGTAAAATGGCTGCGACTGACAGACAGATGGCCACAGGAGTGATCTTATAATGGCTCCGTTTTTACTTTTCAAGTACGGAATCCTAAAAAAAGAAAAAAAAAACTTTAATATTTGTACCAAATTAATTTTAAAAATCTGAATATTAATTGTACGGTTAAAAGCTGGATATACTATAGAATGACTTCCTTTTTATTTTAATTTTTTTAAACCTTTAATATCTGTATCAAACTAATTTAAAAATTATCCATATTTATAGAGAAATAATCTAAAAATTTTTACGCTGTTCACATAAAGTGAAATGATTTGAGAATAAATCTGTCTAAAACAGAACGGGGATATATTTGTTTCTATGTAAAAGCCTGGAAAGCAAATCTTATTTTACCAAAATAAAATAAGTGAATTTTTTGCAATAAGTTACTGACTGGAATGTGATATAAAATGATTTAACTTAAAAAAAAAGATTTTTTTAAAGTACCAAATTAATTAAAAAATTCTTAATACTTATAGTGCAATAATCTAAAATTTCTTGCATAGTTCAAGAGAAGGGAAATGAATTGAGAATAATTCTTTCTAAAAGAGTACGGATTACATTTACTTCTGTATAAATATCAGGCCAGCAAGACCTATTGTATCCAGATAAAATAATGTGAGAATTTTTTTAAATAATAAATTACTGGTTGAGGTATAATATAGAATGGCTTCACTTCTTAATCTCCTTGTTCTTTTTTTGATTCTTCATTTTTAGTAAACTAATTAAAAAAATATTTATATTGAACTTATTAAAAAAAATGTTTAAAACACTTAGACTATGTATGAATAAAATAGGTTTTCATCACCACTTGAAATAAGAAGTGTCAGGACAGGAACGAAAAAAAAAAGAAAAAAAAAGAGCGAATGCCAGGCGTCTTTCAAAAGTGCATTGTCCCCCGTGATCGAAATAATATTGGGGGCTTATGAGCATTTTGGCCACTTCGCGCATGTTCTCGAGACCTAAAAAACAATGTTTTTCGTGACGTCAAACGTTTCCCGCCTTCATGAAAATCGTACCGGAGTCGATCACTAAATTCGATCGGCATATATCCAGGGCAGAGGACCTCAGTCCTCTCAACTCTACTCGCACTTTCGCCAGTCCGTCGCGACAGGTAAACAAAAACCTAGAAAGCCAATACTCAAATAGTCGAAAACTGCTCTCAGTAAAATGCTATGGCAGATTACACTAATCCTTATCCGGGATTTTACGCGCTGAGAAAAATTACGCAACGATTCCAAAATCGATTTCTCGCGCATGCCCAGATCGACGTTCCGCCGCACCTACTACCGCCATGGTAGTGAGTCTCCTTACTATAGAGTTCGAATTTCATTAAACTGTCCTGGAGCAATGGGCGTGTGCGTCGATGTACTTGTGATGGAAAAAATGTTGTGCATAATAGCTCGCTCCGGCCCTGGTAAGCGGTAGCTCTTAGCCCAGAACTAGTGCAAGCCAGGGGAGTTTCTATCGTAGTACGAAAGGATGCTACAGAGTGCTTTCATTGATCGAATTTCGAAGTATTCTCTAAGCAATAACCGTGAGGATTTGCAGATGCAATAGGAGAAATTCGAATTCTATAAAAATCAGCTTCGAGGTGACAGAATCGCTTGGATTTAGTGCATTCCGTGGACGCTCTGAAATTTCTGGATTATAATACCCATAGTTATAAAAAGAAATATTTTAAATATATTCATCTGCAACGCAAAGAAATTATGTAAGTTTATAAAATGAAATCTGTGTTTACTGAATGGGAACTTTATACAAAATTGCGGAATTTAAGCATCAGTTGAAGTTAATTTAGAAATATTTTTTTATTAAAAAGGTTCTAACACAGAAGCGATTCATCCAAAAGAATATAAAATTGATCAATCCAATTTCATGTGTGTGCTAAACTTTGTCTAAAAAATTTTTTTTTACTACCACAAATGTGCAAATTTTTATGAATTTCTCTAATTGCAATGTATAGATATTTGATTTTTTATTGAAAAGTCTTCGATTTAATAAATCTCAAAGTAAGATCTCAGTCACATTTAGATGAGAAGTAACTGATTATGCTGTGAAAGTGACATTTCGAATCAGTGTGCTCGATTGTATGAAACGTGCAATAAGTATGGAATTTATGTTCCAGGAATGTAAAAACAACAATTATCCTTTTTAATATTAAATTTTGATAAATGAATTATTAGTTAAATATTTTCTAAAGTATATATTTCGTAACATTCCTTGGATTCTGCTGAGAGGAGTGCTGAAATATTCAAATTTGTTATAAAATTTCTATTTATTGTGTTTTCTGTGATATTATTTTAAGAGATTGAGTATTATTTGATAAAAATTATTTCTATAGTCAAATATACATATGACTAGTTTATTTTTATATTTGAGTAATATTACGTGAAAAATAAACAGTGAAAAAAAACAACAACAACTTAAAATTGTAAAGATTGTAAATCGAAAGTTGAAACTCATTGCAACTTTTCAACCCATCATAGTCACTCTATATTACATTGGATACCACATAGATTTGATGGCGAACAAGATTTGTGTTACTAATTTTAGTTTCGAATAAAATGATTAAATTTAGCAAGAAATGCATAGGTATGAAACAGATTCAACTTCAAAAGCAACTCTGTACCGAAAGCTAGCGAAGGTAGTAAATATTAAATCTTATAGGACTCACTTCACATGCTTAGATTCAAGTCAGTGACCTCCCACTTTAAATGCTGTCACACAGCTTTCGTCGGATAGTAGTAGTCTTCATAGTCACACCAATTGTTAATGCGTTCTAAAAAACATTAATCCAGTTTCATTTCGGAAAAAAATGTGTCTTTGTAAATTTCTTTGATATTTTTCAAGCCACTAGCCATCATGTCAACAAGAGACTTGTACGGACCATCAGTGACCGGTCCACCAGTGGCTCGGTCCCCTAAACCAACTCGCAGGCTAGACATGGCCGGAACCAGTTACGGTGTATCGAGTCCACCTGTTACCACTAAGATCTACCCTTCCGCATCCATATCTCAACCCCCGTCTGCAAGGGCTAGTCCGGTATCTGGGCGGCCCTCCACATCGCCCCAGTCCAGAAAGGGGAGGCATTTCGGTATCAGCCGATCCAGTAACAGCAGCCCCTTGACACTGCCGACCCTGGGCGACCCGGGCATGAACTTACCTCACTCATATAGCAGCGGGGGTTTCGCAGACGGATATTTCGAGGACCCTATGATGGACGGAAGGGGACTAGTACATAGGAGTAGGTCTGCCACTAGGACACCACTCAGGGGGACCTACCAAATGCTTGGAGATCCTGAAAGTGTTGGAGGTGGCATCGGAAGAGATAGGTGAGTGCATAAATATTTTTGACACAAGGCAGAAAATAAATACTTTTTTTTTTTGCCAATGTATATTTAGTTATAGATTTCATGTTGCATTTGTGTATAAAATTAACCCAACTGATATAAAAACTTGCTTTTAAAGGAGCAGAAGGCGCACAAATGAAATTATTTGTATAAATTTTAAGCGCAGTATTATACGTTCATTATAAACAGCGATTTCCACACTTTATAATAACTTCCAGAGTGCTAGAAAATATAAAAATATTTTACCTTATAAAAAATAAATATAAAATGATTTTAAACGTAAGTTGTGTACATTGCTATACACAACGTTTTGTCCTCGTAATTAAAAATTATATTTTTTCATTAATAATATTATATTTGTATATTGTTGTTCAAATTTTATTAAAATGTGCTCATTCAATTCTTAGTCTAATTTAACTATTATATCTTAAATAATTCTTGAGGATAGTCTTTTTTAAAATATAAAATCCACGATAATTTCAATGTACACGTTGTATAAATAGTATGTAAGGTCTACAAGAATACAAACTACTGTAGCGGGTTTTAATTAGCTGTTTGCGTGTTCTATGTAATAGATATTGTGCTTGAATATATTTTAAAAATCTATGTATGAAAATGTGCTAGAAGAGTTTTAATTGATTAATTTTCTTTAAAATTTTGTTGAAATGTATGTAGGTAATTGTTCTTACTCAATCTGAAAAATATTCTATGTTTCCTTTCCTTTTTTTATTTATGCTCAAATATTTTTGAGAATTCTATTATATTGTTCTAATAAAAATTTCTAAATAACCACTGAAAATTTAACATACACATGTAACAGAAATGTTTCAAACAATAAATTTATTTCTTTATTTTATAAGTATTATATATTTTATGAAAATTAAAATGAATAGATATTATAATTATTATTCATAAAATATATAATACTTACGTTTACTTTTGAAGCAAAATAATAATAATAATTATTATTTTTAATCAATTTTCGTGGTTTAATTAGAAAAATATCACTTTCAATAATTAAAAATATGATAGTTTATGTCATTTTAAATTATTCAGTTACTGATAAATCAAAAGGCATTTATCACGTTTGAAAATCGATGTAAAAATATGTTTAATTAATAGATGTTAATGCACATTTACATGTACTACAAATGAAAATGTACTAAAAATAACAAGTAAATTATTTTAAATCGGCACTATTCAAAAGTTTTACTCTCCGATAACAGTTGAAAGGGCAAAAACTGCTAAAAGGTTTTTTCTTAGGAGGGACACAACATTAAAGGAGAAAGTCGTTTTACAGGTTAGCCGAATGAGGAGAAAGTCATGGTCTTCCGCGTCTGTTTAAGGGGGATGGGGTAGGGGGGAAAGGGGATGAGAACATCTTCACAGAAGAAAATACTCGTTTTGTTTTTCAATTCCTTTTATATCACTCAACTACTGAATGAAAGGTACCTTTCACTTTGAAAAAAAGTGCCAAATATATGAATTTTTCAATGTTTTTCTTAAGGGGACAGTTTATCTTTTCAACAATTTTGTTTATTTTTTAAAATATGGTTCAAATGGTGAACTCACTGCATTTCAATGTTAAAAAAAAAACAAAAAAACAGTGAATTTTCAAAAAAAAAATTTAACTGCATATTTAATTAAATTTTTAAAAAAGCAAAAAAAAAAAAAAAAATTGCATTTAAAAAAAATCCTACTATTTTTTTAAATATTAATATTTTTGCCCAATGTTTTTTTTAAAGATTCTCAAATACGTATTACACAAGACTGATTTTTACGTACATCTAATATTACATTTAATATAATTTTTTTACTGATATATAAATAGTAAAAAACGATGAAATTTAACGCTTCTTCAAAAACTTTTATTATTATTTTTTAAATAAAAAAAAAAACCTGAAGGCTAATTATATACGTATATTTATCACATATATAATAATGAACATACACAAAAAGTTTAAATCTCTGTCTCAAATACAAAAAAAGCCTGAGCATTTTTAAAACAGGAAAGTGTCGAAAATATGAACATGGAGAAAAAGCCATTTAAAGTTTTAAGTTGAATGGGTAATTGTGCTGGATGTATTAACAAAATTTACATTATCTCGCCAAATAATTACCGTATGGGTAAAAATGAGGTGACAAATTATTCACAATTAAACAAGATATTATTTAATATTAAAAAAAGAAAATCGACATTTTGACCAATTTTGGGGTAAACTGTCCCCTTAAAATGACTTTAGACATGTGTGATACATTCTGAAGAAGTTTTGCAAAGATGCGATAATGGTAGATCAGGGTTGGTCATTTTGTCAGGACAGTAGTAAAAACAGACAAAAATGGAAAAAACGTCTGGATTAAAGAAATATAAAACAAGCTATATATATATATATATATATATATATATATATATATATTACAGAATATAACTGAAACTTAAATCAGAATATTAATTTGGTATTTCGTTGATATTAATTTAATTAATGAAAAACAGTGTTAAATTAATTTTGTTGACAATAATATTTGAAGTAAAAAAAAAAAAAAAAAAAAGAGACAGAGAGAGAGAGAGAAAAGAGAAACAAAAACAAAGACAAAGACAAACACACATCTACTTTGTAAATAAATTTATAAGTTTGATGGAGATAAAAACTATATTTTTCTAAATTTATAAGTTTGATGGAGATAAAAACTATATTTTTCTTCATTCCTCAATCCCTCACTTTTAGTAAAGTAATGTCCTCTTTAATAGTAATATTTATACATGTATGTATGTGTATTAAAAACCTTTGAATTTACAATTTATATATTCAAAAAACTTATTAGTAAAAACAACATTATCACATTAAAAGTTGCATTGTAACATATATATATATACATACTAGCTTTTTAACAATATATATATATATATATATATATATATATATATATATATATATATATATATATATATATTTATATTTTCTTATTATCTGAACCTCTATAACCTTTACAATTAAAATTTACAGAGGTAATCCTTTAAAATTCCTATAATTTTTTTTTTATATAAAACACATATGGACTAAATAAAACGTATTAATAAATATGAAAAAGGGGAGGAATTATATACTAATTATATTTTGTATCTTCAAAGTGGGTAATATTTCTTAGGCTTTGTTAAAGATTAAGTGAAGCATGGAAACTAGTTTTTCAAATAATTATGAGTGTTTCAAGCAAAATATGGGAGTTATTTTATTGTTATTTACTCTCCCCTTTCTTTCCCCTGCATCTATGGTATAAATTAAAAAAAGTATTTAACTAAAAACAGTACAAACAATCGCGATTAAGTTACTATTTAACCGCTTAAAAGTTTATTTTCCTGTCATGTTGTCATAATTATGGCCATTTTTGTTAAATAATATTTTATATTAAAATCGATTAAATAAATTCTAAACAACCAAATGAAGTGTTACAAGTACATAATTTATTTGATTAAGCTTATTTTATTAACAAAAATAAAATTTGACTAATGTAGAGGAAATCTTGACGGAGCACGTGCTCTGTCAAAACTATTCAGTGGAAAAGATGCATTCAATATTTTAAGTTAAAAAATTCAAAGTTTCATACTGTTGTAGTTAAAATTAATAAAACCTTTTTTTCATGTTTTTTTCCACCTTTGGCAAAAAGGTGCCAACCCTTTAAATAAATATACGAAAAAGTCTTTTTACTAAATGTATTTCCTTTTAAGTGATTCACAGCTGATATCTTTACATTATTTTTCCCAGTTTGCACTTTTTGAATATATCAGTATGAACAAAATGCTAAAACTTCAAAATATATATTTTAATTGACTCAATTTGTTTAATAGACTATCCTTATGATGAATTTCATAAAATTATGGATAACATTTTCAGCAATGTAAACAGTTTAATTTTTAATAATCAAAATTTTAAGTAAATATTAATTGTTACTGTATTTTTATGTATGTCTTGGCATTTTATTTATTTTTAATTAAACTAATTAACCCTTTGTTGCGCACTATTCACCACACCCACTAACGAAAGTGCTATTTTTCCTATCAAACATATTTAACACATTCACGACGAGTAACGAGAATTCTCGTTTTCATTAAAAAAAACATCACTGTCGAAAGGCGTGGCTTCTACCTTACAGAAAATGAATTTATATAATGTTGTCTATATTTCTTTAGATTGTAAGACATTTCATATTAAATTCGTACATTGAAAGATATTTACCGATTCGTAAACTTAGGAAGAAACCTATCTAGAACCCCAATTTACAAAAGACTTTCAGAACAGGGAGGAGCTTCTACTGTTTTCAAATTCAGATTTTATAAAAAATTGCCCATTAGCAATGTGTTAATTTACAGTTCCTTTTCAAAGCTTATGCTACTCTGTGGCATCTATGCTTTCAGTAGAAAAATCGGTACTTTTCGGTTAGCCGGGCGCCAGTGTTATATATACATATTTATATACATACATATATGTAAATGTACATATATATATACAAATACATATATTGTATATATACACATATATATATATATATGTATATATATATATATGTATATATACATACATGTATATGTACATATATATGTATATACAACACTGGCGCCCGGCTAACCGAAAAGTACCGAAAAATCGAGATAGTGCCACAACAACGGGTAACTTGCTTCTAGAGATATCATCATTATGGATGTCCCTTCAGAAAGCCGGTAAGTTGTTTCGCCTGAAATAAAATGTTTCTAAACATATAATAATGTTATTTAAATGGTATTTGTTTTATAAATTATTGTTGTTAGACTAATTGGCATAATGCATAATTGAAAAACAAGTATAAAAATACTTCATTTGTTCCTTTTTGGACTACAGTGGACATGCTGTAAGAACAGCAAAAAAATATTATACATAAAATAATTTTTTTTCTCATTCTAAATTTTTTTCACATTCTGTGTGACCCTTTTAGTTAGAAAATAGAAAATTTAATGTTCGAGATTTGCCAATTTTAAAGTGTGCAACAAAGGGTTAACTTTTTAGAAAACGGATTCGTACAGTTATAGATCACACTTGTAAGAAAAGAATTAAAAAAATGTTGCAAAAATTCAACATTACAGAAGTGTATTTTTTAAATTTTCATAAGTTTTTCAAATTAAATTCACCAAACTGTACCATAAGAATTGTATTTTCTCTTCATTAAATCTTTTTCCTTCATAAAAACCCTTTAATAATACGTCAAAAATACTCAAATAATAATTAAAAAATAATTCAAAGGTACAGAGTTCCATTAATACAAAAAAAATTTTCACGGTGCCTATAAATATGTTCAAAATAAAATATAAATATCAAAACGTTGATATTTTAATTATTTATATTTTTTAACTTAAAATATTTCGCATGAAATGCTTTTTACAAAATCAAATAATTGAATTTTATAAACAGAATGTTTTATGGAACACTTTATGCATTTTCTACTTATACATGAGTGCAAGAGCTTCAATCTCAGGACTGATTTCAGTCTTGGAGAAAATTTTGATTGATAGTAAATTATACTTTATATAGGGAAATAACAGAAATTTTACAAGCAAAAACTTTTAATAACTTTCTTTTATTGTAAAAGATCAATTTATACCATCATGTATACAGCGGTACTGTTACTAATTATCATTAAAAAAAGTTACAAATACTTTATTTCGCAAATAAAGAGTCAAGCTCACAAACAGTTTCGAAAAGTTTACATTCACGGTCAACAATAAGAATTAATTCTTAATTTCAATCACATTTGCTCCGATAGTATAGATATAATAAAATTCCCTGTGGTGAAATTTATTATTACCCGTGCCTTTCACCAGAGCCCGAACACCATAGGGGCGAATTTATACCAGTAATAGCTTTGACGTGATTTTATAGTAAATGGATTAGAATAATTATCTTTGAATAAAGTAGAAACACATACTCTCATTTATCGTTTATTTAAAAGCACCATTTTAGGTAGATTTCGTATGAAATACTACCTATTACATTCTCCCCTATGTTGGAATTTCTGAAAAATTTTTGCAGATCTACACCGATCATGACCCCTAGAACACAAAACCACCCCCAGTAAAAAACTTTATCTATCTATATATACAACTTTCTTCTGGACACGATAACTTCCACAATTTTGCACGAATCTCTTCCAAACTGATACATAAAATCAAGGGGCATAAAATCTTGGTCAAGTTCGTTAATGGGCAAAATCGGACCAAAGGGGATGGAAATAGGGAGGGGTTTTGTGAAAACCGAAAAAACCCCATAACTTCTTAATTTTTGTACATATCAAATCAGTTTAAAGTTTTTATTACTTCTAAAAATAGGGCCAAAAATTTATGTATCACAGATTTTTGATCAAATTAAAAATGGGCTCAAGGGGCGCAAAAAATAGGGTTTTTGGGAGAGAAAAATTCAAACTTCGTCAATTCTCAAGATATCAAATCCAATTAATTTTATTATAAATCTCCTTAATATTATCTACAACTTTTATATTCACAAGTTTTTGATAGGACCAATTCATACCGCAAAAAAAAAAAAAAAGATTTGAGAAGAAAAAGTCTTCGGTTGAAGAAGAAAAAGTCCATAACTCCGTCAATTTACAAGATATAAAATTCCCATGAATTTAGCATAATATATCTTCTTAATATTGTCTACAACATTTATATAGACAAGTTTTTGATAGGACCAATTCTTACAGCAAAAACAAATTGAAAATACATAGCGGTTGAAGAAAAAAAATCATCTTATTAAGGGTGTATTCAAATCCAAACTACTTATTTTCTGACTCATTTTTAAATTCATTTTTGCTCTCAAACGCATCCAATTGGTAGATTCTCTTATTCAGAAACTATATAATGTACCGTAATGATCGATTTTTTGATAGAGGCAGAATATATTTCAAAAAATGATGTAAAAATGGGCATTTTGAACAGAAATTTCCCGAAGCGATAGTGTTAGAAACGAAAAATATTGTCCTACTGAGAAAATAATTGTTCATAAATCGAGTTTTAATTAATTGAACGAAAAATAAAAACACAGGTCGCTTATAAATCCCTTCAAAATCACGTCAGCAAGTTTAATATTTTTTCTATTAAAAAAATCTGAAAATGTGCCAGAAAATTTCGAGTTGTTGAGCATGGAAAAATATTTTTTTTGACTACCTCCTTAACATGATTCTGATAAAACCAGCTATTATATAAAAATGAAATAAAAACTCGTCAAAAGCAGCTAGATAAAATTGTTAAAGTGGATAAATCTCAAATCCTGATTTAGTTTTTGTTGGTGAAATTAGTATACTTAATTTCGAAATCTACCTCCGTCTGTAGGCCGAGCCGGCAGGGATTTTTTTTTCTTTTATACGAAAATTTCGGTTAGCAGACGATAATTTATACTGTTAAAAACATAACTGCTGCGGTTTTTGGAAGCAGTCGAGTATTTTTTACAGAAAAATAAAATCGTCTAATAAATAGGCGAAAAGCAAGACAATATATGGACGATTCTCCAATAAGTGGGTAATTTGTGTCCCTTGGGGTTGTATGCTACATTTTATCATTTATATAATTTTCGTTAGCATAAAATGTATTCTGTAATTACTTCTACAATTTTGAAAGGAATTTTGATGAAAATAACTGTAAATTTTACTCCAAAAATATTTTAAACAGTTAAATTATCACTTCTGTCCCTTGTACCCCACTTCATGCTCTGATCTTCTGGAAGAAATTTAAGTGTAATGACAAACTATTTTAGAAACTTTACTATACAAAATAAAAATTTACATTCTAAAGTATAAAATAAACAATTTTTATTTTAAATTATAAATACAGTAGAATCTCTTTTATCCGAAACTCTCGGTTAACCAAAATCCCATTTTGATGATTTATTTATTTATTTATTTATTTATTTTTTATTTTATTTATTATTATTTTTTTTTTTACTATCACATTCCTTGCGTCCAAAATCCATTTTGAAAGCCTTTTTTTTTTTTTTTTTTTTTTTTTTTTTTTTTTTTTTTTTTTTTAACTATCTTATTCCTTGTGTGCAAGCGGTCCTTTCCATATAAATATTTTCGATATATTTCTTAGAGTTCCTATGGATTTAACTTGAGCTCCCGTAAGCTCAGTGTTGAATTCAGGGGGTGGCCCGGGGGGGGGGGGAATGTCCCGTCCTCTCCTTGAGCAATGAGATGTCCCCCCGGAAGATTTGAGATTGTGTTTTTAGTGGTCAAAAAGGCAGCCCCTCCGGAATTCTATAATGTCCCCCCCCCCCCCCCCCGGAGCAACAGAAATCCCTCCCGGAGAAAAATGCCTGAATTCAACACTGCGTAAGCTGCTGAGTGAAACGAAGAAAGCGAAAAAAGGGGCTGTGCATATATAACGTTATCACTTTAGGGGGGAGGGGGGTCTGGCACTTGATATCGTAAGATATCGCTGGGGGGAGGGGGGTTTGATTTTTGATATCGATATCATTTTCGATCCAACCAAACTTTTCTTTTTTCAGTAACTTTTTGTTTACGTCCAGGTAGTCTGTTATCTTTTTTATTATTACTATTTTTATATGTTTTTATGAAAATACAAAGCTATTATTAAAGCCGTTACATTTTTATAAAATCATTTCATTCCGAAATTTGAATACCTCAATACCTTTGACATTCCTTTTCTTCTGCTTTATGCACATATAATTCGCTGTTAGAGAAATCAGGAGCATAATATGTAGAAAGTGATACTTGCATTTATCACTAAAGAAAGTCAAAGAATATTTGTTGATTAGTTCTGCTTTTAACTTTCCCAGGCAGGGGGCAAATGCAAGAAAACAATATTACTTTTGAATGCATCATGTAACAATAAGCTTTTATTAAGTACCTTTAAATAGTAACTAACTCTTTTAGATGTTATTTGATATAAATTTACTTCATGTATTGATATTTTAATGTCTTCTTGAATCCGTAAAGCATATGCGACTAATATATGTATAATCATATGCGTATGTCACGTGTAACAGCGTGTAAAAGAAAGAAAAAGATTATAATTTTTTTTTAGACATTGCTAACGATAACATCGAGGGGGGGGGGGTTCGACGAATGATAATGGATGATATCGTGAGGGGGGAGGAGGTCCAAAATTAGCCAAATGTTGATAACGTTATATATGCATAGCCCAAAATAGCAATTCTGAAGCTTTTCATAGTTGTGCAAAAAGTTTGGCATGGTTGGAGCAGCAGAAAGACTGTGATACTGGTGAACTAATAATATTAAAAAACTCCGTGATACAGTTTCAAAGCAAAAGCAATCGAAACTGCGACAAACAAAACATTTTTTCAAATCCTTGTGATCTATGTAAAAGGTACTTAATTTCAAAATTAAAATTCAGGTAATTTATTCTTGTTTCTATTTTGCTATTGCTTTATTTTTATTAAGCACTTGTTACTAATAATAAGAAAATTTGGATATATTTCTCCTTAATCTTAAAATTGAAGCATTCTCGATTATCCGAAAGACGGTCGGTCACAATTACTTCGGATAATCGAGGTTCTTCTGTAGTTTATATTTATTCTGACCAGAAAGATGTTGTCCCCTAGTTTTTATGTCACTACTGCCCCCTTGTATAAAAATGCTCATGTGACCATTAAGAGGCCAAATAAAATTTGGAGAACAGTTACATTTAGTAGAAGAAGCAACCTTGATTGCTGAGAAAGTCACATGGTTGAATTATCTGGATTTCAAAAGCAGTTAAAGCTGCAAAACAGATAGAAAGATAAGAATATGTTTATTATTTGTCACTACTGTCCCATACTTAAATTTTCCTTATCATTATTTTTATTTAGTATGATTTTGTCATGGTGTAACATACTTTTGCTTAGTTCAAAATATTATATTGCAGTCTTACTAAGAGTAATTTACTATGAGCACAGAAGCAGTTTTTTTAATTTTGTCACTACTACCCCTGTCACTTCAGTTCCCTTTCAATGAAATTGCATCAGATCACAACCCTGTTGAAATTTTACTCGACCTTGATTAAAGGTATTAAACAGAATTAACCAAACTTAACCAACATAATTTTTATTTAAAACTATTAAATATATTTACTGAACTTAGTTCTATGTGACTTTTATTTAAATAATTTTATGAAGAAATTTCTGGTTCGAATCGAATGCAATAAATTATAGAATAGGTAAGTTTAAAAAAAAAAGTGCTGTTTAAAGTTTATGCTGGAATATTGTACATTACTCAACACCTTATGTGTTATCTATTTCAAAAAAAAAAAAAAAAGTTTAAAATTTAACTTTTATTTTTCACTAAATCACAGAGTGAAATTACCCACTTATTGGAGAATTGCCTATCTAATATACAGGATGTCCACTCTCAACGGTGTCCAATGGCTGATTCCTAAACCGTTAGTCATAGACAAATAGTTCCGATTACAAAAATGTTTTAAATGAGGTAAAGAAATATTTTAAAAGCGATTTGGGTCAATAAAAACATTCCTTAAAAAATTACGAAATTTACATTTTTATACGGTCACCCGGTCCTATAAGTCCCAAAATTTTCCTATTACACTGACATGTAAGACAAAAAAAGTCCCGTTCATATAACACTAAAATTGACCGTGTTATGAAACTTTAAAACTGCATAACTTATACACCTTTTCTGCATCTGAACACAAATGAGTTAGGCCATGCTTTGAGGGGTCATATACCAAGTGCTTAAAGTATTTGAAGAATTTATTTCATGTGTATCTGCGCATTGAAAAAAATCGTACGAGTATTACGGCTGAGTTAGCTTTTATTAAGTTTTAGACTGGCTAAAAAAATTGTATTTTAACATATGTTTCCTTTTGTAAAGATTTGAGACTGTTTCTTTTCATGATTTCTTTTAACAAAAATTATGTTATTTTTATAATATTTAACTTCAACGATCGTATGTATGTTTTTCCAGTTCAAAATTTGTACTCGAACTTTAACTCACTTTCAAATATCCGATCAAGATTAAATTTTACATACTGACGTAAATCCGATGACAATCTAATATTATTATGATTTTCGGTGGTTACCATTTATACTTATTTTACAGGATAACACAAAAAATTTCAGATAGATTACCGCCAAGATTTTTAATAAAAAGTTTTAGATTAGATAACACAAGACTGCGATGGTTGTGTTTTGTAACTTTTATGTATTTTTTAGCACTGAATCCGAAAATTACCTTAATTTTAACCATCATGTCAGGATTTTTCGCAAATTATAAATCGCCAAAGTTAAAAAATAACAAAAATCGGATACTATAAAATAGAGGAGATGACTGTGTTTTTTTACTTTTGATAATTCCTTTTTATATACTTTTTAGCACTGATTCTGAAAATGGTCTTCATTTTTAACCATCATGTTAGAAGTTTTTTTCAAATCGTAAGTGTCAAAGTTAAAATATAGCAAAAATCTTATACATGTAAAACTTTTTATTATTTAATTTTACTTTTTAAAATTCAATAATTTATTCAATTTTTTTGGCTTATACTAGGATTCTTACAGGTAAACAGCTGAGGGGTCCGATGATGTGGGGGAGGAGGTTCAATTTTAACTTTGAACTTTTAAACTTTGAAATTTACAGTTTGCAAAAAATCGTGACGTGATGGTTAAAAATGAAGGTCATTTTCGGATTCAGCGGTAAAAAATACAGTCGAACATCGGTATCCCGACACTCTAATGCCCTGAAAAAAGTGTCGTCATAAGCGGAGTGTCGTGGTAACCGGAGTTGGAAAAAAACATATTTATAAAAAGCTGTATTTTTAATTAATTTAAGACAATTTTAAATTCATAACTGTTCTTGTAGTTTTAAGCAATAAAACATTATCATTAAAAACAAAATTAACACAAAAACAAAATTGAAAAGAATAAAAATAAGATTTATGATGACTTGTTTGTTTATTGTTGTAGGAAATATTGATGTATTAAGGTTGGCTTATTCCTAGATGTCTTTTATTTTTCCAGTATTATACAATGAATTGTAATCAATATTCGTTGTTTCAGAAACGGATGTTAGATAATTTCTGATCGTTTCAATTAATGTAATTCTTCGGTTTTAGTCGGATGAAAAACGCCATGTAACCCCAAGAAAGCGCCATTTACTCAGATAAAGAATTGAATTAAAATTTCTCATTTATATCAATGGGTATTTTAGACACTTTTGTGAAAAGTTTGACTAAGACATTTCTCACCGCTTAATATCCGTGCTCATAGATGGATTATGTAAAATGGACAATTTTCCTATACCGTCGGGATATCCGGAGTTTAAAATTATTCAACGACGTAAAATCCGGAGTTTATTTACATTAAAATCAAATACAGGAAATCGGGACTTTGAAAAACTGACGTGATAAGCGGAGTGACGTGAAAACCGTGTGTCGGGATAACGAGGTCCGACTGTACATAAAAATCAATTATCAAAAGTTAAAAACATAACAATCGCATCTATTTTATAGTATCAAATTTCCGCTATTTTTTCTTTTTTTTTAACTTTAAAATTTACGATTTGCAAAAAATCTTTAAGAGATGGTAAAAAAGAAGGTCAGTTTCGGATTCAGCGGTACAGAATACATAAGAATCAATTATCAAAAGCTGAACCACGTGACATAACCCATCTTTTGCAGGCTAGTGTTATCTAATAACATTTTAATTATGTATCATTTTGTAAAGAATTGAGGCTCTTAATTTTCCTCAATCTATTTAACAAAAATTCTGTTTTTTTTTTCTTCTTATATGTTTATTACAAATTGCATATTTTGCATTAATATGTCAGAATTATTAAAGATTTCAAATTTATATTGCAATGTTAATTTTATTCTCAACCATTTTATTATTATATCTGACGAAATTATATTTCGACTAAATTTGTGAATGACACCTAATTTGAAATCTTTAATAATTCTGGCATATTAATGCAAAATATACAATTTGTAATAAACATGTAAGAAGAAAAAAAAAACAGAATTTTTGTTAAATAAATTTAATGAAAATTAACAGCCTCAATTCTTTACAAAATGATACATAGATAACACTAGCCTGCAAAAGTTGGGTTATGTCATGTGGTTTAGCTTTTGGTAATTGCATAATTTGGTAATTGTATTCAGTACCGCTGAATCCGAAACTGGCCTTCATTTTTTACCATCGCATAAAGATTTTTTGCAAATCGTAAATTTTAAAGTTAAAAAAAGCAAAAATAGCGAAAATTTGATACTATAAAATAGATGCGATTGTTATGTTTTTAACTCCAACTTTAAACAGCTATTACTCGGTCAATTTTAATCGCAGATTAACGGGACTATTTTTGTCTTACTTGTCAGTGTAATAGGAAAAAATTACTAAATACAACTTATAGGACCGGGGGACCGTATAAAAATTTTAATTTCGTATTTTTTAAAGAAATGCTTTTATTAACCCAAATCGCTTCTAATATACTTCTTTACTTCATTTAAAACATTTTTGTAATTGGAACTATATGTCTATGACTAACGGTTTAGAAATTAGCCATTGGACACCGTTGAGAGGGGACACCCTTTATAATGCAAGACAATTCGAAACCTTCCAGCCCATCTTCTTTAGTTATAACTAGTACTCAGAATGTTTTTAGTCTTGGCTTGGATGAACTTCCTGCATCCATAACTCATAGTATCAATGTGATGATTTTCAAGCTAGTTTAGAATACTGAAATGAAAAGTAATATAGGGGAGGTAGGGGTAATTAGGATCAGGGGTAATTGGGATCAAGATAATTTTAGGGGTAATTTGTAACAGATTAAAAAAATTAATTGACCATGCTAATTATGAAGTCTGACTAATATTTTACATGTACAATTTTTTTGGAATGAAAATGCATGTTCCTGTAGAAGTAATCACTGTTTTCCCAGAACATGCAGAAAAACTTTGTCCGTCAAAGTGAGAATGTTTTAGTAAAAAAGGTCCTGTGTAAAAAATTGTAGGAAAGTTGAAATATAGCTATGGATTTAAATTTAGAAAAAGGTTGTTTTAAGAGGAAATTGTTACATTTTGCAACTAACAAAGTATAATGTTAATAATCCGCATGATCCTAATTACCCCAGAAATTGCATTTTTGGGATAAATAGGATCATAGCGTTTTTGAGTTAAGGGTAAATGGGATCGCATATTTTATTTTCTATTTAAATCAAATTGTGGTTTGGAATGCATTAATTAATCTTTCCGTTTTCAGATCCTGGGAAATACCCCTAGTTTGTTTTACTTTACTGCACATTTTGTGTTAGCAAAACATTTATATTACAATTTTATTTTGCATTTATTCCAAGTTTTAGCCTTGACTGCATGTTTTACGCATAATTAGGTCTTAACACTTTAAATGTAAATGAAATTTTCCTCCTTCACAACATAGAGCTTTGGTTGATCCCCTTTTCCCCGTTGCTTGCATTTCATGTTATTTTGGGAAAAAAAAAAAGAGATTTTTTTTAAACTTCACAAATTAGTTCTTTAGTAAAACAACAAGGCTATACATATCCAATAGAAAATTTTAAATTTGATTTTGTTTTGTAGGTAGAGTGTAAAATATGTAAATATTAAAATCCCTTAAAAAACGTTTTTTCCAGTGTACTTATCTTTCCAATACTGTATCTCTGAGAGTAGTTGTAGTTGTAAAACCAAAATTACCTTGCTGTAAAGCCCACACTGAGATCTTTTAGTCCCATTTACCTATGACTGTGTGTCTTGTAAGGCATGAGAGAAAATATCACTGATCCCAATTACCCCAATTCATGAGATAATTGTGATCAAAGAGGTAGTTTTTAAAAAGACATTTGTACCAGGTTGGTTGATTTTTGACGGCCGATTATCTACACTAGGGATATAGGCCCAAGGGAGGAGTGCCCTCCGTGGGGGTCTTTCTAAGGGAACTTAACCCGTATTTAAGCATGGAAATCCATGGCTCGAAGAAAACCACGAAAACTCCGAGCGATTAGGCCGACGGGCGCGATTGGGATCGAACCAGCACCTCCCGTCTACCAGCTTCGAGAGCAGAACCTCTCAGCCGCTGGTGGGGCTCCATTTGTACCAGGTAACATGGTACAGTCGTGGAAAAAAAAAGTAAACACCCTCTACTTACTCTGCAAAAAATTATCGTAGAAGAAAGTTACTGGTTCCACATTATTGGTAATAAAGTTTACTTTTAAATTATCTATATAAAATTTGTTTAGGGGGCCGTCTACATATTAAAACGAACCATAACTTTGTTTTTTCCAATACCAGTACACATTTCTGACAGCATAAATGAACTCTACACCCTTCAATTAGCCTAAAAACAAATTTTTATGAAATTCGTACGATAAGTTTCCGAGAAATTAATTATTTTAAAACGAGCGTATTTTAGGGGCTGTATCCAAATTGAAGCTGGGTACTCCATTGTTGACCGAGAGAGCCCTCTTCTTGATAAAGGCATTTTAAGCGCCACTCAAGCAATCATTACAGACTGCTAGATTACAGGATAGCAGAAGAAATTTCAAAATATCTAGTCACTTCTATCATAGACGGCCCCTTAAACCATCATTTTGCCGTTTTTTAAGCATAATTTGAAAACTACTTTGAAGAAAAATGTAAAATTTTGGATTTCCATAAAGCAGGACTTAATAAATCTAAATCCATCAAAAATATTGTAGGTTGCAATTCATAATTTTTTCGAATATTAATTTCATAATTCATAATTCGTATCATAAAATTATAAAGAATGCAAATTCAACGTATTTATGTTTGGGTATTTTAGTATTATTAATGCACAAAAAATTAGCATATTAGGAGTATAATTTCAGGAGATATTAATAAAAATATGAAAATGTAATTTAACATTAGAAGCATTAAATTTTGAATGTTTAAAATTCAAAAACTTATCATTCAAATGACTTGAAATTTGATGTTTAGGCATAGTTTGAACAGAAGATTTGAAATATCTTGTTAAAATTGGGTATTTCTATTGAAAAATATAAAGTTTGGGTTCGTTTTAATATGTAGATGGCCCCCTAAGCAAATTTTGTATACATCATTTAAAAGTAGACTTTATTTCCAATCGTTCGGTACCAGTCACTTTCTTCTACGATAACTTGTTGAGGAGTTAGTAGGGGGTGTTTACTTTTTTTTTTCCACGACTGTACATTGAAAAACAATTCTTTACACATTTCAAGAGACAACTACCGACTGAGTAAAATTATGCATAACATTAGTATGTAGTCCACGTCATTCTTTTGCAATTACTTGTCAAAGTTAAAAATGTCAAAAAGTGATCCTAATTTCCCCTACCTCCCCTAAAACAGTTAACCTTTCAACCATTTAGAGAAAACATAATTATTTAATGTAAAATATGTAAAATCTCTAATTTCCCCAAACTAACTACATTAAAGCTATTTTTTATTATTTTTTTAGATATATTTAATATAAATAAGTAAGGAATTTTCCAAGTTAGTACAATTAATATGTATATATATATATATAATCATTAATTAAATATTACTGACCACCAACAAAAATTGTGATAGTATGAATAATTTTACAACAATACAGTGTTCCCAAACACACTGAATGGATACCAGAAACATAATATACAAGTTGCTATGGATAAAATAAAGTCCCTTGTACTATACAACAAGAATTAATACGGAAGAAAAAAAGAATATGGATTTCGATAAAAATAATTGAAAAGCTTTTATATTGAATTACGTTATCAAGAGTACAGAATTCAATTATATAAGCAAAATTAGTCGTTTTCTGTGAGAAAAAAGCTAAAAGCTGAAAAATGTTTTTCTCCTGTACTCTAACGACCAATATAATTAAAAATATAGTTTCAAATGAAAACAGAATAATATTAAATGTTATGAAATGGAAAAAACAATACAACCTTTTAAATATTTAATTTATGGCAAGGAAAAATAGTAATATTACACAAAATACCTTATAAAATCCCAGTTATTTTATCCAAATGCACATCAGCACATGGTATCCAAAAGCTCGATAAGTTTAAGGTTATTTTTACAGTTAAGTTAACACAGATTTTAAAACCTCATGGATACAGTTAATCTATTTTGAAATACCGTGATAAATGCAATTAAAATAATAGAAATAGAAATAGAAAATAATTACATAATAAGTAAAATACCTCTTAACACATTTAAATTTTTTATATTTTTTAACTAAAGTAAAAAATACTAAAACTTTTAGTTTACATTATCGCAAATAGCCAGCATTTAGCTTCACCATGTGTTAAAAATTGATATTATTACGCTAATCGAAGCATCAGCCAGAATCCAATTTAAATTTTGGTGCTGCCATCTATGATATTAACTTGAAACGATTATGAACAAAATGTCATAAGAATAAGCTATTATAAGCTAATACTATCATAATATACCAACTGCTATATCCCAACAAATTCTAATATAAAAATACCATATTATATTTCATTATTCAAATAAATATTAAATAAATACAAATGTTAATAGAATGATTACAATATATTCTACTACCATACCCAATTAATCTATACGGAAAATTTAAATAATTTTAAAACAATAATAATATAATATAGCAATATGCTATAACACTAAATAAATTATATATAATAAAAAATATATATAATAAATATTTTTAAATATAAAAAATAATTAACTAATAAAATGAACAGGAAGGGAAAAAAATGGATGTTGATATAATTATGTCAGAATCTACATTTCCCCATTGCCTAATGATAACAAGTAAATTGTGTGGTTTATTTTCATATTAACCATAAAAAACTAAAGAATATGAATTTGGGATTAACATTCACATATAACCGATAATTAATCATTTAATACTAAGTTCAAAATTAAACAATATTAAAAAGTATAGAGGAATAATAAAAAAGTAATAACCCAATTTTAATAAATCTGTAATAACATTAGTTATATCAAATAAACTTATTATGCATATTATTCTCCATAAAGATGGTATACTATTAGAAATTAATATGATATTGTCACGAGAAAACTAAAAATTAAAAACAAGTTAATTGTAACTTGATTAAATATTAATTAAGCTAAATAAATTCAATATGAATGTAAATAAAAATTTAACGTCACCATATATATATAAAATATCGAACCAACCTCCATAAAAAAAGTATATTAGCAATGTAGTTATAATTCAAATGCCCCATCAGTTTTTTTTAAAAAATAAATTAACCATTGCGTATTAACCAGACAACACCACCCTCCTCCGTACTCTAACATCTACCCACCCAACCGTCCTATAATAATTTTTTATTATTTTACAATTTTTTATTTATTTTTTATAAATATTTTCTTATTTCATAAGTTTTTTTTTGTAATTTTGTTTACGCTTGTGTTAATTTGTTTTTTGAAAAGATCATGTAAGTACTAATTGTATATTAAAGCATATATGAATTTTTTTGGAAAACCTTGATTTAATACATCATAAATTAGTTTTTTAATATTATTATTAATTAGATGAGAAGAACATAAACATTTTATTCTATATAAATGGTTAAGTATTATATTTCGATATACTGAATTATGAAGACAAGATTATATATATATATATATATATATATATATATATATACTGACATAGTAAAAATCCGCATTTTGAGAACAATGCAAAAATCTAAAAACGTATATACATCTCAAATATTTGTTTACAAACTTTAATCCATTGTAATAAATACGTTAGAAATTACCCAATATTAAGTATTATATATTTTTAGAACCTTTTTAATGTCGAGATTTTTTTCCAGTCAATTTTTTGGTTTACTTTTTTGAAGTATTTTTTGCTCCTACCCCTCTTAATGTTCTTGTGAAATGCAGTTTGAACTTATGTTTACTTTTCTAGTTCATTAATTGTTTTGAATAATGGTGCCCAAGAAGTTTATTTGTTAGCCATTTTATACCACACGTGAGCATCCTAGATTTGGATTTGATGCAGTGGCGCATTTTATATAATTCCCCCCCCCTTTATCCAGTTAATATCAGAAATACATACTCAAGCGTCTCCAACCCTCTAATTTTACAATTTTGAAATTAATAATTATGCGCAATAAGCCAAAATATTTCTATGAACAATAAAAAATATATACATATTAGAGTATATGTACAGTTATATTAGTTTAAAAAATAAACTCTTCAAAAAATAAATAAAAAGTTAAGCGCATTTAACTTTTTCCCACTTTAAACCTTTGCATTGAAAGAAGTGACGAAAAAAAAATTATCAATTGTATTTTATTAATTGTAATAATTATTTTTTAAAAAATATAAATTATTTTTCCTTTTCTGCTAAGGTAGACAAAGTGATTTATTATTTTTTTAAACTAAAATTTTTGTGAAAAATATTTATAAAACAATTAAAAAAAAAAGAAAAAAAAGAAATGATGATAAAGTAATTTTGACCCTGTTCACTTTTTCATCATAAAATAATAAAGTTAAGGATGCAATGATAAAATAAATAATATAATCAATATATTTATATTTATGTTTTTCGTTTAGGTTGTAGAACAGTAACATTACACAATAAAATCTGCTTTTCATTTGATAACTTATAGAAATAAGAATGCAATCAATATTTATTGAGCTACCGTTTATCTTTCTTTGACCCTTCCTTTATTATTAATAATAAAAATAATTTAAGTACCAAAAAACATTAAGAAATAAGTAATATTCATTTAAAGGATTTAAATTAAAAAATAAATAATATAAGCAATAATAAAAAATAATGGCTCTCGTTAAATCAAATGTCTATAATATAGAGATATAATTATCATGCATGAATTACCTCCATTAAATTTAAGTAGACATCATTTCGTGTATGTGTTTTAAAATTGTTGCAATTTTTTTTACAGCTGTGAAAAACATTTAAAACTTCATTTAAAATTTTACTGTGAATTTAATAAATAAATACAGTTTTAAATTATGGTTGTTTTAGTAAAATAATTTTATACCTGATTCAAAATATTTTTGAGACATACCGTTCATATATTTTAGTTTATATGGAAATATGTTGGATTATTATTTATGACTTATTTTTATATGATGGTTTTGAGCACTATGCAACAATTCTTATTTCATACACACATACATACATATATCGCACACACACACACTCGATTTTACCACGATTAGATTAAACAACACTTAGTTAATAATGATACATTATTTTTAATAAGTGTACATTAAAAAATATTCTAAATATAAACATATGTTAATATTAATGATTTTACTATCATTTAATTAATTTCTTTAATTTGATTTTTCATTGAGAGGACTGAGTACCTTTTGAAGTACCATATTTACTCGTGTATAATGTGAACACATATCTCCCCAAATTTTAGGCCTAAAAAGCGGGATGTGCATTACACACATATAGTTACGGCAGATATATGGTACCGCAGATGCTTTCACTAAGTTAGTTAATACAAGGCATAGTTGTTATGATATAAGTTTATGAATATAGAAGTAGTATGTAATTAAATAAAAGTAAAAATAATAAAAAAAAATCCCTTTTTATAAGCATTCAATGTTTATATTAAAAATCACGCTTAATTTCATCACTATATTTCAGGTAGTTTTCCAAAAATTTCTTACAGTATGTTAATTTGGCAGGGACCCGATTACTGAGAATTCGCGGGTTTGATTTAAGCTTGATAAAAAGAGTGATATAGTGAATTTATTTAAAAATATATAGTTCTTGCTCTGTTTCTTTTTTAAGATATGGAAACAGGAAAAAAAAAAGGAAAGAAAAAATGAAATATTATTTAAACTATCTATTCAGGATTTCTAATTTTTTCTCAAAGTATAATCATAGTTTAATTAATATTAAACTATCTAATGATAATAGAGTATTTTTTTAATTACTTTTTCACTTGTTATTTTAGATAGCTTTCATTATAAAAAGCTACCTATTGCAGCCGTTCGGAGGAAAGCGATTTCAAAAAACTTTGGTGTATTTTCATCAATCATGATCCCCAGACCCCAAAACCACCCTCCGTTCAAAAGTTGCTTACTTAAACATTATCGACCATCATCAAAAACCGCAATATTGTGAATGAAATGACAATGAAAATGGATACCACAAACCTATATATAGAACTGTATGTATAAAATAAAGTGCCTTATACTTAATTACAAGAATTAATATGGAAGTAAAAAAAGAAGAATATGGATACCAAAAAAATTGAAAAACTTATATATTCAATTACGTTTTCAAGAGTACAGAATTCAATGATATAAGCAAATCGGTTGTTTTCTGTGAGAAAAAAAAAGCTAAAAGCTGAAATTTTTTTTCTCCTGTACTCAAACAACCAATATGACCAAGAGAATAGTTTCAAGATGAAAACAGAACATTATCAAATGGCATGAAATGGAAAAAAACAATACAACCCTTTAAATATTTAATTTATAGCATAAAAAATAGAAATATTACACAACATACGGAATAAAATCCCAGTTGATTTTCAAAATATCCTCCCGCACATGGTATCCAAAAGCATGATAAGATTAAGGTGAATGAAGCAGTTAAGTTAAGACAAAAATTACAACCTATGGATTCAGTTAATTCATTTTGAAATACCGTGATAAATTCAATTAATATAATATAAATAGAAAATAATTACATTATTTAAAATACCTAAACACACATTTAAATTGTTTAATTTCTATTTTACAATATTGCCAATATTCGGCATTCAATACCACCTGGTGTAAAAATTAAAATTATTACTCAATAGAAGCATTAAAATTTTTTTGTGCTGCCATCTATTATGTTATTTTAAAACTATTATTATTATTCAAATGTCACAAGAAGAACCTAATAAAAGCTAATGAATTTAAAAGATATCAACTGCATTACCGCACAAATCCTAATATATAAATAAAACCATACTATGTATCATTATTAAAAAAATTAAATAAATTGAATGTTAATAAAATGCTTTCAATATATTCTATTACCTTACTCATTTAATCTACACTGGGAAATTAAAAATTTTTATAACATTGATAATATATAGAATATAGCTATATGCTATAACATAAAATAAATTATATATAATAAAAATATAAAAAAACTTTAATAATTACTATTAAATGTAAAAAATAATAAATTAATAAAACGAACCGGGAAAAAAATGGATGTTTATAGAAGATTGTCAGATTCTAAAATTCCCATTAGCCTAAAGGTCACAAATATAGTGTGTGGATTATCTTCATAGCCTTAAAAAAGCTAAAAAATATGATTGTGACAGTCAAACACATTAAACCGATAAATAATCATGGAATACAAAGTTCAAAATAAAACAATATTAAAAAGTATAGAGGAATAAAAATAAAACTAATTACCCAATTTTAATACATACAGTATAACATTAGTTATATCAAATAAACTTATATGCATATTAATCACTATAAAGATGGTATACTATTATTAATTAATATGATATTGTCCTGAGTAGACTAAAATTTAAAAAAAAGTTAATTTTGAATTTGATTAAATAAGCTAAATTTAATATGAATGGGAAAAAAGAGAGAGAGAGAGAAACGTCACCAAGTACATATAAAACATCAAATCAACACCAACATCCATACGTATTAGAAATGTAGTTATAATACAAAAGCACCATCATTTCTTTTAAAAATTAACCATTGCGTATTATCCAGACAACTCCAGCCTCCTCCGTACTCTAACATCTACCCATCCAACCATCCTATTGTAATTGTTTATTATTATTTTACAATTTTTAATTTTTTATATAAATATTTTTTTATTTTATAATTTTTTTTTGTAATTTTGTTTACGCATGTGTTAATTTGTTTTTTTAAAGATCATGTAATATATATATATATATCTGATCTTTGTCACACTGTAACTCTCGTATTTATGAACCGATTTAGATGAAACTTCGTGTATGCATAGTACATACCAATGTCTCGACCGAGTTCGTTTGGCCAGCTTCATCCGCCATCTTGTTCCAAAATGGCAGCCATTTAAATTAAAAAAAATTTGAAATGTGGTATCAAAAAATTGAAAATTAAAAAATATTTTTATCTTATGTGTTTGACCTTGATACAAAGATTTTGGAGCAGTTTTTGTTTCGTTTATATCTTTAAAAATGGCTGAGTTATAACACTTTGAATTTCTAGCGTGGCTGACATTTTGAAACGACTTGATTTTTGTCACGCGATAACAGGCGTATTTATGAATCGATTTGGATGTACCTTGGTGTATACATAGTACATACCAATGTTTCGATCGACTTCGTTGGCCAGCTTCATCCGCCATCATGTTTCAAAATGGCGGCCATTTAAATTAAAAAAAAAATTAAAATTTGAAATATGGTACCAAAAAATAGAAAAATAAAAAATATTTTTTTCTTATATGTTTGACCTTGATACAAAGATTCCGGAGCAGTTTTTGTTTCGTTTATATCTTAAAAAATGGCTGAGTTACAGCACTTAGAATTTCTTGCGGGGCTGACATTTTGAAATGACCTGATTTTTGTCACGCGATAACAGGCGTATTTATGAACCGATTTGGATGTACCTTGATGTATACATAGTACATACTAATGTCTCGACCGAGTTCGTTCGCCAGCTTCATCCGCTATCTTGTTTCAAAATGGCTGCCATTTAAAAAAAATTTAATTTAAAATTTAAAATGAGGTATCAAAAAATTGAAAAATGAAAAAAGATTTTTTTTATGGGTTTGACCTTGATACAAAGATTCCGGAGCGGCTGAATTATAGCACTTTGAATTTCTAGCATGGCTGACATTTTGAAACGATCTGATATTTGTCACGCGATAACACGTGTATTTATTAACCTATTTCGATGTGAGAAGGCATGTGGATAGTATTAGCAAGGTCTTGCCCAAGTTCGCTGGCCAGCTTTTTCAGCCATCTTATTTCAAAATGGCGGCCAGTAAATGAAAAAAATATATTTAAAGTAAGGTGCAAAAAAATTAGAAAATGAAAAAGGTTTCTATTTTGAGCGACATTTTGAAAAATCAGATTTTTGCCTGCGACAACACTCGTATATATCAACCGATTCCGATGTAAGTAAGCATGTGCACTGGAATTACTAAGGTCTCGACCAAGTTCACAGGTTAGCCTCATCCACCATGATGTCTTAAAATGGCAGGCACTTCAAGATATCACCGAATTTGACAACCAAATATAAGTTACTTTAAATAAAAACAGCTTGGATAAAGCTGAGTAATTTCGCGAAATTCTCATTCATAATGATTTAGTATTAATAATAATTAGTATTGAATCCCCTATAATCGGTTTCCACTAAATTGAGCTTTGTGTGTTTGAATAATATAAGCTGGCTTTTTAAAAATAAGGAATATGAAAGCTACCTCTTCCTCCCGGCACTGGCCGGAAGGACTTTTTTGAAATCGCTTTCCTCCGAACGGCTGCAATAGGTAGCTTTTTGTAATGAAAGCTACCTAAAAATGGTTGAATTATAGCAATTTGAAGTTCTAGCATTGCTGACATTTTGAAACGATCTGATATTTGTCACGCGATAACACGTGTATTTATTAACCGATTTGGATGTACCTTGGTGTATACATAGTACTTACCAATGTCTCGACCGAGTTCGTTCGCCAGCTTCAATTGCCATCTTGTTTCAAAATGGCGGCCATTTAAAAAAATTTTAAAAATTTTAAATTTTAAATGAGATACCAAGAAATTGGAAAATGAAAAAGATTTTTTGTATTTGTTTGACCTTAATACAAATATTCCGGAAGAGTTTTTGTTTCGTCTATATCTAAAATAATGGCTGAGTTATAGCATTTTGAACTTCTATTGTGGCTGACATTTTGAAAGGACCTGATTTTCGTCACTCAATAACAGGCGTATTTATGAATCGATTTGGATGTAACTTGGTGTGTACATAGTACATACCAATGTCTAGACCGAGTTCGTTGGCTAGCTTCATTCGCCATCTTGTTTCAAAAGGGCTGCCATTAAAAAAAAAAAATAATTTAAAATTTAAAATGAGGTATCAAAAAATTGGAAAATGAGAAATATTTTTTTTTATGTGTTTGACCTTGATACAAAGATTCAGGAGCAGTTTTGTTTCGTGTAGATCTTAAAAAATGGTTGAATTATAGCACTTTGAATTTCTAGCATGGCTGACATTTTGAAACGATCTGATATTTGTCACGCGATAACACGTGTATTTATTAACCTATTTCGATGTAAGAAGGCATGTGGATAGTATATAGCAATGTCTTGCCCAAGTTAGCTGGCCAGCTTTATCAGCCATCTTGTTTCAAAATGGCGGCCAGTAAAAAAATATATATATATATATTTAAAGTAAGGTAAAAAAAAAAAATGAAATAGTTTTCTTTTTTAAGTATTTCACCTTGATATAAGGATTCCGGAGCATTTTTTGTTTTGTCTTTATCTTAAAAAATGGCTCAGATATAGCAGTTTGAATTTCTAATGTGGGTGACATTTTGAAAAATTTGATTTTTTGCCTGCGACAAAACTCGTATATATCAACCGATTCCGATGTGAGTGAGCATGCGCACAGGAATTACTAAGGTCTCGGCCAAGTTCACTGATTAGCTTCATCCACCATGTTGTCTTAAAATGACAGGCACTTCAAGATATCGCCGAATTTGGCAACCAAATATAAGTTACTTTAAATAAAAGCAGCTTGGATAAAGCTGACTAATTTCGCGAAATTCTCATTTATAATGATTTAGTATTAATAAAAATTAGTATGGAATCTCCTATTATCGGTTTCCATTAAATTGAGCTTTGTGTGTTTGAATAATATAAGCTGACTTTTTAAAAATAAGGAATATGAAAGCTACCTCTTCCTCCCGGCACTTGGCGGAAGGACTTTTTTATTTACATTTTCTACTTTTTAGTGTTTAAAATATTTCGAAGAAAATGGCCGAATTTTTTAGACATACCAGTCATAAATTTTATTTTATATGGTAGTACCTTAGATTATATTAATGAATTACTTTTTTTACGATGCTCTATTGTCTTCGTACGATGTAAACAGTTGTAACCACAATGATCGTATTTCAATTTGTCACCTTGAACCTGCTAATAAAAAAATGCCTTAAAATTAATCAATTGATTTGCAATTAAATTCTTTAAAAGAATGTAAATTCGTCAGAAACACTTCACTGTTTAATTCAAGCACATCAAGAAGTGAGTGAAAATTCCAACTTTACATACATGAACCTCGTTAAGAGAGGGAGTGAGAGAGATAGATAAATAAATAGATAGATATAGAGATATAAATAGATAGATAGAAATAGAAAGAGAGAACATCCTACGCATTTTAATCGTCAAATTGTGACAGAGAAAAACGAAAATTTCCATTCGATTGGGAACTATGTCTTTTTTCTATTTATAATACAAAAATTACGTCTCCATACCAAAATTGCTGAAAACTATGAAATTTTCAGTACTAACTCCTAAATATGATGTCAAACTGATATCATATTTGATTTCTTCTGTAAAATTTACCTTAGGCTATATCAAACAGGAAGTCATTCGGGCTAGTAAGCTAGTAATTTAGGAATCATCCAGATTTAAAGTTTGGAACTCCTAATGTTAAATCAATTTTCAGTCGTTGCAAAACATAATGTAATGTGGGTGGTTTTTAAAGCATAAATCAAGAACTACTCGGCGGAATGAGCTGTAAATTTGGATTCGAGAAGATTCTAGAAATCAATTTCTGCTTAAATAATAATAATAATAATAAAAGACATGTGATATATTTTTTTCGGAAAGTAAATTCAAAGCCATATTTTGAAATACATTTTCGAAAAAAATATGAATTGTAACCTATGAATGTTTTTTTTTTTTAACAAAAGCATTGTATTCTGTTTTGAAACTATTAAAAAGCAATTTAACATTAGGAGTTTTATACTTAAACTGAATGATTTGAATGATTTTCCATTTGGTATTCTAAGATGAAATTTACCTAAGAATCCCAATATGATGTTAAAATTAGGTGGTAGTATTGCATATTTTAAAATTTGATACAATGAACCCTATTCTTCCTTTCGGTTCGAGGCTATAAAAAACCAGCTGTTTTGAAAAACACTGGGAAATCACTCCATTGGAGAGCATTACGTTCTTCAAGAATTCACTTATTTTTTTATTCAGCTACTGAAAGGATAGATATATGTGTAATAGATCCGAATAATGTAAGAAATATTCATTTAATTTCAGATTAATTTTGTGTAAATGATCGAGTTTATTAGAAATATAATGTTAATAAATTAGTTATAACCAATGTCTATAAAAATGAGTGAAATTTCAAGTGTTTAAATTGAGGTTTGTTTATAAATTATGTAAATTAAACTCATTTTACTTAAATATGCTTTTACTTCCCGATCTCAATGTTAAATTTTAGTATTTACCATTACTTTCATTTAAATTTTACAAATAATGCTTTTATCAAATTTTTCATTATTTAATGATTAAATAATGAAGAATATGGTTTTATTTTCATCCTTTTGGTTTCTGAGCTCATAAGTGTAACTATAAAATAAGTTACAAAGAAAAAAAAAAAAAAACCTTGATGAATTCAGAGCTTAAGGGGACCGGGAAAGCAAAATTCAACCAAAATATCGATTTTTACTTTTTCATATCATTAAATAGTTTAAACTTTTATCTTTCCAAAGATGTGTCACACATGTTTATATATAAAAAAATAAGTGTTGAAATTATTCATTCCTTCTAAGAGTACTTCACAGCTTAGTGGCCATTTAAATCTTTAATTGACTTTTTCTCAAAACTTGGATTTTTAATGTTTATGTCTCTTTTTTTCAATATCTATTAAACTTAAGAACTCAGATTTTTATTTAATACGTATATTATGTTATGTTGTATACTTTAATACAGGGATTTAATGATTTGTTGAGAATTATTTATTTTAGGCAGTGAAATCTTACCAAAAATGCTAATTTAAAAATGACTTTCAATAAATAATTGATAATTAATTTTGGGTTTCACTTAGAAAGAAAATGGTCTGTTAAAATACGTAAATCATGTTATTCAAACTACTCTAAAAAATCTAGACCTCTATCTTTCACCATTTCTGAGAAAAAGGTACATAAAGTTGGTGAATTTAACATGGCGGAGATAGGGCTTTCGCGGTCCCCTTAAACAAACAAACCCGCCACCATTTTACCTCCTGTAACGTCACGAGAATACTGTCCCTTTCTATATATAGACAACACCCTAAACAAATTTTAAGTATAGCGTTAATTAATAAAAGTTATCACTAATCGATTGGTGAGAGTCACATTTATGATATACGACATTTGTGAAAAAAAAGGGAGTTGATATGCTTTAAAGAAATAAGTTTTTTAAAAATATTTTTGAAAATTATATGCTTTTAATTATCATATAGTTTTTTAATACTATAAAAAACTAACATTCAAATTAGTTTTTATAAAAGTAACAGAGAAGTTTTCTCCCTTAAAAATTTGAACTGTATAAATATATATAATAAATTTTTTTTTTAATATTTCAAAAAGTAAAAAAAAAAAAAAAAAATAAGTAAAATAAAAACAGCATCTTTTATTACTTTAATTCTTAAAAGGTTTATATTATTTAAAGGAAACATAAGAACAAAATCTTAAGAATTATATTAATGTATTAATTAATACAATATATGTAATAAAGCAATATTAAAGTATGTGTAATAAAATGAGAAAATGGACAGAATATTTTTCTGTTTTTTTGCTTTTTAAAAACTTGCGTTGTTTTCAGATAGCAGATGAAGCGAATTTTAATAGAAATTTTAAATTTTGTCATAGATATTTATAAAAAGATTTAAAAATTGAAAAATACACATATAAAAATATAATTCTGACTCAGCAACAGTAGTCTGTTTCTGTACACTGCTACGTGGAAAATATCCAAATAAAGTAACAATGCAGTGATTAAAGAAGAGATAAAGTGTAGCATATCTTCAAAAATTATCTAATCAATAATTTTCTTATTCAAGCCATCGACTGCTAAAATAATATAACAAAGCCTATATTCATTTCACTTTATAGTTTATTAAAAAATCATTTTGCAGCCAATGTTTTATAGCTGATGTTTTCAGATAATTTTTATTTTCCGTTGATCATTTATTTATTACTTTACGAAAATATTGGCGTAATACATAATATTACTTTAAATGATCTAGTCTAAAAATTAAATACAGTAACCCTTAATTAGCCACTTGGCTATTATTGCTATTTCGAATCTATAGCTTTTTTCATGTCGCCTGAAAAAAAAAATGCAACCAAAACTGAACTTTTTAATAATGTATGCCAATTAAGAAAAGTATAATTCTCTATCATTAATTTTGTAAAAAAAATTAGGGTATCCAACCCAGACTTGCTGGATTAAGGGGGTCCGGGGCTCAAAATTCTATTTTTTTTTTCTTTTTAGAGAGATTTTGTTATGACATTTTTTTCTGAAATATATTTTAATATAAGAAAATATTGAATGTAAAAAAATTCTGAAAAATTTTAAATATTAAAAAAAAAATTAAATTTTAAAATTTCAAACATATATAATTTTTGATATAACTCTGGAAGTACTTACTTGATTTTCAAAATTTTTACACTTTTGCGTACAGAAAATGTGTCATTTTAATTTGTATTCAGGATTTCTTAAAATATTGATTATGAATTTTTTTTAAAAAATTTTAAGTAAGAAAATGAAGTTTTTTTTATGAGTCAGTTTTGCATTAATTAGCATATTTTCACAATTATCACGCAAAATTAAAATCCTGAAGGCAATTTGTTGAAAATATAGCATAAAAGCACTTTTGAAAATTTCAGACATATATCTTGCAAGGAACTTTAGATATATCCTTTTACATATATCCATTTAAAGTTGACAAACCGTGAAAAAAATTCATTCTGAGATAGATGAAGTTAAAGTCGGGGACGAGGGACCTTAAAAATCAGTTTTTTATTTTTTGTAAATTTCACTTTAAATATTATTCAAGGGTACATTATATGCATTATAGCATGCATTTATCACAAATATATATATATATATATATATATATATATATATATATATATATATTTGAGAAAAAAAAAGGAATTTTACGCATTATCATAGAAATTTTCAAAATGCCCCCTGCGATTTCCATATCAATGAAAATCCTCCAATATTTTTTTATAAAAGTTTGGTTTATATATATAAATAAAATTGTGCATCGAATTTTACATATTTTAATATAAAGGTAAGAAAAAAAATTAAATTTTTTGAATATATTATAATTAAGTAATGATGTTTTAATATATTCATACTTCAAACATTTAAATTTGACCATGTATAAACAAGAAGTAACTAATGAATGTCCAATACAACATAAATTTTACCAAAGAAATGTTTATTACTGTATCTTTTAAGCAAATATTTTTATTTTCAGTTTGCTTTCAACTCATTTTTTTCTTTTTGTCTTTCTTGTAAGCTTCAATACTTTTTTAGGGTTCAGTACTTAAAAAGTAAAAACGGAACCATTATAAGATCACTCCTGTGTATGTCTGTCACAGCCATTTTACTCGTAAACTATGGAACGTGGAAAGTTCAAATTTGGGGATGTAATAAAGACTATTGACCCACATATTTACACATTATTACACATTCACAAATATATTTAGGAAAAATGTACAGGGGCTAATTAAGTGACTTGAAAAAAATCTTTTCTTTGTGTATCGTATGGGATATCCTGTAAAAGCTTTCGTAATGCTGAACTCAAAAATAAATTTCTTTTAATTTTAGGTATTATATTTTAGGAGATACCGTCAAAAATCTGGTGCAAAATTATGTCCCCCGCCCCCCCCCCCCCCCCATCTATTTCCGAATCTACGGAAACTAAAATTATGAAAAAATTAGGTGTAGTAGACTTTACTTTAAACCTTGCAGTAAAATTATAGCGATTACCATAGGTCGCATAGTTTTTGAGAAAAGCCCATTTTTCCGTTACACACAAATTTCGATTTACGGACGTTCAGCAAAAGTGTTGAGGAGCATTGAAGGTACCTATCGTAACAGAAGAATAAAAGCATTGTTGATATTGATTTTCGAAAAAAATCGTCGGTAATTAGCCGAAATATTAACCCTTAAAGACACGGTCGGTTTGGGCATACATAATGACAAGGGCGGCCTACTCTATTTACAATCGGTTTTTAAAGCCTGGATAACAATTTTTAATGATATATTTGTGTTGTGCAATGCCCAGTTTTTTGAAAAAAAAAATTATGTCCATTTTTCCCCCCCATTCTGACCAAAAAATCAGAGTTCTAACTTTTTACGGCTGCTCTTTCATCTTCACCTAACGCTTCATTTATAATGGATGTTTCGTAATAATAGAAGCCACCAGTCCATCAGAAGAAAGTAACTCAGTTAAGCGGGACTCTACTGCAGTACAAAACATACTTCAATTCTAAGACTTAAAGCACACGTTTTATTTTATGTAAAATGACGTCATTCGCATCCGCTTAAGAATTCCTCATTTACGATCTACTCTTCACATTACCATCGCGAAATAAGGCACAAATGCAGCAAAAAGATGCCGTCATTCAAGAAAATCGACAAAAAAAAAAAAAAAAAAAAAAAAAAAAACCCTATGAAAAAAACCCTATCTAATGATTCATAGATACTTAAAATTAAATATAGTTTATAATAGCTCCATTGTTTTAACAGAAATCATTTGTTTATATTTTTTTCAAAATAAAATACGTTTTCTTTCGGTTGTTATGAGAAAATGGCAAAAAAATATATAATTACTATTAGGTTGAGCAAAAAGTTCTGGGAAATTTTTAATCTAATAGTTACCAGAATTTGTATCGTATGTAGGAGTACTAGTGGTATATCTATAGGAGTTCAGGAATTTCGGCTCCAAAATGCCTATTGAGCGGTATGATTTGCGTGTGTTGATCTGGCATTATTGGAGAAAAGATCTAACTATTCTGAAAGACGATTCTCAAGGGCCGTCGATTTGAATCCTTTAATCAAGTTGAAGAAGCATGTCAAAAGTTTTTCGATTCCAAGGAGCCGCCATGGTACTTCCAACAAATCCGGAATCTGGCAGAAAGTCGTGGACTATGATGGTCTCTACTTTGAAGAAAAGTCCTTGTTGTTTTTGTTGTTAATTTCAGCATACCAACGCAACTTTAATAAATTTCCCAGAACTTTTTGCTCAACCTAGTATTTTAGAACAATTTTTTCTTTACTTTCTACAGAAATGGAGTATTTCTGTCGCCAATATTAAGCAAATGGCTCTAAAATCTACAGAAAAAAAAATAATAATATTTAAAAAAGAAATGGAGATACGGTTTTCAAACAAAATGTATTTAAAAGGACTTTTTTTTTTTTTACCAATACAACGGTATAAAAATCGAAAATGTGCGATGCTTAGAAGTTTAAAAAATTGCTATCGAGTATTTAATCGTACTGCTTTGTTTTACGGCTGGCTTCTGTAAGGTAACGTTATTTTTTGGAATACACAAAGTAAGCTGGGAGAAAGAAATAGCATACCGTACCGGGGGCTAATAAATAAAATCAAAATAAATAAATAAATAAATAAGATAAAAATAAATAAATAAAATAAAAAATAACCGAATGAAATCTATTCGAAATTAACTATCTTACTCTCACCCCCCCCCCCCCCCCCAAGCAAATCCAATGAAAATCTACTTGATCCATAAGAAATATTTCATAAGTTTTTCTCATGAAAGAAGCATAAGATAATTTCAAGATTGCTCATAAGCAATTTGAAATTCTAATCAGGTATAAGCGACGTATTACTCCATTTAATACTTCTCTTCATTCAGTTCTTCTTTTTCTTCTAATAGGATACGTGACACGTTTTATTAAGCCTGCTCTCTAAAAGCTTGAATAAATGCGAAACGAAATCGTCAGGTTGAGTCTCACATTGTGGTTAGAATATAATCTTCTAATGGTGCTTTATATTTGTTCTCGAACATAAATGTTTCACATTTTCCAACAAATATTTAATAACTTCATAAATATATATTTTAAAGGGGAAAAAATGTTTAGGAGTAGTGTTGATGACATATTGACGGTGGCAACACCTGGCCAATACATTTCTCTTTTACTTCAATTTTTTTTTTTAAGTTCTAAACATCGCTCAATTTCAATTTTTGAACCTTCGAATAGGAAAAAAAGTTCTTTCAAATGCAATTTGTTTGAAATCTGTATCAAAATTAAATTTCAATGGTTTTTAAAGTAATTTTAAAGCATGATTTTTAAAAAATTTACATGTATCATGTGCCACCCAATTACGAAAGATAAACCCGTTGTACATAAAACAATGTAAATAGTCCTGTATTAGTAATCTTTTAATATTCCATAACAAAATTAAAATTTCATTAATTAATAAATGGAATAATATAAAGAAAACACAAATTTAGCAGACATGTAATCAAACTACGCGCTTAAACCACTGAAATTATCAGAATAAAAAAGGCTGCTGTGAATAGCGAAATCTTTGACGATTTTTTCAGATATTATTTCCTGGCATGCGGCTAAATTGCAAATATCGCTTTTAATAAATTTCAAAACTTTATTTGATTACATAATCGATATTTTTCATATAAAAATGCTTTTTGATGTTGTTAGTGGACAATTTAAAAAAATATATTCAATGTAAAAAAATATCTTCGAATTTCCAATAAAAATATTGTTTTCACCTACATTTTGTAACCCGGGAAACCAGGTTCGGATACCCTAAATTGTATAAAGTATTTACAGTGAGTAGTATATGGGGCATTCTCACAATCTTTTGACTTTCATGGCCCTGAATAATAATTTTTATTTTAATACACTTTTTTGCGTTTTTTTTTTTTTAAATTTCATATACTGGGGAACATCCCATTGCATGATTGCATAACAATATTAACGAGATAAATAAGTTTTGGACGATGTTGGGGGTCCAAATGTCAGGAAAACTCCTATACCGTCCCGTGTCCCTGATGCTGATTTTTAAGTTTGGAGCTCTCTGTATAAAATTGTTTCAATAAAAGTAATTCGATGTCATTTTTTTCCGAAACTGGGACAATTGTTTTATATAAATATGTAGCAAAAAATTAAACTGCACACATTTTTACGGTTGATATTATTTTTTGAACTCTGTCCCTGGATTTTTTTATCCTTACCGTCCCTCTTGCTAAACTTATACAGAAAATCACTTCAGATGCAGCCACAATTTTTTTTCAAGTTTTTTCTCATGTAGAAGTATGCTAGAGAAAGAATGTCTAAAATTCTTTGACAGGAAATTTACTGCAGAATTTAAATCAGCATTTAAATATCAATTTCAAGATCGTGGCTTTATTGGTACTCTTACCATCCCCAAGGTTTATTCCTGCACTTTTTGAGGTAAATTAAAAAAAAATAAATTAATCCAATGTTAGCAACTGTTTCTAAAAATCAATGAACATTGTGGCTATCACCTAGTCTTAACATGATTTGCCTAAAAATAGGTGGTAATTTTCCGTACTGTTCCATCCTTACCGTCCCTTTTTGTCCCATTTCGTCCCCTTTTTTACCTTACCGTCCCTTCTTTAACACCCCTTTAAGACAATGTTATACGAAAATTCTTGTATTAAAAGTACTACATTTGTATTATTTCTTATTTGAATGTCCTGTGGGTACTATGCAAATTCATTATAAGTAAAAATTTAGAAGAAAATAAAAAGTTATAGTGGTAAAATGGTAAAGGGAAATTAAACTCGCAAGTTTAACTTAAACCTCAGTTAAATAAAATTTTTTTCGCTGCCGACCATTTTTTCTTTATTTTGAATCATTAAGGCATTCGTCTATCAGATTAAAATGTTATTTTAGCAAGTTTAATTTCGCCAGATTTTTTCCCCCAAAAGTCAAAAGATTGTGCAAATGCCCCATGTACGTACATACATAGTGCCAACTCCCTCAGAATAATATAACAATAAATGTTTGAGTACCCTTTTTTACATATATCGTCACCTCAAAGCAACAGTAGGACATCTAGTGATAATGAAAAATGAGATGTGTGACTTACTGCTGTAAGTAATCGTGTTTGCATCTAGTCAAACAACTTCTGAAACACAAAGTTATGTTTAATATTATATCTCAGATGTGTTTTATAAAAATTCCCTAACTGTTCCACTAGATGCAGAAATGTTTTTCATAGCAGTAAGTCAGACATCTCATTTTCAATTATTACTAGATGTCCTACTGTTGCTCTGAGGCGACGATATATCTTGTGTAATAAAATGAATAACACAATTAAACCACAACTGTAATTCACAATTAATAAAATTTTAAGTGTGTTCAGTCAATTTTGAGAACGAATGTTATTAATTATTCTCTTTTTGCAACGTGATATTATTCAAGCATGACAATAATAAAATTGATTTTATCTTTCTGTGTAGTGTTTTTGAAATACTTACGGACACAAAACATTAATTAGTAATTTTAATTTTAGCACCTGCAGAATAAAATATTTATTTATTCATTTTACACATTAATTGATTTATTGAGCTGTAATTTCTACTCTGTAAATGTTTCCTATTTGACGATTTTAAACAGTTTGAATAAATAAAGCATAAAATTGAATAATCAAAATTTTGTTCGATTCGTTTATATATGTTGTATGTATTATTCGCATAAAACTTTGGTATGTTTGTACCAATTGCAATAGATATATATTGTTTTAATGCATAACTGTATCGCCCAAAAAGTGAAAAATCTATCAGTTAGAATTATTTTTTTTCAATTTATAATACATTATTTTTACAAGTAAATCTGAAAAACATGCAAATAAGACATTAAATGCATATATTTTCAACGAAAAAAGAAAAAGAAATCGAACCATCAAACAAACAATAAAAGTTTAACGTTATTAGCAAGTATGATTAAATTTTTGAAGATATATTACATTATTAAATAAAACATCTTATTTTGAGTTATAATAAATTGGAAGTTTTGCTGCTAAAGGATATTTTTAGATAAACTAGGATTTTTTCAATATTAAAGGTACACACATATTAAGAGAGACTTTAAACGCAATTAATACAATAAAACCAACCGGAGTCAAAAATTAGCCACGGCCAAGACTCGAACCTGGGTCCATCGCGTGCCGTTGCTCTAACCACAAAGCTACCATGGCCGATGTTAGAACAACAGCACAGCACGCTGTGTACCCAGGTTAGAGTCTTGGCCCTGGCTAATTTTGCAATCCAGTTGGGTTTATTGTATTAATTACGTTTAAAGTCTGTCTTAATATTTGTGTACCTTTAATAATAATAATAAAAAAATCCATTCTTTCTTTTTACCTACAATGGGTACTATTTAAATGAAATAAAAGTTCCTATCAACTTTCCAATTTATATTTCATTGAATTTTTTTTTGCTTCTATAGAAAATTTTCGCATCTTTCTTTAATCAATCTTCTTTAACATTTTCTTTTCTATCACTCCATTTTATTATATCTTTACAGAGTAAATTTACATTATTTTAGAAATGTGACCATTAACCTTTCATTATGTACAGTGTATACTAAAAATATTTCCAAAAACACTTAATTAAGAGAGCTTTGACCATCTGGTCAATCTTCCCTCAGATTGATTGGGTCAAGCCTCCCCACATAGTCCCTCTTTAAAGTACAGCACATGGTTATGTTTAGCCTAATTTATTGTACAATATTTGTACCTGGAATGAAAGCTCAATATTTCTGCATTACTTAAAACCTACTTAGTCAAATTTCTATGATATATTTTATCAGAGAAAATCTTACAAAATGTTTCTAAAAATTACACTTTTTAAGCTGAAAACTCTTCACAATTGATTTTTTCAGACATGTTTCAATTATCTGCATGAAACAGACTTTTGTTTGAGCATTTCAGTAGCTTTAGGTTTGGTTACGACCTATTGGCAAAACTCTGAAATTCTTTTAAATATGAAAACTGAAGGGTGGGTCAAGCCTCCCCCCAGTCTCCCCTATATATATTTATATATATCTATGTAAAATGAAAATTTTGTCATCTCTATAACGTTCAAAACACTGAACCAATTCGAACCTAATTCGGGCAACAAATTGATCTTGCCAGTATCTTGGATACGTTCGTTAATCAGATATGTAGCTGTTATAGTTCGTTTAACCCTTTATCTACTGACGGTACTTATAAGTACCACTCACTTTAAACTTCCACCCCATAGTGAATATTACTAATATTCTAACGGTATTTTGCAAAAACACTCTTTTGACTCCACTTTATCCGGATACATGGCAGCAGTAGTTCTAAGTTTATTCTTTTAGCGAGGAAGGAGGCTATCTTTGACACAGACGATGTGTTTTGTGCCGACATTTTGCACAGATTGTCACCCTCGCCTTTTTATTGCTGCAAACACAGTAAAAGATATAAGATAAGTGTTGGATTTTTTTATGTGCCCATTATGCTCTTAGAATACAGTTTGATTAACTATTTTAGGTGAACGGTGTATGTATTTGATTTAACAGTTGAATTACTCGCTGGTACTTATAAGTACCGTCAGTACACTGGGTGTTGGAGAAAAACTTCTTGTTTACTTTCCGTCTGTGTAGTTATATATCGTTTTCATCTGCTTTAAAATGTAATTACTAAAATATAGTGTAGTAATGATTTCCCTGGTATTTCTTTTCTGTTTCATTGTTATTTTTTATAGGAAATTGAAAAAGTTATGGCACCGGCTCGTTTTTGCTATGCTAGAAATGACATATGTAAATTCATATATTGCATATGTGGAGATCCGAGATAACATGTTGTTCCTGGAATATAGACGTCGCATAACTAGAGGACTGCTAACAAGATCAAAACCTTAAAAAAAAAAAAAAAAAAAAAAAAAAAAAAATAGTTTTTTTTAACCCTTTCAGGGGCAAAGCATTTTCAATTCTGAAGTGTTGAAATAAAAGACTGTCACCGGAATTTGCCAAGCGATTTATTTGTAAATAAGAAAAAGACTATATTTCACATACTTATTAAATCGAAAATATTTTCTGGTGCCATTTGAAATACCTTGTGGGTTTTGTGTTACGATATTTTAGTCATAGTGTATTGATGGTACTTTAAAGTACCATTTTAATTAATTACCTCTAAATAATTAAATTTCTCACGGGTGAGTATTTTTTTATGTTTATCCTTTAATTTTCATTGTAGTAACTGAGAAAAAAAATATTACATGAAAAAAAATTGCAGTAGATTATAATGCAATAGATAAAGGGTTAAAGGGACACAATAAAGCGAGACGTACAAAACTTATCATCACTATAACGTCCAACAATACTGAACCAATACAAAGCTTATTAGAACAGTGTATTCTTACCAGTATCTTGGATTAGTTTGTTAATTAAGTATTTTTTTTTTTTTGGCGCCTCTTGGGTGGCTACCTAATGAAAAAACCGATGTTGTTTAAAACAAAGAGTATAAAAATAACAAAAACAACCCCCCCAAACAAATTGAACGGAAACATACTCGATCTATATAAAAGATTTTATATATATTTTACGTATAAGAGCTTAAGATTATTTTAGGATTGCTTATAAACAATATTAAATTCTAATTAAGTATAAATAACATAATACTTTATTTAATAATTTTCTTCATTTAGTTCATTTCCTTCTTTTTTTTTTTTTTTTTTTTTAATAGGATACGTGACAGGTTTTTAACAGAAGGCATGAATAAATGCGATACAGAATCTTCAAGTTTAATCTCATATTGTGGTTCGAGTATAATCTTCTAATTATATTTGTTCTCGAGAATGGATGGTTTTATACTTTGCAACAAATAATTAAAGACTTCTTAAATATACAGGGTGTTCCAAAATATTGAAATGCGCTTTTATCTGTTGGAAATGATACGTAGGTGATGTAAATTGCAAAAGTGTTCGAAATACGCTAGGAATTAAGAATATGTTCACGAAGTAGTTTTGCTATTAATTTTCAAAAAGTTGCTCTTTTAAAATTCTTATACGATCACTGGGTTCTATAAGTTAGATTTAGAAAATATTTTGTGTAACAATTACATCTGCGACAATTCTGTTCTACTACGAACAAAATTCACCAAGTTATGATACTTTGAATTTAATGAAATTTCTAAGTTTTCCGACACTAAAACAACAACAACAACAAAAAAACCTTGTTTTTCTTCATTTCTTAAAATGCACATAATTCTCTGTTTAAACAAATAAAAGAAAATTTTCGTATTCGATCTGAAAAAATAACTAATAATCTTGTTTGCGTTTTCACATTAAAAAAATTGCATAGAGTCTTATTTGATAATTCCTATATTTTTCCTAGTGCAAATAAATTAGAAAATAATCGAACTATACAAGAGATTTTATGTGCCATGAAAGAAGTATAATTTCAGATTACCTATGCACAATTTGGAATTCTAATCAAGTATAAGGAATGTATTGTTCTATTTAAGACTTTTCAGCATTCCACTCATCTTTTTCTGCATTTCTGATAGTGTATGTGACATATTTTATTAAGCTTGCTCGCTAAAAGCATGAATAAATGTGAAACAAAATATTCAAATTTAGTCGCAAATTCTACTTTCAATATAATATTGTTATACTAATCTATATTTGTTTTCGAAAATAAATGTTTCATATGTAGCAACAAATAATTAAAGACTTCATAAATATGCACAAGCACTTCTTATTAAACCTACATAATTGAAAGCCTCCATCTGAATAATAATAATAATAAAACAAAAATGTTTGTTAACCTTTTTTTACCATCAGATATCATGTGCAATAAAATATTGGTTAAACCGGAACTGTAATCCACAAATTTCAAGCGTGTTCAATCAATGATGAGAACGAATTTGATTAATTATTTTCTTTTCGAGACGTGTTATTGGGTTAATATTCAAGCCTGTAAATACAAATATTGATTTTATCTTTCGGCGCAGTATTTCGAATATTTATGAGCATAACACATTAAGTAGTAATTTTAATTTTAACACTGTAGACTAAAATATGTAGTAGTTCATTTTATTCATTAATTGATTTAATCGAAGTATAAGTTCTCCGTTTTCAATGTTTTCTATTTGAGAATTTTAAAAAGCTTCAATTTGAAAAGAGAGATTAAAAAGTTTTTAGTAGAATCATTTATATATTGTTTGTATTATTCAGATATAATCCTGGTATGTCTGTGCCAGTTACAATAGATATATATTCTTTTAACTCGCAACTACATGCTACAAAAAGTAAATAATATATGTTAGAATTTAACTTCGGTTTAAAATATATTGTGTCTACGATTAAAGTACATAAAAATCTGAAAGACTACTACATAAAATAATATAGACATTAAATGCATACATTTTCAAAGAAAAAAAACCCCCACACACGCGCACGCGTGTGGCTTAATGTTACTTGTAATTTTGTTTTCACGTTTGAAAAATAAATTGTACCAGTACCCTGTATATTTCACCCACTTAAAAATTTAGTTTTCACTGATTACATTTCAGAAACCTGTCATTCTTGTCAGAAACCTAAAAAAATTCAATAAATTCATAACGATTATCATATACAATAAGCAACGCATAATTTTTCATTTTTATAAAACTCCAAAAGGATGGGAGTTCATCGAAATGTCAAAAGAAGCGCCAACAATTTAGAGTCCACAGGAGCTGAAACGAAATTTGTCCTTATTTTCACCTACTCAAAATTAAATTTTATCCACTTACGTTCTAAAAACCTTGATAAGGCGGATAACTTGGAAAACTAACATTTTTCATTCTATCAAACAGTGGGAGTAAGATTATATTAAAAGGTCAAGCGAAGGTCCAACAGGTTAAAATCCGTGGGAGATAATATAATAAAATTTATCTTCATTTTCACTCACCTGCAATTTAATTTGATTCGCCCCCGCACAAGTACGACAGTTTCAATGAATTTTCAATGTGGAATTGTCTTAAGAGCCATTATTTTGAAATTCAGACAAAAAAGGTGATATTTTGATGGTTGTATTTTTTAATTGGATTGATTTTTTTTTATGTTGAAGTAGATCATATTTAATGAATAATGTGCAATTTTGAAGCCCTGAAAAAATTTCCTATTTCCTGTAGAAAATGTCAACATTCAAGATTATGAATCCCCTTTTTCATAAAAAGTGAAATGCCCAGTATGTTTGGATTGCTATATCTTTGGAAAGCAACAACATCTCAAAATTCTTTTGTCATAAACTGTTAGTATAATACTGCATGCTTAGTAAAATTTACTTGGTTCCATGGGGCATTGTTACTTTTCATTGTTATTCTGCCACAAAATGCACTCAAAATGACGTTTTTGTCCGTTTTCTGCACTTATTATCTTATTTAAGCAATAGTACTCCAAAATTTTTCTTATAGAATATGAAAGTTTACTATTAGGACAAGCTAAGTAATATAGAACTTTACCGGGATATCGATGCTGCCAGCAGATATAATCTGTTAAATATTCAAAAGTTTTAAAATGTGCAACTTTTGAATTAGTCCTATCTCAAAAAAAAAAAAAAAAAAAAAAAAAAACATCACAGTTGAATAAAACAAAATATATCAGGTAGTAGTTGAACATATGTACAAAAACATGGAAACGAAAAAGAAGTAGGGTCTCATGCTACTTTCAGTAAAAAAAAAATGACAAAAGTTACAAAAAGGCAGTGTCAATATCAGGACTTTTTCCTATCAGAAATGAAATATCCCGTTTCTCTTTCCCTTTCCTGAGTTTTTCCCCTATGAGGAAATGGAACATCCCTTTTCTCTTTCTCCTTCTAGGAGAAAAGTCTGATCATTGCACTGCCTTTTTGCAACTTTTGTCATTTTTTTCTTCTGAAAATATCATGAGACCCCATTTCTTTTTCGTTCCCATGTTTTTGTACACATGTTCAACTACTACCTGATATATTTTATTTTATTCAACTGTGATGCTTTTTTGAGATAGGACTAATACAATAGTTGCAGATTTTGAAACTTTTGAATATTTAACAAATTATATCTGCTAACAGCATCGATATCCCGGTAAAGACTATATTACTTAGCTTGTCATAATAGTAAACTTTCATATTTTGTGGGGTACTATTGTTTAAATAAGATAATAAGTACAGAAAACGGACAAAAACATCATTTTGATTGCATTTTTGGCAACATAACAATGAAAATTAATAACACCCTTGGACCCAAGTAAATTTTACTAAGCATGTAGTGTTATACTAACAGTTTATGACAAAAGAATTTTGGGATATTGCTGCTTTCTAGAGATATAGCAATCCAAACATACTGGCATTTCAATATTCATGAAAAATGGTATTCATGATCTTGAACTTTGACATTTTCTGCAGGAAACAGCAAATTTTTTCAGAGCTTCAAAATTGCACATTATTCATTAAATATGATCTACTTCAACATAAAAAAAAAAAAAAAATCAAGCAAATCAAAAATACAACTATCTCACTTCCTCTGATTTTAAAAATAATGGCTCTTAATAACTTTGCTATTAAGTAATTACGATGTAATTTTACGTTTTCTTTCATGGTTACTTTTACGCAGGGACAGTGTTGAATTCAGGGGGGGGGGGGGAGGGGGGCATTCACCCCGGAGCAATGAGTTGTCTCTCCTGGAAGATTGGAAATTTTGTGTTTTCAATGGTCTAAAAGTGCTATCCCCCCCCCCCCCCTCGGAGAAAAATATCTGAAACAGGAAAGATGCTCACAACTTAAAAATGTGATAATACACGCGTCAAGACTAAGATTTTTGGACAGGAAATCATGGTTGCAATTCACCTATGCAGTCAAAAATACAAATCGTCTCATTCATGGCCGAATACGGATTTACATTGATAAAATTACTAAGATACGTAAGTTAGAGCATGGACAGACAAATAAACAGAAGGCCTAAGCACTTTTCAACTATGTTGGAAAATTTTAAAAATGGTCCAAGAAAATTTAGCATTAAAAATCTCCAAATTTGGCGCCTATTTTCTCCACGATTTCTCGAAGGTTTAAGTCAAATGCATAAACTATAACATTTTTTCAGACTGATTCATATAAAGAAAATTAAATAAAGACGACTCAAAAGTGGGCGTTAATAATAATATTAGTAAAAAAATTTGATATAATTTTTTATGTGTGGATGATCCCTTATTCAAGATTCATATTGTTCGAATTGTGTTCATATTCAGAAATACTCCAAGAGCCGGCAGCACAAAAACCCATGTTATCAAGCACAAGAAGAAACCTTTTATTTTATGGGAGAGTAGAAGTAGGGAATCTAATGATCCATGTCTGCTGGAAACGAAGTGGTGCATAAGCCAAAAAGGAATACCATCAGTGGTTGACTCGTAGGTTTATCATTGTGTTTGTCCTACAAACAACGGTATGAAAACATGGAGGATAGTTGTAGGACAAACACAATGATAAACCTACGAGTCAACCACTGGTGGTATTAATTTTTGGCTTATGCACCCCTTCACTTCCGGCAGACATGGATCATTAGATTCCCCTACTTCTACTCTCCCATAAAATAAAAGGGTTTTCTCTTGTGCTTGACAACATAGGACAGGGACGGCGAACCTTTTCACATTCACGTGCCAAAATTTTCCAAAAATATATTTTACTTGATCATGACGTGCCAACAATAAAAAAAAAAAAATTATTGATCAAATGATAACGAATCAAAATTACTTAAAATTTTATTTTCAGCATTAAAAAAACAAATTTGGGTAATATTCGATTTTATACTTTAGAAATTTATTTTTAAAATATTATTTTTGTTGTCTCATCTTAGATGCCAAATAATTTATATCAGCTTCGTACTTAGTTATTTTTAAGAGAATGCATGTTGGATTTGGACTCATTTGAAAAGGTGTTTTTACCTGAATTTTTCATATTTATTTCCGAAAAGGATATCTCGCAGAAAAAGTTTGTCAAAATAGCAAGCGTCAGAATCTACAGCTTTTAGAGTCTGGAATTGAATTCCAAATTGTTATAATTTTACCAGCGGTATTTTTTCTTATAATGCCTTTTAATCTTTCTTTTGCAATAATCTCCTAATCTCTCTTATTCTTAAAATTTTGTGAGCCTATATTGAGATATATAATTAGGATAAATTAAGTTATATTTAAGTTTTTTCACTCTGTATGACAATCACAACCAAACAAATAAATCGAATTCAGGCAAACAGAGATAACATCTAGATTAATTAATGTATTTTGTGAAATTCTACTATATTTTGATGTAGAACCTGAATTTATGCCGTGCAAAAATATTCTGCAGCGTGCCACTCATGGCACGCGTGCCATAGGTTCGCCATCCCTGACCATAGGGTTTAGTGCTGTCGGCTCTTGGACTTAAAAGAAGACATTATTCTAAGTCAAATAACTTCTGTGATATATACATGACTCGAGAATAACGATTGGTATGTCTTTGTTTATTAGTCCCCGGTACGGCATGCTATTTTTTTCTCCCAGCTTATTTTGTGTATTCCAAAACATAACGTTACCTTACAGAAGCTAGCCGTAAAACAAAGCAGTAGGGTTAAATACTCTATAGCAATTTTTTAAACTTATAAGCATCGCACATTTTCGATTTTTATACCGTCGTATTGGAAAAAAAAAGTTCTTTTAAATGCATTTTGTTTGGAAACTGTATCTCTATTTATTTTTGAAATATTAATTTTTTTGTAGTTTTTAGAGCCATTTGCTTAATATTGGCAACGGAAGTACTCCATTTCTGTAGAAAATAAAGGAAAAATAGTTGTAAAATATTAATTATATATTTTTGTTGCCATTTTTTCATAACAATCGAAAGAAAAGGTAATTAAAATAAGTGCTATTTTGAAAAAAATATAAACGAATGATTTCTGTTAAAACAAAGGGGTCATTATAAACTATACTTAATTTTAAGTTTCTATGAATCATTAGATGGCCTTTTTTTTGTCGATTTTCTTGAATGACAGCATCTTTTTGCTGAATTTGTGCATTATTTCGCGATAGTGATGTGCTATGTATGCTTTACTGTAGATGTTTAAGAGTAGATCGTAAATGTGGAATTCTTAAGCGGATGCGAATGACGTCATTTTACATAAAATAAATCATGCTTTAAATCTTAAAATTGAAATATATTTTGTACTGCAGTAGAGTCCCGCTTAACCGAGTTATTTTCTCCTGATGTACTGGTGGCTTTTATTATTATGAAACAGCCATTATAAATGAAGTGTTAGGTGAAGATGAAAGAGCAGCCGTAACTCTGATTTTCTGGTCAGAATGGGGAAAAAATGGCCATAATTAAAAAAAAAAAAGTATGGCCATCCCCCCCCCCCCTCTTTCTGACCAGAAAATCAGAGTTCTAACTTTTTACGGCTGCTCTTTCATCTTCACATAACGCTTCATTTATAATGGCTGTTTCATAATAATAGAAGCCACCAGCCCATCAGAAGAAAATGAAGAAATGGAAATGCCGGGGGCGACACTAAATTCTGAAAAAGCAGAATTCCTGTTCTCTAGTTATTATTTCGACCAAGATTGTACTGTATCGATTAAAAATTGTTATCCCTATTTTAATAAAAATTTCAAGCTAAATAATTGCTTTACAGATAGATTATCGATTATTTTTAGATAAATATAAACATCACCATTTATTTAAATACGGTTTTAGAAGAAGTGACAAAACGGTTTAAAAATAATTAAATATTGTCATTTTTTGACGCCTTCGAAGTTAATTGAAAAGTATTTATGACTTTGGTGATGTCTTTATGACTTTATGATTTGTCTATTCGTCTGGCCGCATTCTAACTCTCGTAATTATACATAAATTTCAAGAATACTAATATATGTTTTTGAGGTTCAATATAGCATGTTCCCTACTGAAAATAAAGTGTGTAGTTATTATTAAGGATAGAGCGAAACAGGTTTTTAAGATGGTAAACGAAACCGAAACCGAATTTCGGTAATCTTCCTATTTTCGACCGAAAACGAAAATGACCAACACTTTTTAAAAAGTAATTAATACACACATAAATATACGTAATTATTAATTAATTATACTTGTGGCTCAAGTTGGCCCTCTATTACTCTAACCAAAACTTTTATTTTCATATAAAATAAAATGTAATTAATTCATCAACGACACAAAATTATTTTCTAATTATACGAATTTCATCTAAATAAAAAAATGTTTTAACTATAGATATCTCGACTTATTTTTTATAATGTTTTTTGTAAACGATCATCTGTTATACTAGAACGTTTCCAAAGAGTATTCGAAACACTTCTGCGGTTTCAAACTAACAATTTTCTATTACTGTTAATTCTGCAGCTTTTAATGAACACGTGAAAAGCGTCTTCAAAATTGAGTTCTATAGGCATTACTTGCTTTATAATTTGCATTCAAGTCTTGAGTCAGTCATGATTTATAATATAAATAGTGAAGTTCATAGCTATAAATAAGGAGTATTTCGTTTGAGTCGATAAAGCTCAAATCAGTAACTTTGAAAATTTCCGAAGAGAGAAACGAGATTTTTGGAATACATATAGTTTTGGTCGAGTTTCGGCCCAGCCGAACTTTCCGCAGCATTTTCGCCGAAAACAAATTTTTGGCGAAACTCAGATTTTGAGCCGAAAACGAAACCGAATTTCCGGTCGATCTCTTGTTGTTACAGTTCGTTTACAGGTACATATAAAGCATACCATTACATTATGGTATATGGAGGAAAAATTGTTTGCGATGCGTTTTAAGTATGTTACGCCCCTTCAAACATAGAGAAATAATTATCCATCCCTGAGGTGCACTACAACATCTTTTCTTTAGATTATGGAGTGCGAAGCATTAATCGCTAATTTTCAGAGTCACACAAAAGAATTTATAATACTAGTTGTGAGTGATAATCGCTGGAAATTGTAAGCGTTTTCAGTTGTGGTAAGCGTTTTTAATTTTAACTGAATTTTAGTATATTACATGGGGTGTGTAAATTCGATAAATAAAATACAGCACATCACAGAAGAGTACGTTGTCATTACCATCTGCAGGCGCGAATAGCTTAAAGTGTGTTTTTAACCTTATTATGCACTTTCCAGCTAAGCTAATAAATAGTATACTAAGAGATATTTCTAGATCATGAACAAACTTATATGCAGGGTTGCGGTAAAATACTCTGACGCCTTTTCTTTTATGAATAATAATCGCTAAAAGTTTGTTATTAGTTATGCTGTGCATTTTTTAGTTGAACTAAATTTCAGTGTACTTTCAAATGTATATAAAAATTCTACAGATCATATACACAGCTGTACAAAATACTACTACTGCCTAATAATACTGCACCACTGACTATGAGTATACACTACGGACATCTGTCCTTTCCACATCATCCCTTCGTTGCCATGGCAATAGGAGACGCAAACCCCTGGTCCCGTTTTCTACACTACTATAATCCAATAGACGCTTTCAGTCGTGACGTCAGATATGACGTTTTGCTTGGATACTGACTCCAAACAAACCGTTGCTATGCTGTACTTTCTATTTTTATTATATTTTATAGCTATATCTTGCAGCTGTATCTCATAGATATCTGTTTTAATACTTTATGTGCAGAGGTAACATTTTCTAAAATTTATATTTACTAAGATTTGAAACATAGCAACCGTTTGTTTGGAGTCAGTATCCAAACAAAACGTCATGATTGACGTCACACTGAAAGCATCTATAAAGTACGAAGCTTTCTACTATAATCTCAAGTAGGATAGGAAAAAAAAGGGTGGTTAGGCGGCCAAATGGGGCGTCACCATAGTTACTGATCCAAGATAAGGACAGGGAAACGGACCCTGAGAAGCCAATTGAAATTACATAAAGTATAGTAATAGTTGAAATTGGGTTTTCAGCTGTATTATGCGTTTTCTAAACTCCCACCATATAAAAAAATAAAGTTTCGCAAATATATTCTGAAAGTCTTTCATGATTTATGCGCAATGGATAATTTTTCCCTTTCTTGTTAATCTTCATTGTGTGATGCATTTGTGAAAAGGATTTACTAGGATTATATACAGTTTTTGTCAAGATATTAATCGTTAACTACTTACAGAATTTCAATTCTTATGGCATATTTAGGAAACTAACCTGTGGTTTTTACATCCTTTTATTAACACTTTCCAACATAGTTGAAAAGTGTTTATGAATTAGGATTGTCTGGTCCGTGCTCCAACTCGTGTAAATATATTCGAATTGCTATGAAACTGATATATGTTATTGGGGTTCACTATGGCATGTTCGGTATTGAAAATTAAGTGTGTAGCATTTACTGTTCATCTACAGAGACACTCAAAAGAATTCCGTTACACTGCGGTGTATGGGGGAAAAATCGTTTGCGGTCTATTTTAATAATATTACACTATTTTAAACATATTGAAATCGATATACAGGATGCGTTATAAGTTCCTGCAAGCTTTAAAAATTCATAATAAAAGAAGTAACGCTCTGAAAAAATTTGGTTTGCGCTAATATGATCAGAGGGAGATTGGATTTTTTCCCTCATATTAAAAAAAAAATGATTGCAAAAGTAACCGAAAGAAGGCGCTCTCACGTCCTACTGAGAAGTCTTATGCAAATCAGGCAAACACAAACAGGCAATGAAACAAAATCACAATAACGTGACACTGTGCATTTATTTTAAAGTAAAATATGTTCAACATGACCACCACCACCACCACCACCAGGTATTACAAGGCTCGAAATGGAAAAATCCACGAACCGGAACGATATTTCAAAATTATTGTTGACTAATTTTTTTTAAAAGTACAGTAAAGTCCCGATTATCCGAGTTCCGCTTAACCGAGTTTCCGCTTTAACAGAGTTATTTTCTTCTGATGGACTGATGGCTTCCATTATTATGAAACAGCCATTATAAATGAAGTGTTAGGTGAAGATGAAAGACCAGCCATAAAAAGTTAGAACTCTGATTTTCTGGTCAGAATGGAAAAAAAATGACCATAATTTTTTTTAATAACAATGGAAGCCACCAGCTCATCAGAAGAAAATGATCCATTCCAAAGGTATAAGTTCGATTAAAAAAAAAAAAAATTCATTCCCGGTATTTCTTAAAAGTAACGGAAATGCACATCAAAGAAATGTTTCTAGTACCATAGAAAGGATTGAATTAAGTGAAAATTTATATTTCATCTCCTTAGTGGGTGACGATTTGTGTAAATTCGGTTTATACGAGTTTTTTCCTTATCCGAGGTGAGCTTGGTCCCTATTAACTCGGATAATCGGGACTTTACTGTATAGCAAATTTATATTTAAACGTAGAAAAATCAATTTAAAAAAATGCATTAAAGATTTTAAATAATTAGAAAAAAAAAAAAAAAAAAAAAAAAAAAAAAAAAAAAAAAAACGTTACAGCATAGAAGCTATATCTATGAAACTGTAATAATATTTTTAATAATTCCACGAACCGGAACAATATTTTCCATACTTTCACGAACCGGAACAATATTTGTCACAATTTCACGAACCGGAACATCGTTCCGGTTCGCTCCGGTACATTTCAAGCCCTGAGGTATTAGGCAAGTGAGGCGCGTCAATACGCCTATTACAGGTGAGTGTAGCATGTCGGCATCGATGCCACCGATGGTCCGTCGAATGGCATCTTTCAATTCCACCTGTAAATTGGCTGGGCAGCCCTGGTACACACGAGACTTTAAGTATCCCCACAATTAAAAAACTGCCGGGTTAAAGGTCTGGAGATCGTGGGGCCACTCAAACTTATAAGCTCGTCTGATCATTCGGTCTTCAGTGAAAGTGTCCAATAGTAAGTAACGTCTTGACTTCACGTGAAAAGTGGGGCGAGGCACCACCCTGCATGAAGTTGCCGACAGGTAACGCATATCTTTCTTGCACTGCAGGTACAACGTGGTCACGCAAAAGTGTAACATACCGTTCTGCAGTGACTGTACAGGTTTTCCAGCCGGATTCAGGACAAATTTCTTTAAAAAAAAAGGGCCCAGATGAAACACATGCTCAAACTACACCAAAACTGCACGAAGTTGTCAACAGGCAACGCATGTCTTTCCTGCACTGCAGGCACAACGTGGTCACGCAAAAGCGTAACATACCGTCCTGCAGTGACTGTACAGGTTTTCCAGCCGGATTCAGGACAAGGTTCTTCAAAAAAGAAAGGGCCCAGATGAAACACGCGGCCAAACCACACCAAAACGTCACATGAGGAGAATGCACTGGCACCCTCTTTTGGTTACTTTTCGAATCTTTGCTTTATACATGAAAAAAAAAATAAAATAAAAAAAAATCCAATGTCCCTCTGATCATATTCGCGCAAACTGAAATTTTTTCGGAGAATTACTTGTTTTATTAGGATATTTTTAATTTTGCACGAACTTATGAAGCACCCTGTATATCACTGAGGTGTACTATAAAGTTCTTATTATAGAATATGGTGTGCATAGAATTTATCGTTCATTTGCAGGGTCACACAAAAGCATTTGGCTACAGAAGAAAATGAGCAATAATTGAATTATTGAGACCTACGAACAATAATTGTTGGAAGTGCGTTTACAGTTGTGGTATGCGTTTTTAAATTTAACTATTATTTGAATATTATTTGGTGTTTATGAATTCTATAGATCATATCAGGCCACACAATTTTTTTTTTTTTTTTTTTTTTTTTTTTTTTTTTTAACAAGATCCATTTATTGGCGAAAATTCCTGAATGGAAATTTCCAACTGTGCTATGCATTTAACTGAACTAACTTTTAACATACTCTGTAATATACATACATATCCATAGATGATACTGCACTGAGCAAAAAAATCGTATGTTTTCTCGGCTTTTCATGATAATAGCAGAAATTGTGTTTTCAAATACGTTATACAGTACAAACTCGATTATCCGAAGTAATTGGGACCGACCCTCTTTCGGAAAATCGAAATTTTCGGATAATCGAGAATGCTTCCATTTTAAGATTAAGGAGAAATATATGCAATATTTCTTATTATGGTAACAAGTGCTTAATAAAAATAAAGCAATAGAAAAATAGAAACAAAAATAAATTACCTGAATTTTAATTTTGAAAATAAGTACCTTTAATATTTATCACAAAGGGTTGGAAAAATGTTTTGTTTGTTCCAGTTTCGATTGCCTTTGCTTTGAAGCTCTATCACAGAGTTTTTTAATATTATTAGTTCACCAGTACCACAGTCTTTCTGCTGCTCCAGCCATGCCAAACCTTTTGAAAAACATTCAAATGCTTCAGAATTGCTAATGTGTTCGTTTTCTTCGTTCCACTCCGCTTCCACTTTCAAAATGGATTTTGCACACAAGAAATGTAATAATACAAAAAAAAAAAAAAAAAAAAAAAAAAAAAAAGAAAGAAAAAAAAAAAGAAAAAAAAGCTTTCAAGATAGATTTCAGTTAACGGGGAGTTTCAGTTAAAAGTATTTCAGATTAAAGAGGTTCTTATGTAATTATGCGTTTTCCAAATTGTTCATTTAGACATCATCTTTCACTTAGTAAACAGTGAAGTTTTGTTATGGTATTGTGAATGTGTTGGAAAGTGTTTCATAATCTATGTTATACGCATGATTTTTCGTTCTTGTTTAACTCAACCTGGTTTTTGTATGTAAAAATGGAATTCTGCAATCGATTTTTAACAAACTTCCTGATAGACTAGAATTATACAAATTATGTACAAAGGTGTGTTTCAGATGGCAAAACAACATTTTAATATTTTTGAAAGGTTTTTTTCAATTAGCCGAACAAAGGTGATAAATCGCCAAATATTCTCTGTAACCCTACAATTGTATGGGAGTTGATAAAACAATGGAATTAAGTCAATAATCGCTCGCCAAAATAAGCCAAAGACTTGTGAAAATGTAATAATGAAACCTTTTAATGAAACCTTAAAAGTAGAATATAAATTATAATTAAAAAAGAAGAGTGTAATATTTAAAAAAGGACGCTTTTATCAATAAATAATTTAATATTAATTAATTAAGGTACTACTTGTTTATCCCATAGAGTCAAAACACTGTTTTAAACACTAGTGTCGCGGAGGAAATTTTCACCTTGTTATTAATAAACTTTATAATATACTTATAACTACTTAAAAGGTGACAAAAACATATATAAAAGTATTATTTAATGCAACCCGAGATACTTGATAGTTATACGTATAAAGTGATCCCGGGTTGCATTAAATAATATTTTTATATATGTTTTTGTCACCTTTTAAGTATTTATAAGTATATTATACAGTTTACTTGGTTATTCCGTCGACCAAAAAGCTATCGCCAAATTGTAAGATTAAATGCCAATAATAGTTGATCGTAAATGTCATATTCACTTGACTTTCAGCAAGTTACACGTGTTTATATATCAAGTGACTTTTATTTCGACCTTTTATTTGTATTTTTATTAATGTTATACTAATTTATTTGTTCTTTCGTTATTTATAATAAAAATTATGTCAATTTGTATAATTTGGCAAGTGGTTTGGCGATTTATATAGTTTGGATTGGTCGACGGGATAACTAAGTAGTACCTTAATTAATTTACGCCTTGCGCTTTCTACCAAACGTAAAAAAACAGACAATTTTTCATAATCGAGTTCGTTGTTCACATCAAATGAAAGTACTGTAATGGAATTTTTCGGAGAAAAACATGAATTTCAGTCAAAATATTAGGTGTGATTTTCAAGATGAAAATTGAATGCGTATAAAAGAATGTTTTTTTAAACTATTTTTAGCTTTGTAATTATTAAATATACATTGAAATAGGTTAAATATTGCTGTTTATACATGATCCTTTATTATACGAAAAATTATAAATGTTTACAAAGTTTCCCATTGTAATCACTAGAAAATATAATTAGCAAATTTTTAGTTACTATGTAAAACGATCTTACATTTTGATGGAAACGCTAATACATTACGCCACGTTATAAATAATTTAATCATTAAAATTTTATACGACTGAATAACACGCAAACCTCTTTGTCTGAAAGTTTACGCGAAAGTTAAGGAAAATCTATGAATATGCTCCCACTTATTTCTCCAGATCTATTTAAATTGTTGAAGTGGGTGTTGGCTGTTCCACGTGTGTTCATGCTTTAAATTTCAGAGCTCCTCGAATAAAAGGCCTCGTGAGATTGTATATTTGACATTTACCGGATATTTGTTCCGCCTAGGCTCTCGAAAATTGTAGGTCAAAGTTTACAAATAAGTAATATTTATAAGATAAGCAATATTTATAAGAATTATTTATAAGATTTTTATTTTATTTTTGCATCAAAGAACTGCCTTTCTAAAGTTCTTAAATAATTTCTGGTGTTTAATATATTCTGGTTATTTCTGATCCGAATAACGTTGTTCCACTACATCGCATATTCTTCATTTTTTTCAGAAATATTTCACAGAATTATTAATGTTACGAAATAGTTATTGAAGTGTTTATGTGAACAGCCTTTTACTCGACTGATTGTTAACCGTTCTGCTTTGGCATCAGGGCCGAAACTAAGGGGGGGGGGCAGAGGGGGTATGTGCCCCCGGGCGCCAGAACAAAAATTGAAAAAAAAATTATGGCCATTTTTTTTCTACCCATTCTGACCAGAAAATCAGAGTTCTAACTTTTTACGGCTGCTCTTTCATCTTCACCTAACACTTCATTTATAATGACTGTTTCATAATAATGGAAGCCATCAGTCCATCAGAAGAAAAATAACTCGGTTAAAGCGGAAACTATGTTAAGTGGGACTCGTGTTATCGGGACTCTAATGTATATTTCATTTTAAAAATGATCTTTAGAATATTTTTGTTGGTGTTCAGAGGGGGGGTCAGGATCCCCGTGACCACCCCCTTGGATTCGCCATTCTAGATTACGTAGTTCAGTATTACATATTTTATGATTACATATTTTAAATTTTAAAATAAGCCGGCTATTAGAAAATTAGTAAAATTCTCTTTGTAAATATGCTTTTCGGAAGAGGGGGGGGGGGGACCGTCAAAATCCATGTTTGCCCCGGGTGCAAAAAAGGCTAGTTTCGGCCCTGTTTGGCATAATATGATATCGTGGTAACTACATCTATTTTCATCACACTTCTTTTAAAGAGCTTACCTGCGAGCTGGATAACAGAATTATATTACTTGTTTCTGAAACAAAAGAAATTAATGTAAGCAATTTGCATCCCAATTATTGATTGTAAATACGTATGTTCTGTTCTTAATACTTTGGTACATTGGTTTTCCAGTATACTAAATGGAGTATAAAAAAGAAAAGTGCCCAGTTAAATTGATGGCATTGAGCTCACAGGCTATTCACACTAATTGTATATTAGACTCTTATTTCAAAGAATAATGCCCCTCAAAAAATAAGGGGGGTTTCCCCCCGTTTCCCCTCTTTATTCTTAACCAATGAGCTTCCAAATGTCATCGGATAAGCATCTTATCGAAATAAACGGGTATACCAAATTTGAAGCGAATAGGATAGAAAAACCCATTTATCTAAATTAAGGGGGGTATTAGCCCCCCGTTCCACCCTTTATATTTAACCAATGAACATTCAAATCTAATCAGGGAAGCACCTTATCAAAATAAACCGGTATACGAAATTTGAAGCAAATCGGTTAGAAAAATCCATTTATCTAAATTAATGGGGGTATTAGCCCCCCGTTCCCCCCTTTAGACTTAAACAATGAACCTTCAAACCTAATCAGGGAAGCGCCTTATCAGAATTAACCGGTAATTTGAAGAAAATCTGATAATTCTGCATGAAAAACCCATTTATCTAAGTTAAGGGGGGATTAGCCCCCGTTCCCACCTTTATACTTCACCAATGAACACCCAAAACTAATCAGTTAAGGGGACGGTGGAGTTTAAAATCCTTAAAAATATTTTTTTTTATTTTTGTAAATTTCAACTTAAATATTATTCAAGGGTACATTATATACATTATAACATGCATTTATCCCAAAAAAATTTAAAAAAAAATTTATTTTTGAGAAAAAAATGGAATTTTACGCGTCGTGTTAGAAATCTTCGAAATGCCCCATGCGTCTTCCATATCAATGAAAATCCCGAATATTTTTTATAAAAGTTTGGTTTATATATAGAATTAAAATAGAGCATCGAATTTTACATATTTGAATTTAAAGGTTAAAAAAAAAAAAAGTTGAAAAAAATTGAAATTTTTTCGAAAAATTTTCAAAATTTCAAATTTTTTCAATTTTTTTTTATTTTTTGTAAATTTCATCTTAAATATTATTTAAGGGTACATTATATGCATTATGGCATGCATTTATCACAAAAAAAGATTAAAAAAAAATTTATTTTTGACAAAAAAATGGAAATTTACGCGTCGTCTTAAAAATCTTCGAAGTGCCCCATGCGCGTTCCATATCAATGAAAATCCCCAATATTTTTTATAAAAGTTTGATTTATATATAGAAATAAAATAGAGCATCGAATTTTATATATTTGAATTTAAAGGTTAAAAAAATTTTTTTTTTGAAAATTTTTTAAATTTTTTCGAAAAATTTTTGAAATTTTTAATTTTTTTTTACCTTTAAATTCAAATATATAAAATTCGATGCTTGGTTTTATTATATATATAAACAAAACTTTTATAAAAAATATTGGGGATTTTCATTGATATTGAAGACGCATGGGGCATTTCGAAGATTTCTAAGACGACGCGTAAAATTCCATTTTTTTCTCAAAAATAAATTTTTTTTTAAATTTTTTTGTGATAAATGCATGCCATAATGTATATAATGTACCCCTGAATAATATTTAAGTTGAAATGTACAAAAATAAAAAAAATTATTTTTAAGGATTTTAAGCTCCACCGTCCCCTTAAGCGCCTTATCAGAATGAACCTAGAAAAAAAGTTTGAAGCAAATCGGATATTTCTATCAAGAGTTATCGCGTTACGTACATACACACAGAACCGGCGGGCACATTAGCTCTCAGGGTTTGATAGCCTGTGAGCTAAAAAAGTCCCGAAATTCGCTCTTAGCTCAGCGCTAAAAAATTACACAAGCATGCGATGGTTGTGTTTTTAGGTGCGTTCGTAATTATATAAATACGTAGCACCTATAGTCGTCGTTCAGTCCGTCCGTCTGTCCGTCTGTCCGTCCGTCTGTCCGTCTGTCCACATATAACAGAGCAAAAACTACCCAACCGAATGGTCTGAAATTTGAAATATAAGATTGTTGCAAAATTTTGTCGAGCCATTTCAAATTCATGAAAATCGGATGTATAGTTTAATTACAGGGACAGTCAAAAGTTTTTCTTTACATTACGGCCAATGGGAAAAATTATTGCAAGTGCATTTTAATGATGTTACAGCCTTCCGAATGGTCTGAAATTTTAAAGATATAATTGTTGCAAAATTTTTTCGAGCCATTTCAAATTTTAGGAAAATAAGGTGTATAGTTTAATTACAGGGACAGTCAAAAGTTTTTCTTTACATTACGGCCAATGAGAAAAATTATTGCAAGTGCATTTTAATGATGTTACAGCCTTCCAAATGATCTGAAATTTTACATATATTAAATAATTGTTACAAAATTTTGTCGAGCCATTTCAAATTTTAGGAAAATCGGATGTGTAGTTTAATTACAGGGACAGTCAAAAGTGTTCGGGGAATGGGAAAAAAAATATTGGGAGTGCATTTTAATGATGTTAAAGACTATGCACTTTATGAAGTGCAAAAAATTATACATTCCGTACAATATGGGGTGCAAAAAATAATTATAAAATTTGTTATAGTACGAACGCACCTCATTTGCCACGTTTGACGAGCAATTTCCAACTTGTTTAATTTTTGATAATTGATTTTTATGTATTTTTTAGTATCTAATTCGAAAAGTACCTTCATTTTTATCCATCACGTCAGGAATTTTTGCAAATCGTACATTTCAAAGATAAAAAGTAAAAAAATAGCGAAAGTCTGATACTATAAAATAGATGTGATTGTTATGTTTTTTAACTTTTGATAATTGATTTTTATGTATTTTTAGCGCTGATTCCGAAAATGGCCATCATTTGTAACCATCATGCCAGGATTTTTTTTTTTTTTTTTTTTTTCAAATTCTAAATTTCAAAGTTAAATAGTAAAAAAAAATAGCGAAAATCTATCAAAGCCTTACCAAAAGAAGGGAAATATTTTAAATACATCTGTGACAAATTTCCAGCCTTATCAAAAGCCAAAGTAAAAGAGGACACCGAGATGAACCCCATAGAGAATATAAAAGGAAAAGCGCGAGGTAGAGCATGAGCGGTTCAAATAAACTTTCACACATGAAATAAAATTATGAGGATTTTAAATACACTGTATTTTTAACGTTTAGACGTAAAAATGTGCAGTATAAGTCAAAAGATGAATAAATTATTATAAAAAAAAAAATCCGTTTTACATCTATTTTATAGTATCAGATTTTTGCAATATTTCGACTTAAAAAAAAAAAAAATGTGATTTGTGAAAAATCCTGACTTGATGGTAAAAAATGAAGGTCATTTTCAGATTCACCACTACAAAATACATAAGGGTCAATATCACAAAATACGAAAGTTGCAGTCTGCATAATAAAATTTCTATTTAATGTTATATAATGCAGTTATTATTATTATTATTATCATTATTTTTTTTTTTTTTACATTCTAATCAAAAATATTCTTAGAAGTATTTTTAAGAGATATTATATTCATAATAACATAAAAATAAAGCAATTAAAATTTTAGATTGTCATTTTCCTGGTATGTCGCACTGTGATGTGTGCGAAGTAAAAGGCTTTCTGCTATCATGTACAAATATCTTTTTCTAGTTTTTTTAATTTCTGATTAATAATTACACTTATATAACGCATGTATGTGGAAGGTAACAAGTTCTGTATTTTACAGATAATTTTCTATAATTAAAATATGATTGTCACTGAAAATGAATGTCATTGTCCTGGCCTGCTCATTTTATTTCTTTATGAGGTATAAAGATGGCGCTGCAGGGTAATTCTTCTTGTTCTTGACTAGTTCAAGTCAGAAGTAGTAAAATCATTGCTACCAGCACGATCTTTTAGGTATTTCTTTGAAAATAATGTGTTTAAAGGTTTTTTAAAAATTGAGTAGACTCTTATTATGTCATTTTCCTGGCTTCTATAAATTACAAATAAAACTGAACATTACACTGAATTTGAGGTACTATAGAGGAAACATGTTCCTTTAAACAAAATTAAAATGTTAGATCCAAAAAAAAAAAAAAAAAAACAAGAATATGAAAAATGTTTTAGAATGAAATTGTCATTATCCTGGCATACATATGCCAAGAAAATGACCCATAATTATAATTACATAAAAATAAACTTAAGCTCTTCAAACTTTGACAATTTTACAGATAAATTCCTTTATTCAGCTGTTCAACCAGCATTTAAAAAAAATCAGAAGCTTTGAAACGATTTCACTTTTCAAAATTTTTGTTTTTAAAATCTCACATTTTGTGATATTCACCCATAAAAATCAATTATCAAAAGCTAAAAAACACAACCATCACATCTGTTTTACATTATCAGATTTTTGCTATTTTTTTTACCTTTGAAACTTAGGATTTGAGAAAAACAACCTGACGTGATGGTTAAACCTGAAGGTCATTTTCGGATTCAACACTACGAAACACAGAAGAATCAATTACCAAAAGCTAAAAAAGATGACACAACCCAAATTTTGAGGCTAGTGTTATCCATGGGATTTCTAGAAAGTATCATCCTTCAAAACATCAGTGTCAAGTTTCCGTGACATTTTGGCCATTCCTTTACGAGTTGTAGAGATACTTGTGCTTTTGTGAAAACAATGAACGAAAGAGAATTTCATGTTTTCATTAAACACTGCTTTTTGACAAAAACAAATACTATGTGAAAACCCAAGAATGCCAGTTGAAAATATTTAGACGCATCTCTTCTCTGTCGAAAACGACCATTTGTCGAGGGTTTAGGGAATTTAAATGTGTCTGTTTAAGCACCAACGATGCTCCACGTTTTGGACGACCAATTGAGACCAACTCCATAAAACACTAAAAAAATACTATATATTGTTTTGGATGAAAGAGAAGTGAAGAAGATAGCTGACATTGTAAAGATACAGACAGAATGTGTGAAGAAGATAGCTGACATTGTAAAGATACAGACAGAATGTGTGAAGAAGATTTTGCATGAACATTTGCATATGAAAAAGCTTTGTGCGATATGGATGCCGCCTTTCCTAAATAAAGACCAAAAAATAGCAACACGACGATGATTCAGAGCGCAATTTGACAATATCTTAGTGCAATACAAATGAAATTTTTTCTCCGATTTTTGTTTGAATCCATCACCACACACCTGAGTTCAAAAAGCAGTCACTTCGGTGGTTGGAGCCGGGAGAAAGCTGCCTAAAGCGACTCAAAGACGCAACAATCGGCTGCAAAAATCTTAGTCAGTATTTTTTAGGATACACGTGACATAATATTTATCTACTAACTTGATAAAAGAAAAACAATCACAAGAGAGTATTATTGGATTTATTGGATCGTTTGAAGAAATAAATAAAAAAATAAATGCTGTGTATGGCGAAGAAAAATGTTCTGCTTCTCTAAGACAACGCGCACCGTTTTACATATTCATGAAAGCGACGGAAAAATTGCACGATCTGAACTACGAATTCCTGCACCGCTTCTCGTGTTCTCTAGATCAGTCTCCCAGCGATTATTATTAATTCCCAAAGTTGAGATATTGCCATAGGAAGAGATTTGTGTCGAATGCAAAACTGATGCATATTTTGGAACCCTTTTGCAATCGAACTATATGAAATGTATCCAAATGTTACAGAATCGTTGAGATAGGTGTATTGCTCTTGAAAGAAACTATGCTGATGAATGAAATCCATTTTTGAAAAAAAAAAAGAAGTTTTTTCATTTCTGATACCTGGACTTTTCCCTCCATGTAGCAATCCATAACGCAGGTATACAATGAAATTGTTTTTTCAGCGTGGAGAATGGTTTTTGCGTATTTTTTTTTATGCCAATTTCGAGACAGGCACTAAGAAATTCTATCAAGTATAGTTTCAACACAAATATAGAATTTCTGTCTGGTTAGTGAAATGTAAGTTTAGTGATAAAAATAGTAGAATTTTCAATTGGTAAATTATAAATTTTGTCATTAATATACCATACCTGAATGAGCTTGATAACGGACCATTGCTGGTTTGTTTGCTGCACAGTGAGTGGATGGAAGCAGTGCATAGGCGAAAAAGTTCGAATCGGAATAGATATTGCAGATGTAATCAATTAAAAAATCCCGTAAGATACAGAAAATTGTTGAGTGTTTGTCTAAAATGTTTTTTTCCCTCACTCTGGTAGATCCTCTTTGTGACTTTCTTTCTGCGATCTTCATTTTCATTTCATGGTTAAAACTTACGTGATAGAGGGAACAATTTAGCCTAGTGATGGGCGATAACGAGATGTTTTTCTCGATTGTCTCGATTGTATGGACATCTCGATATTTTTCGATTGTGTAAATTTTTTCTCGATCACTCCAGTTTGCCAATTGCTTTTATACATCATATATTATATACGTCATACATTTATCAAGAATCGTCTGCGGGTGAACTGGAATGAGTCGGTGTTAATAAAGACAAGGTGACGTCGCCCGCTAGTGGGCCACTCCTTTAATCGGGTCCCTAAGTTATACGTAACCTTGTAATATGAAATCACGAACAGGTTACCCGCTATATACGACACCGTATAGCAGGCGTGGTGTGCACGCACTACAAAATCTTGAAAAAAAAAAAAATATAATCTCGAAACGAACGAACCTCGGACCAGATCTCTTGGTGGTGGGGTCAAAGTGAGCGGAGGGGCAAAGTAGCTGCATAATATGAATAAGCCGTCACAGGTCTTCAGGCCTTTCGAACCATATGTCACACGAGGGGTCTGGATCTGAATTTATAAAAATGCCCTTCCCGTGGATGCAAAGTGGGGGGAGGGGTGCGGGAGGTGGATAACATGAGTAAGTGGTCATAGGCCTTTCCAACAATATGTCACATGAGAGGTCTCGGCTAAATTTAGAAAAGTGTCCCCCGTGGGGGAAAATTTGGGGGGGGGCGATTACCGGAGGTGTATAACATCAATAAGTAGTCACAAACCTTTCCAACGATATCTGACATGTGGGGTCTTGGCTAAATTTGTAAAAGTGTCTCCCCGGAAGTTGGGGGACGGACACCGGAGGAGCATAACATCAATAAGTAGTCACGGACCTTTCCAACGATATCTCACATGTGGGGTCTTGGCTAAATTTGGAAAAGTGTCTCCCGGGGGGGGCAAAGTTGGGGGGACGGACACCGGAGGAGCATAACATCAATAAGTAGTCACAGACCTTTCCAACGATATCTCACATGAAGGGTCTTGGCTAAATTTGGAAAAATGTCCCTCGGGGGGGGCAAAGTGGGGGGGGGGCTGTCACTGGAGGGGCTTAACATCAATAAGTAGTCACAGACCTTTCCAACGATATCTCACATGAGGGGTCTTGGCTAAATTTAGAAAAGTGCCCCCCGGGGGGGCAAAGTGGGGGGACGGACACCATAGGTGCATAACATCAATGAATAGTCACAGACCTTTCCAACGATATCTCACATGAAGGGTCTTGGCTAAATTTGGAAAAATGTCCCCCGGGGGGGACAATGTGGGGGGTGTCTGTCACCGGAGGTGCATAACATCAAAAAGTAGTCACAGACCTTTAAAATGATATCTCACAAGACGGGTCTTGGCTAAATTTGGAAAAGTGTCCCCCGGGGGGCAAAGTGGTTGGACGGCCCCCGGAAGTGCATAACATCAATAAGTAGTCACAAATCTTTCCAACGATATGTTACATGAAGGGTCTTGGCTAAATTTAGAAAAGTGTCCTGAAATTTCATATATTATACATAATATTTATCGGAGGGCTCCATAAAAAAATCCGATCTAAAATGATAAAAACGGAAAAAACTACCCCCCGCAGTGGGGGCCAAACTGGGGAGGGGAGGAAGAAAGTCTCATAATATGAAAGAGTCATCCGAGAGCTTTCCGATAACATATCACATGACGGGTCCAAAAAAGTTTGAAAATTGCTCCCCCTCCCTCCCCCCTTTGGGCCCACTCTTTCGCCCCGGAATTTACGCAGCCCCCACTTTAAAATTTTTATGTTCAATAAATAATATTTATTGGAAGACTGCATAAAAAACCTACATCTAAAATGATATTTAAATTTATTATAGAAGTCGGCTACGGTTTTAAAAATTTGTTCGCCCCCACCCTCCCCTCCCCCGAATTTCACCTTCGGTGGAAGAAAGGTTCATAATATGAAAGAGTTGTCAAAGGGCTTTTCGATTATATGTCACAGGAAGAGTTCGGTAATTTTTTTTAAATTGCGCCCCACCCACTCTCACGTCCTCGGAACTCACCCGACCCACCTTCCTCTTTGAAATTTTTATATTTAATAAATAATATTTATCGGAGGGCTCCAAGTATGTGACAGCTTTGTAGGGCTAAAATAAGAAAAACATTGAAAATTAAAGCTTCATTTCACAGTTCATTGTCATGCCAATTTCTTTCTCCAGTTTGCCCCTCGATATCTTTTCTCGGCCCTTCTTGGCTGAGCGTGAAATGACAATCATCGAGAGTAACATTTCGGAGAAAGGACGAAAACTGATTTCTCATTCTCGACAATGTCATATGAAATGTTGAACAGAGACCGAGAGCGAGAAACGAGACGGTGAGATATCTCGAAGTAAGCGAGAGGTTTGCCCTCGAGCAGAATGTCTCCTCGAGATAAACGAGCAGTTTGCGTCCAGAAAATAGATCTCGGAAGTGCGAGAGCTCTCTCTCGCACTTCGAGAGAAAGGAAGCTTTCAGAAGAGTCAAACTTACCGCGCTTCTGGTGTAAGTCATGATTTCCCAAAGGAGTGCATGTTTTTTCCATTCGCTTTTGTTATTAACCGATATGGGTTAGGAGGCATAGTGGTTTAAGTTATCAGTTCGAGTTTCAGTTGTTGATATAGAAGTTTTCTATTGAATTTGGCGCCAGTTTGTCTTTGATTTTCAATGTTTCTCTTATTTTAGCCCTCCTAAGCTGTCCCATATCTCTTAATATTAGAATGCTATTGTTAAAACAAACTGCACTGCAAAATATGTGTTTTCAAGATTTTAAGTGTCGCCTCAGGGAAGAGGATTTTTCAAAATTATTTTACCCCACTCATGTAATATATTAAAATAAGGGTAATTTCATAACCTTTCTAAATCTACCTTTCTTTTGTCAATCCACTGTTAATTTTAGACCCCTGGGCTTAAAATGCTCTAAAGGAATATACTTAGCGGTGGTATTTTTCGTACTCTGGTACGGTATCTTTCACTCATAGGAAAATTATAAGACTAACATCAAATTGCGTCTAAAATCGAATAAAAAATATGGACATGTGTTTCTTAATTTTAACTCCCTTCTTCGCCCCAAGAGGGCGCTTTAAAGTTTTGTTGCTTTAAACCTTTAGTATACTGTTTGTACAAAAATTATAAAATTCACAAAATAAAGTCTTTTCACTCTTCCCTATCTTCTCGTATCAATTTTATTTTTACTACCACCAGGGGACGCCGCCCAGTGAAACATTTTACTTTTAGCCTCAGTCTATTGGTATTTTTCATCTGTTTTTCATAATATTTTGTCTCATTGTTTTTCTTCCTTGTAGATACTATTCTCTAAGTTCTTGATCCATTCTGACCATTTGGGCACTCATTCTGGACCAGCTGTGGCCCATTAGGCCCCTCTTCATTTGTCTGGCTCTAATCACACGCTTCACTTGTTCTTTTACCATTTCTTCTTTTTCTTCAATTTTTTTCTTATTCAATGGTTCGGTTTTTTTTTTTTACCATTTTCAACTTCCCCTAGTCCTCTCTTACATCAAGTTAACTTCCATCCTTGGTCTGCCCTATTGTCAATTTGGGGCCTAATGCCCCTTCGGGGGGGGGGGGGGGGTTCTTCTACCTTTTCCAGGCCCATCATCTAATACCACGTTGGTAAGGATTGGAAGATTAAAATTATCCGAAATACCAAAAATGAAGTCCATTGAAGTTTTATTTTAGTTATAGAATTCCCTATTAGCGGATATATTTGTCTGTTTACCTTTCTATTTTTCGATAACACTCCTTTGTTTTCGATAAACGGAGAAATTCACCAGCATTAGACTCACTTTTGACATTTAGGGAACCGGAACTTTCACTTGTATCAAACCTTCTGCCTTTATCGAAAAGAAGAAAATGCTAATCGATTCTAGCTAATGCGCCTAAAATAAAAAATGAGCCAGTAAATGTGTTAGAAACTAGCTACTTTGGATTTTGATACAGACTTGAAGAGTCATGTTGGAATCCCTAGGCACTGGAAAACAATTTCCGTGTTAGACAGGTTCCCTCTTAGCAGTTATATTTATCTGGTTGCCCTTATGTTTCTCGATAAACGGTGAAATTCCACAGCATTAGACACACTTTAGACATTCAGGGAACTTTAACTTGTATCAAACCTTCTGCCTTTATCGAAAAGAAGAAAATGCTAATCGATTCTAGCTAATGCGCATAAAATAAAAAATGAGCTAGTAAATGTGTCAGAAACTAGCTACTTTGGATTTCGATACAGACTTGAAGAATCATGTTGGAATCGCTAGGCACTGGAAAACAATTTCCGTGTTAGGCAGGTTCCCTCTCAGTAGTTATATATGTTTGGTTATCCTTACATTTTTCGATAAAGCTGTCTTGTTTTCGATAAACAGAGAAATTCCACAGCATTTGATACACTTTAGACATTTAGGGAACTTTAATTTGTATCAAACCTTTTTCCTTTATCGAAAAGAGGGAAATGCTAATCGATTCTAGCTAATGCGTCTAAAATAAAAAATGAGTTTTTAAATGTGTCATAAAGTAGCTACTTTGGATTTCAATACAGACTTAAAGAGTCATGTTGGAATCGCTAGGTACTGGAAAACAGTTTCCGTGTTAGGCAGTTCCCTCTTGGCAGGTATCTTTATCTTACTATCCTTACGTTTTTCGAAAGAAACTTTTGTTTTCGATCAATGGAGAAATTCCACAGTATTTTACATTTAGGGGAACTTTAAACTGTATCAAACTTTTTGGAGTTATCTAAACAGTAGAAAGGTTAAAGGTATATATACATATTTTTAAACTGTTGAATACAGGCGTTATTTTTGTGTGTATGTGTGTCTTAATATATATTGTAGTATGTGTGTTTTAGTAGAAACGTTATTTGATTCATCAAATGAGCCATAGTTACGTGATTTGGACATTGCAGTTTCATAAAGAAGAAAGGGAATTTATTCCAATGCAAAGAAAATCACTTTAAAATACTGAAATTCAAATGAGATATCTTTATAAATTTCTTCCATAAGATTAGCATTAGCGAGCAGGTCTTTTCAATTGACTGAAGTAACCCCTTAAGCCTAAATCAGGAGAAAATAATTACGATGGCAGAATTATCGAGCAAACCCTATCACTACTACGAAAATTTCGGCCAGAATAATAGCTAAGTTTTCCAACAATTGTTTTTACCTCTCTCGTTATAATCGATTGTAAAACATCTCGATTGTAGATTCTAGGAATTAATCGATGGCTGTATCGATTGTGATTTTTTACGATGACGATTCTTCTCGATTGTCGAATTTTCGAGAATCGCCCATCACTAATTTAGCCTATCTAAATTCAGCGCATTAGTCCGGGATGCAGCGTCACGTTTTGACAAAGAATTTTAGCATCGTTGGTTTTGGCATACGTGCAAGGTGAGATGATGGGGATAATGAAACTGGAGATCGTTTGTCGCAAAAGCGAAAAATGTTGCCATAGAAATATCGCATACCTCACTGCAATATGGAATAAATGGCAACTCGATTACTGATAATGCCCCTGAGTCGTGGTAACAGCAATAACTGGGTTATCATTCCTTTCACATTATAGCGGGGTGTGCGATAATTGTTATGGCAAACCTCCACACCCCCCCTCCCTCGTTTGTGTACCAGCTGACTGTCAGTTTCGGTATCTGCACCATCTCATCCATCATATACTCCAAAATCATCGACACTAAAATTGATTGCAAAAATGTGACGCTGTTTCCCGGATTATATCGAAAAACATTAGAAACGATTAATTTAATCATTATTTTAAGTACTAAAAAAAATATTATTTACAGTCTTGTGATAATGAAAGAGTGGCATAAAGTAATATGTATCTTTCTGCTATGAGTCACATTTTTCTTTTGATTCGACTGACATTTTTCTAAGGTGCACTGATTAATCTCATTTCAAGCATTGCACGATTTAAAAGCTTATTGCCTACATTTTTTGTATCATTTATTTATTCATTGCAACCCATTTATTTAATTTCAGCCATTGGTGGATTATAATATCAAATATGACAGTTCAAAAATTTTTCCGAACGGAAGGATTTTTTCCTATTTTTAAATTCTCTTTCAATTTTTATCATTGTGGATTTTTTTAGTGGAAGAAATGCGTTGAACAACCTCGTTTCAGGGTGACTTTTGTAAATATTTTAAGGCATAAATAAAAGCTTTTAGGAGGTTTTTAGAAACGTTTTTTACCAAAAAATATTTGCTGTTTAAAAGTAATAAATATTTTGTTTTTTAAATATTTTTATATAAAAAAAGGTATGGTGTAGCATGGAAATTAAAAACAAAACTATTAAACAAACAGCAAGAACAAGACTAGTAATGATAACAGTAATAGTAATAACACTTTTTTAATAATTCAAATTCTACGCTGTATAGTTTGTATAACTATTTTTGTACCATAAATTGGTTATCTTCTACTTAATTATAAGCTTGTATCGAATGCTATTGCATTTGTAATTCAAAATTCGTAAAAGCTAGAATATAACTAGATAGTACTCATCAAAACGTGACGATAAACAATTTAAAGATTTCACCGAAAAAAGATTCATAACATCAATAAAATGTCAGAAGTTTTTAAAGAATGTATTAGCTATAGTTAAAATAAATAAAAACCTCTCCTGTTATAACCGGGATGCATATTAACCCATTACCGCTGGTGTTGCGTTGACGCATCAGTAAAATTAAATGCCTATACTTAAATTTTCCACCAACTCACCACTACTTTTGAATTAAAAAATTTGCCCTATTTCAAAACAGAAACTTCAACCATTTGATAAAGTAAAGGTTTTCTTTCACAATTTGTGGTGGCAAAAGTTTTTCTGCAAAAAAGTTGAAGATCGCTATGTTATAGTTTCGGCGGTTAATGGGTTAAGAGGCTGCTTCCAGTCAAATGAAAAGACGCGTTCGCTAATGCTAATCCTATGGAAGAAATTTATAAAGATATCTCGGTCGCATTTCAATATTTTTTAATGATTTCTTTTGCATTGAATAGATGAGATCGATCTGTATGCAGGCCGTTTTTTACTTTTTCGATTTTGATTGCAGATATTTTTAATGAGGATGCTTTTACTTTCGAAACCGGTTCCGAAAATGAAAGTGTCCTCATAAAAAATACCTGTATGCAAAATCGAAAGAGTAAACAACGGCCTGCATACATATCGATCTCATCTATTCAATGCAAAAGAAATCATTAAAAAATATTGAAATGCGACCGAGATATTTTTATAAATTTCTTCCATAGGATTAGCATTAGCGAACGCGTCTTTTCATTTGACTGAAGTAGCCTCTTAACTGCATAGTTTCCAACCTCCCTATTTTTTTTAATACCAGTAAATTCTTGCAAAAATGTTCGCTTTATTTAAATGCAGAAATTGTGCGATTGTATAAAACAAGTATTTCTGCATAAAAATATTGATATTAAAAATATCGGGATGTTGGCAACTACGTAACTGTCTTTACACGGATAGAGACAACAGAATATTTTCCAGCTACTCCAATTTTCAGATTTCTCAAATATAAAAATCTAACTGAATTATAATACCAATAGATGACACCACCGTTTTTATATAAGGGAACGTCCACTGTTAATTTTGTGACCATCAGAGCAAATTTCCATTTATATTTCCAATTCTTTTATTACAAAATATATTTAGGATAAATTTGATGAAACTACTTAAAAATACATGTATTCTACTTTCATAAACCATATACAGTTTGTAACAAAAAGCATTTTACTTGCCTTGATAATAAATAAAAGTTTTGTTACTCTTGTGACCACAAAAAATGCAATTTTTAAAATTGTTTTTAACGCAGAAATTCTGTTAATTATATGAGACTATAGAAATAAAATTTACAGAATATAACAGCGTGATTATATCTTTTTAAAAAGCATTAATCATTGAACTCATCTGATAATGCATGAATTAGTTACATTTGATTTTGCAAAATGCTACGTGTTACTCTTGTGACATTTTGCCCATAATGAAATTATAGCAAAAATTCAGTTTAAATACTAAATAAAATAATTAAAATGAGTTTAAAAAATTATTTTCCATACAGAACAATTGTTAAGGATGGTTTAATTTTAAAATAACATAAAATAATGTAAAAAATTCTAAAATTAACAAACACTATAACTACATAGCAACCTCCCAGTTTCTGCTACTTAACAGAATAAGTCATTGTCTTCATTATCAATAATATCCTTTGCAACTTCTCCTGTGTATTGATTTACTTAATGAAACACAAATTCTTTGTACGAATCAGGTTAGTGTAAGGTTTGTTGTAAATAGTGTCATTTTTCATGGTTTTAACAAATTGTATTTGTTGAAGGCCCTTCGCTGTTGGTATTTTCTCGCAAAGTAATGAAACTTTATTGTTTTATTTCTTTTGACAAAATACGCAATATATCTTAGAATTGCTTTTTTAGCACGCACTTCATTCCATATATATCATTATACAATAACACAAAATAAATCTACAGCATCTATATCAGGAGTATTTGAAAAAAAAAATGCCCAATTAAGTTAATTGAGAAAGGAGTGATTCATTGCAGGCATATTTGCATAGTTATATTTTTGTTTAAATTGGAAAGCACAACCATCATATAAAAAAATAAAACAGGTACATTTTAGGAAAATACAAATTCCCTTAAAGATGCAATGTTGAAATTTTACATACGAAAGCATTTACAGAAAATTGGGTATGAGTTACATTGTCTAAAATAATAGAATAAGATTTTACTTTATTGGGATCATACTAAATAAAAAGCTGAAAATACAGTCGCTTGTGGATTTGACCAGTAATGTAGTATTTCATACCAAAATTTCGTCTTGGCATGAAAATAAAACAGTTTCCAGAAAATCCACTGGCATAACTATTCTTTGAGAATTGGTTATTTTTTTGGCATTACGAAAATAATCCCTTGTACAAGTTTCAATGAATTTGTGCCACAGAAATGGATTTAGTTGCTTTCGAAAAATTTTAAACAATCAGAAATGGTTTCTTTAACTGTTACTTTTTCAAAATGTTTATCAATGTTTTGAAAAAGTAACAGTATTGAGAAGATGTTGATAAACGTTTTCCCAGTAGCAAAACGTCTATCAATGTTTTACTATTTACAATAACTTATAAGAAGTTCTGTATTATGGATTTTCGTTTCAAATAATTCTTCGATGTTATCTCCGCAAATTAGACATTCTGAATTCCTAAATTCTAATTATCATGTATCTCGGCAAACAAAGTCATTAAATCCATCACAGGAATGTTTAATGTAGGAAATGCACCAGTTACTACATTACAAATTGCTTGAATGTTTTCCTGACAGCAACAAATGGAGATATTCTGATGAGTTATTTTCTATTGTTTTATGAAACTAGGCTTTAAAGCTGCAAAGGAATCTCCAATTTTTCAATTTAGGAAAGCTTCTTTAAACAAAAAAGTATTCTCGTATTAAATGTCCCCTAGAATTGATGAAATTATGTGACCTTTTTCACGCTTAACTAACGTAGATTTAGCTGAAGAATGACCTCTTCTTAAATCTTCATCCACATAAAATTCTCCAGAGCTGTGGAGTTAGACTTTTTTCCGTTATAGTATCTGAGGTTAGCTAGTTCTCTACTTTTTCCTTTTCTTAATATTTCCATTTTCTTGCCGAAGCTTTTGCTGGTTCTAATACTTTTCTTCAACTTATCGTAATATATTTTGTTTTATTTCTTTCTCCCAACAACATATTCAATTTCATTCTTATTTTTTCTCTACATTTTTTGGCGCTTAGTAGAGTTTGTCCTGCTCTTTAAAACAATGTCGTGTATAAGAAGCAATATTAAAATATTTCCTTTAAAATATACTATCAGAATCCTTTCCATAAGAGTTACTATAAGAACCTCTGTAGGTTATACAGCAGAATTTAGTAAACGAAGCTTTACAAAGCCTATAAAATATCTAATTAAAGACCATGTGCTTCAAACCAAAAGAAAGCACACAAAAATGACACGCGTTGAGTTGTTTTATTATATCTTTAATTACTTGTCATGATTATTTTATAAACTTAAGTAATACCGAAAATGAATAAAAATAAATCCACCCATTAAAAAAACACTAATAAAGATAAATTATCTTCCTTAAAATTTACAAAATAACCTTAGTTATAGCTAAAACTATTTCAATAACTGCTCTAATAACTAAGAAAAAACAACAAAACTTTAAGCATTCTGTTTGTTTTGGTTGTAACGCAGTGTTATATCAAACTATCGACAAAAGGTATTATGTGTTACTCTTGTGACACAGACGTTTGTTACACTTGTGACAACTCCCCAGAGCCTATTCCATGCATAGCATAAACAAAATATTTAATGTAAAATATGTCTTATATCTCGAAATCAGAGAATTAGAAGTTTTGGGTAAAAATTTCCAGTAGTTTTTTTTAAATTAAAACTTTTGTATGTTTTCCGTTACTCTTGTGACATTTAAGTATTAACGTTTAATTACAGCCAAAAATATATTAAAGACATTACCTAAAAGATTTTATCTATGTAGATCTTAAAGATATGATAATAGTTTGTTCATTTGAACGCATAGTAATTTTATTGAATTCTAAAAAGTAGAAAAATCATACATTTCAATAAGTTGTATTTTAAGCTCAAATGTAAATGTAGTTTTATACTGTTAGTATCCAGCTCATTTTCAGTAAACACTTGCTCTTATGAAATTAAAACTTACAAATTCATATACTTCAACTCTTTAGCTTTAAATTGATGTATCACACTTATATTTCCGTTTAAAAAAAATTTCAGCAAAAATTTTTTTCTGCTGTTGACGTTCCCATAAATATTTTTCCTTTCTTTTTTTCTTTAACGGAAAATAATCATCTTTTCTTAATATGTGTGCCTCAAAAAATGTAATAAAATTGATACCAAAAATTCTATATCCTTTCAATTTATTTAATTGATAATTACCTGCCTCAGCTTTAAATTCAAAATTTTAAAATACAAAATCACTAATTAAATAAATATTGGGTGTTGTAACTTTTAGCTAAAAAAATTAAGAATTATATAACTTTTCCCTCTGAAATAAAATGTAATTTGCATTATTCAACTGAGCCATCAGAACGGTAACAATGTCAGAGAATTATCTTACGCCAGAAATGGGATTCGAACCCATGGCTCCTTTTGAGAACCACAATTCTTTTTTCTGGTGCTTTAATTGGAATTTGCCGAAATCGGTCTTTAAATTCTGTTTTACGTTTTAAACACTAGCGAGAAAAATTAAAAGAACAACAATAAAAAAAGGTGTTTTACGTTAATACTATTAAGGGAACTTAAATGAAAGATGATTGGTTAGTAATTCAATGTCAACCTTATCACGTAGTCCAATGGGATTAACCTTCGCTCATGCAAATTTTTGAGCACTTTCTTTCGGCATGTGTGAAAAGGAGTGCACGTGGGTAATTTGAAATCTAATTTCAAGGATTCTACATGTAGTTGTATAAAATTTTCGCTTGTAGTAGATGGAATATGTCGCCCAGAAGATATTTGACAGATTGTGAAAAATGGTGTGCGATAAGAGAATGGAAGCAGGACAGATACTGACAGGTGTCTATAAAGACTTAAAAATAGTCAAAAGTGTCATGTCAAAAATCTGGAAACGGTTTAGACACTGGTAATGTGCCCAGAAAACCAGGTCAAGGTCGTAAACGTGCCACAACAGGCTCTCAAGACCGTTATTTGACAAAGATTGCTAAAAGAAACAGGCAGCCGATGTCAGTTCAGATTGCAAGGGAGTTCGCTGCAGAAACAGGAACTCGACTATCCAGATTTACTGTGAGTGACAGGCTGCAAAAAAGACGGCTGTATGCAAGGAAACCCATGATTTGTATTCCACTAACTTCGGCAGCGAAATGCGCCTGGTTAAAGTGGTGCAGAGATCGCCGTCATTGGAGTACCACGGACTGGAGCCGAGTTCTCTTTACTGATGAATCCCGATTTTGTTTGGAAAGTGATTCCAGACGTGTTACCATATGGAGGGAGAAAAACGCTGTAAACATCTGTAAAAGGCATCGATGCACAGGTCGTGGAACCATGATGAGGGCGGGCATCGCTTTGAATGGTCCTACTGAACTACGCATTTTTACCAGAGCAATTGTGAATACTGAAATATACAGAGACGAGGTTCTTGATCCTCATGTCAAGTTGTTTGAGGGTGCAATCAGTAATAACTTCCTATAAAAGGATGATAATGCGCGTCCTCATCGTGCTGCACTAGTGACTGATTATCTTGAGGGCGAAGGAGTTTAGCGAATGGAGTGGCCTGCATATTTTCCGGATTTAAATCCAATAGAACATGTGTGGGACGCACTAGGACGCCAACTTTCATTTCGGCAACCTTCACCTAACTCTCTCCAGGAGCTTCGAAGCGCTATTCATCTTGAATACACTTTGTTACCGCAAGCACTTCTAGATCATCTAATCCGCAGAATGAGAAATCATTGTAAAACTTTCATTTCGGTCAGGGGTGATTTGACCACATACCTTAATGATTTTTCCTGTATGTCTCTAAAATGTGGTAACAGTACAATTTCCTTATCTCCTCTTATATCACTCATTCCTATGTTTTTATGTAAATTTGTTTTTTGCAGAAATAGGCAGTTCTGCATTTTGAATATACTATGTCAGGCATGACAAAATAAAGATATTGCGCTTTAAGTTCTTATCTGAAAAATTATTCAAGTTCGATGAGTTTTATAGTTGTCCCTTTAATTTTTCTCGCCAGTGTATATAGATATTAGAGGTGAGACGAGCTAAGCCCGAAAAGAGCTTGGGTTTAAAAAAAGAACCTTGACAGATGCTATTTGAGAAACAAAGGTGCAGTCTAAATTTGTTAAGGGGTTTCAGGACTCTTAAAGTTTCAAAATTTCCGAAATTATAATTTTTTCAGATATTAAACTTCTTTCTCTTCTGAACATTTTGATATAATTGTTTCCTTGAAATTCCCATTAGAATAGGAGTAATGGCTTTTAGAATTACAACTGCTCTATAGCTGAAGTGGCGTTTCCGAAACTTTGAAGTCATTTTTCTCCAAATGACGTTTTTGGGTATAACGCGCACGATATCGCAAAAAACCTCTGAATATTTTTCCATGAAATTTTCAAAACATATGTTTCATGTTAGTTTGTACAAACTGAACTTAAAATTTCCTTTTATTGTTCAAAAAAATATTTTTTTAGGTGGTTATACTGTTGAAATTTTCAAAAATTTGCATTAGCTAGATACAACTTTGTATTAAAATGCTTTAAATACAATTTTTTTAGGTTAAGGATAATTTTCACAATCTGAAGTATGAGTAGGCACCAAAATTAACATTCTAGTTGCAATATTTATTTTGTAATCGTGCGTATAAGTTGTTATACCAATTTTCTGCTCGTCAAATAGCTGACATTTTGGAGCCCCCTGCAAAGGCTAATTCTGCATCTTGTAATTTTGTAAATACATAAAATGAAAGAACATATTTATATCTTTTATCTCAATAAAAATTCTGTTTTAGAATCATATATATTTTAAGATGTTAAATGTTGAAAATGATCTTTTTTTTTTTTTTTTTTTTTTCAATTTTAAGAGCCCTGAGACCCCCTTAAGGAGTTTCACAATCCTCCAAAAATCAACTTGAAAGCGATTGAATAGCTATTGATGGGATATAAAGAGAAATAGTTTATCTTTCCGGATCTTGGTATGGCCATTGTAGTAACATAAAGCAGCCGTGGAATATATCTCTTGTCTATCAACTATTTCTGACCTTTTTCAGAGTTACAGGAAAGCAGTTCTCATGTCTTCCTCCCTTAGATATACAAAGACAATAATAATAAAAAAATAATAGAAGAATTGTGACTTCTGTAGATTTCTGCCAGTGGTTGGGCGTAAATAATCAATTTGTTATTTTAAACAGATTTTCAGGAACACGAAAATAATGAAACATTGCCACGAGGGAATATTTAGGATTAATAGTTATTTCTGCGTAAGAAGAGATTTTGAAATGAGAAAGTTATTCTTGAACAATTTGAAAGGTTACTAGCTTTTTAACCCGTTCTATACACGGGAATTTATGAATGTAATTCTAAAACCAAAATTAAACATAACTATTCGATTTTGTAAAATATTTTTCTACTACTGTGTATTTTTTTTAATGAAATTTAATTTATCATGTTACTATGGCAGCAAACGATAAAACGATATCTTTGGAATAAGGGAATAAATAGAATAAATAGTTCTGTTGATATTTGTGATAAAATGTTTACCTTTATTAAAAACAAATTGTTATAATTAAGCGCAATTAAATAGTCTCTAATTATTTGCATTTGAGGTAAAAGAATGATCGTAATGCCCGCTGGGGATTTTTAGTATTGCAGCGTGACGTACGTAATATGTATATCTATAATTATTTGCATGTGAGGTAAAATAATTATCGTAATACCCGCTACATCTTTTTAGTATTGCAGCGTGGAGTACTTAATATGTATATCTCCTATTGGTTAAAGAAATCGCGCGATTACGGGTTGAACATAAAGGATTTTATTGTGAATTTTTAATTGTTGGCAGCCGCTATAACGAAAAATGTTTAAATTTGACAGGAAATTGCTGTTAAATTGGTGGTTTTTTTATTAATTAAAAGTTAACTATAAATTATTTCGATTCCGGATTACTTTAGTTGCCTCGGCCGTGTTTTAATACATAACATTTCACAATTCAGGCTTCCAAACTGTGGATTTGCATAGCATTACAGACAGACAAATTTTCATTTTTATACATTAGATTAATAATTTTCTACTGTGTACTTTCAGTATTGGGAGCTCGGATTTTAAATCGTCGGGTATGGCTCAGAAAAAAGAACCCGGAACTCATCTCTAATATACAGCCTGCTGCGTATTTCGACGGACAAATTTAGGGGTTGTGCTAGTAGGCATCAAGAGGATGAAAAATTACCATAGAACGTGGGGTCGCAAATTACATATTTAATCAAAAATACAGGGTGTTCTGCCCTAACTCAATTTCGGTTGACGGTAATAACTTTCAGAAAACTGAAGTATATTATAATAAAACGTCTAATAGACATTCTCACCTTTGTAGTAAATGTGATAATAATAATAAAAAAAAGTGGTAGAAGTTTTCATTCTACGTACAAACATTATGCACTTGACACTCCCATATTTTGGACTGCGATAACCAGTTCATGCGGTATCATCGATTGCTTGAGCACCCTGTTTTTCCAAACCTTTTCGCAATGCTATAAAATTTCACACAAAACAAGGTACATACGGTTGCTTTTCATTGCAATGTTTTTATTTTTCTCAAAATTATTACCGTCAACCTAAGTTCAGTTAGGATGAAACACCCTGTATTTGTGAACGACCAAATAAGGGGTTTGATATCCCATGTTCTATGGCAATTTTTCATCCTCTTGATGCATACTATCACCCCTCTGAATTTGTCGGTCGAATTCGGCAACATCCTGTATATGTAACCCAGGAGAATATTTGCAGGGTATCACATAACTATGGAAAGTAATGGTTTTTATTGTGCCACCAATACTTCCAAATAAGTATCGTACCCTTATTCAACGATAGACAAGCATTACAAATTCTTCAAGAAAATAAATCGAAGATTTCTTTTCGTAAAATACTGGTGACCAATGTAAAAAACTGTAACACCCAATATATGTCATACCATGCGTAGTATGAGTTAAAGATTTTTATAATCCACTTGCAGATTTCGCCCGCTAACTTGGTCGGTTTCTCCAAACGAACATTGACTCAAACGAAATACGTCGATGAATTTGACCTTGTGTTTTAAAGGAATATGGACCTTTATTTGGAATGTCCTTTTGTATTGCTGAAAATGGACCTTGCGCTATTATGTATCAATGTATCAGACAAAATTTAATTTGTTAAGGACCAACTCTTTTAGTTGATCATTTACGGTAAGATATAAAAAATAACGATACAACGATATACTAAAATCATTCTAACAGTGCAAGTCTCATCAAAATTCGTCCAGTAGAACTTTTTGAAAAGGCTAATCTTTCAAAATAGAATTCTCCTAATTATAGAACTTTCCCCCATAATTCTATAACTGAGAAACGTAGAATAATATGAAACATTACTAAAATTATCCATGAAAAATTATCTAAATAACAATGCAAATCTTATCAAAACCATCCAGTACTACTTTTTAAAAAGGCTAATCTTTCATAATCGGGTTCACCTCACCTGATTATAGAACTTTCCCAATAATTATGAACTAAGCAATTAGAACGATATACAACGCATAAAGACCTCATCGAAAAAATAATTTGACTAACAGTGAAAGTCTTATCAAAATCCATTCAGAAGAACTCAAGTTATAAACAGCTGGAACGAAATTTCCATTTGCATTTTCTGTATAAAAGAAGTACCAAATTAGGTAACAAAAGTTTCTTCTTGTAAAGAAAAAATAATTTTTATTGGTACAAATCCCCTTTGCAAGTGTGAATTAAATTGCACACATGATAAAATTAAACCATGATCCATGGTTTTATCTCAAATCTACATTATAAAGTAACTAGTATGTTGTAGCCATCACAAAACTTTCTTCTATATAAATCATGTTAGTTAAATCATTTAAATAGTACAAAAAATTACATCAATTTAGCATCAAATTATATATGAATCTGAAGTTTGATGAAAATTCGTGCATTAGTTATTGAGATAGAGCTATGGTGGAAATTCTGAAAAATGCAGCATAGCAGTGCCATCTGTTGAGAGATTTGCACCAAAACATAAACAGCACTAATTCATATCAAGGTCCTACCTGAATCTAAAGTTTGTTGAAAATCCAAGCATTATCTCTTGAGATAGAGCTATTGCGGAAATTGCAAAAAATGCAGCACAGCAGCTCCACCTGTTGAGTGATTTACACCAAAATCTATAAAACGTCAATTCATGTCAAGGTATACCTGAATCTGGAGTTTGATAAAAATTCGTGCATTAGTTATTGAGATAGAGCTATGGTGAAATTCTGAAAAATGCTGCATAGCAGTGCCACCTGTTGAGCGATTTGCACTAAAATACAAACATCACTAACTCATATCAAAGTATACTTGAATCTGAAGTTTGATGAAAATACAAGCATTAGTTGTTGAGATAGAGCTTTTTCTGAAATCGTAAAAAATGCAGTATAGCAGCGCCACCTGTTGAGCGATTTACAGAAAATGTACAAAACTTCAATTCATGTCACGGACTAACTGAATCTTAAGTTTGATGAAAATCCAAGCATTAGTTGTTGAGATAGAGCTATTGCGGAAATCGTAAAAAAGGCAGTGTAGCAGCGCCACCTGTTGAGCGATTTACATCAAAATGTACAAAACTTCAATTCATGTCACGGACTAACTGAATTTGAAGTTTGATGAAAGTCCGTGCATTAGTTCTGGAGATTGAGCTATTGCTGAAATCGTGAAAAAGACTGCATAGCAGCGCCACCTGTTGAGCGATTTACACCAAAAACTAATCAGCACCAATCTATATCAGGGACTAACTGAATATAAATTTTTATTAAATTTCATCCATTAGTTCTTGAGATAGAGCTCCCACAAAATTTGTGTCACATACAGACAGACAGACAGACTCACAGATGCACAGACTCACGGACAGACATTTTGTAAAAACATGTTTTTCGGAATCTCTGACCCCTAAAACGCGTAAATCCGTTGAAAACGGAAAGTCGAAAATTTTCACGAATCCAATACTTTTTTCTTGTTAAGATAGAAGAAAGTAAAAACATGTCCGTGAATAACGCTGACATTATATCGACGACGGCGACGACCTGACCAATCTATTTTGCTTTTTTTGCAAATTTATTAACTTCTAATTATCGCACAACTGCATTTTTTATGCCGTCAGAAATGGGAAAAAATGAACTTTCAAATGCAATTTTTCTGAAAAACTGTAACTCAGCCTATTATTTTTTTAATGGTTTTTAAAATAATTTTCAAGCATGATATATCTTTAAAAATATACCTCTATCGCGGCCAGTCCGATTACAGAAGATTAACCCGTTTGCACATAAAACGATATAAATTGTTCAGGATTTGTTTCCAGTAAATAGTCCATAAGGAAATTAGCACTTCATAAATAAATAAATAAATAAAACACAATTTTAACAAATGTGTAATCGGACAAAGTACTTAAACACTGGAATAATCAGAATAAAAAAGGCTGCTGTAAGTAGCGGAATCTTTGGCGGTTTCTTGCGGCTAATACGAAAGTATTGCTTTGAATAAACTTCAAAATTTCATTTGAATATATTATTGAAATTTTTGATGCAAAAATCTGAAATATCTATATTAAATTTAAAAAATATATAGTATTAGCTTTTTCAAAAAAAAAAAAAAAAAAAAAAATGGTTTTCACCAATGTTCTGTATATCGGACAGTATTTTCTGTAATCCGGGGAATCCGTGTTTGAGCCTCAGGTATAATATAAATAGAGAAAATCGGATTACCCTTTTACATAATTGTAATTTTAATTTGCATGAAATCCATGCCACCATAGCAGTTATGTTTTGATCGATTTAAAAGTATACTCTCTTTGAAAAGTGAAGCTTTTTTATTCGACTACTGACACGCAAGAGAAAATATATCTTTCAGCATTTTTTTTTCTTTCACAGCTTGTAGACAGAACGGTTGCGAAAAATTTACGAGAAATATTTAAACATTTACATAATTTATAGTGAAGGTTCATACAAGTTTAGGGTTTTATTGAAGCAGACGTCGACTTTCAAAAAAGTTTGAAGAATATTTAGTTTTTAAGAAAACAATAATCTTGTCTGTGAGATATTATAATGCATGTAAAATAACAGGTTATGCAACAGAACTTCCATATAAAATCTTTTTCAATAAAATGTGCTGTAAAATTGACAAAACATTCTCTAAGAAGCAGAATGATATATTAGACATGCTAGAATTTAAAATTTCATTTCGGTGTACATATAAGTTAAAAGTTTCAAACTCCATTTCAAGAACGTTATCACGTGGATGAACAGAACAGGCAGAATGAAGTGATTGAATATATTTTTACTTTCTTCTATCTATACAAAAAGAAAGTATGGTATTCGTGAAAAATTTTGACTTCCTTCGACGGATTTATACGTTTTAGAAGGTCCTGCATACGATTTGACTGTTTTTAGAAAATGTCTGTCTGCGTGTCTGTATGCATGTGACACACATTTTGTGGGCGTTCTAACTACCGAACTCTTGTGTAAAATAGGATGAAATTTCATATGAAGTTCTATCCTTATGTAAATTGATGTTTATTAGTTTTTGGACAGAACATCCCAAGAAGGGGTGTCGAAAATTGATGAGTTCTTCGATTTATGTGATGCTTATATCTCCAATTTATGTGCGCAGAATTCAATGAAACGTCAAATTTTGACTCCACAAGATAGGAATACATTGTCATTCAATTTTGGTTGCGGCCATCTAAGAGTGGGTGCCGCAAATTGATGATTTGTTCAATTTATGTGCGCAGAATTTAACGGAGCGTCAAATTTTGACTCCTCATGATAGGAATAAATTGTCATTCAATTTTGGTTGCGACCTTCTAAGAAGGTGTGCCACAAATCGATGATTTGTTCAATTTATGTGCTCAGAATTCAACGAAACGTCAAATTTAAACTCCTCATGATAGGAATAGATGGTCATTCAATTTTGGTTACGGCCATCAAAGAGGGTGTGCCGCAAATTGTTGATTTGTTCTATTTATGTGCACAGAATTCAATGAAACGTCAAATTTAGACTGCACAAGATAGGAATACATTGTCATTCAGTTTTGGTTGCGGTCATTTAAGAGGGGGTGCCGAAATTCTATGATTTGTTCTAAATATGTGATGCTTGTTATTACCAGTATAAATGCACAGCATTCATCGAAACTTAGTATATGAGAATACATTGTCATTCGATTTTAGTGCACGATAACTAAGAAGAAGTCCCGAAATTCAATGATTTGTTTTAAAATTACAATTCTTATACCTTCAGATTAAATGCACACAATTTAGCAAACCTTTACCTTTAGAACCCCCATCATAGGAACAGATTGACATTCAAATATGGTTGCAGACTTCTAAGAGGGTTTACCAAAATTCAATCATTCGTTCGAAATATGCGATGCTTATATCTCCAGTTTAAATGCACGCAAATCAACGAAAATATTTACATAGAAGATAACGCAATGCTTTTTTTTATTTACTGATCACTGTACCTCTGAGTTAAACAAAGATATGTACTCATTGTTGGGGGTGTAACAGGACTATATGAATTAATATATTGAATCTCTCTATTTAAAAAAAGTAACTAATGTTGTAACCCCGCAGTATATGAATTTTTTTCGACCGGGGGTCATTCTTCGTTAAAGAAAACTACTGCATACAAAAATATGAAAATTGGTAGTATTATAGAGAAATGTTTCATAAACACAGCTGACGTAGGCAGTTTTTAAATTGAATAATCATTTCAAGAAATGTTTAATGTTAAAGTTGGTCAAAATCGTTCCGTTAAAAAAAGTTTTACAGGAGCAAAAACTATAGGTACATAGGAATTTAATAATTTTTTCTAAGGATATACATTAGACGCTTCCGGTGTGCAGACTGCATTTATTTTTTTAAATTTGACTAACTTTTTTAGGGTTTATTTCCATTTTAAATTTAAATTTTCAGCATTTCGAGAGACATTTTTTACATATTTTAGAAAAGATTGTTATTTTAAAATGTTACCAATTGTAAAATCAGCGCAAAGAATAATATTTTCTTCAAATAAAAAAATTATGTACACGTTACTATTATAAACAGAAAGAAAACTTTCAAATTAGAATTAAATGATTACGTATTAGAAGCAGGAAAATATTGAAAATTACGTCTTAAAAACTATATTTACACGTGGATCTTAAAAAAGAAAGAAAATTTTAAAATAATAAATTCATTAATATGCGTTAAAGGCCGTAAATGGAGGAAATTACGTTCTATTTAAAATGCGAAATAATAATATTGCCGAACAGTTTAAAAATATATTGTTGGCACGAAACATTTATTTCACATTTCTAGAAGATCTTTTAAACTATTGTTGTCAATTCTAAGGCAGCGCAAATAAAAATATTTCCTTTCTAGCAACAAAAGTATTTTCACGTGAATATTAAAAAGAGAAAGAAATCTTTAAAATAATTAATTCATTAATATGCATTAAAAGCAGTAAACAGGAGAAATAACGTCATGTTTAAAATGACTAAATAATAATATTGCAAAAAATTTTAAATTTAAAAATATATTTACACGAGACATTTATTTTGAGATGATTTTTTTAAACTATTGTTGTGAAGTTGCCAGCGCAAATAATAACAAAAATATTTTGACGTGACTATTAAAAAGAGAAAGAAAATTTTCGTGAAAATTAACGTCAGATTTAAACAACTTTTTTATAGCGTTGTTAAAAAATACCAGGAGACTCTCCTTACTTAATTCATTACACATTAGCTTATTTTCAAATGTTTAACTGATCTTATTTATCAAAGACAAACACAGCCATTGGATCTCCTAACAGCAGCTGATTCGGCCGTAAAATTCCCCAATCAAAAGAAAATGAATTGAAACCTGTTTACAAGGAGATCGCCACTGGCTTTTAAATTATAATTCAATCTTACGTAACCTTTATAAAGCCGATCAAATTAGTGTGCTTTTAGAGTCTGTTGTGTCTGAACGGGGGTGGCGAGAATATTTCGTAGGGGGCAGAGTCCCCTAGTAATATAAAAGAAAGTTTTGTGATGGCCACAGCTTACTAGTTTATTAAATATTACGTATGAATAATGAAAATTTTTTCATACGGTTTATACTCACTGCATACAAAATTTATTTTGCTCATTTGTGGATACAGTTTTTAAAAATATATTATGCAAGACGTATTTTTTTATTCTTCATGTGACAAATTTCGAAAAAAAAAAAAAGAAATTTTTATTACTAACAGCTATAACTACTCTTCTAACGTGCTACTTATTACTGTTATTAAAAATTATAATAGTATAACTACCGTGCGCAAAACAATATGCTATGCGCCTGCTCGTGTAAAGAAAAGAAAGTACGCCCACGGAGAGTTTAAAGCGAAACCTAATACTTATTCATGCTACCGGGTGTCCCAAAAAGGACTGACTGATTTTAAAATTCAATAACTTGTAAACGGTGACAGATATTTAAAAAATTCTTGCAGGAGGGTTATGCATAAGGTCAAAAGTTTTTTTACAGTGATTTTCAATTTTAGTTCGAATTACAAACAATAGATGGCGCTGCGATCGATAGACGCTAAATTCAGGCTCGATTTTTGGTACTTCGTTGCTCGGATAATACATTTCCATCACCTTTTCCCGCATAGAACAAGATAAAGGACCAAAAATCGAGCCTGTATTTAGCGACTATTGCTTACAGCGCCATCTATTGTTTGTAATTCGAACTAAAATTGAAAATCACTGTAAAAAAACTTTTGACCTTATGCATAACCCTCCTGGAAGAATTTTTTAAATATCTGTCACCGTTTACAAGTTATTGAATTTTAAAATCAGTCAGTCCTTTTTGGGACACCCGGTATATACTTTTAATCCACTTTACATCTAACCATTTCTTTGAAGCTCACTAGTCGTGTAATACAGTGATTATTTAACATTAAAATCTGGGAAAATTCTGTAATACATTGTGAGGCTAAAAATTAAAATTGCTTGTTTCCAACATCAGTGCTACCTCACTTGACATTCATATTGCTTTCATTATTTGCTCAACACAGCTGAAATAATTTGTGTGAGTTGTTTTTCATCATTTAAACATGAAAGTTCAAGATGAATGCAGCTTTTATTAGAGCCTTACTAGATGACTCATGGAAAACTTAATAGGAGTTTAAACGGCAAAATGTAAACAGTGACAGCTAATGAAGTTATCCTTGCAGGCGGGAGTCATGCGGGAAGCCAGGAGTTTCTTTGATTTGTTTCCTTGATTTAGTTTTAGTTCTAAACATCACTTATAGGTAACGCTGCACTGTCTCAAATTGTAATGCTGCTCAAGACAACAAATTTCAACATACAAACCATTTTTTTTTTGGTGTTTCAACAGCTAAACAGAATGAAAGGTAAAAACTGGGTAAACTTTCATTAATTTTTATATAAGATAGTTTAACAATTTGAGACAGCACATCGTCATCTGTTAGCATCATTTTCAATTAAAGCATTGTAAAGGAATTTCCTTCTTCACAGAGTAATCTCTTTCAAGGATAATTTCAATAGATTTCATCGGTTACTTGTTATTGAATTTTAGAAACGTCCAGTTCATTATAGGACACTCTGTATGTGTATTATAATATGCATTTTAATAGGGTAAGGTGATGCAGGAGTGCGCACTTTAGCTATACGAATGATAGAAGCTATGAAAACCATATTTTATGGTAAGCATCTTATAGCAAACCTCTATGATGCATATCAATTTCAATATATTTGGAATAGTGTAATTTCATTAAAATACACTGCAAACGATTTTCCTCAATTGACCATGCTATAACAGAATTCTTTTGAATGTCCCTGTAAGCGAAATACTAATGCTACATACTTCATTCTAATATAATGATTATACCATGATAAACTTCAATAACATAAAAGTTACATGGCAATCCAAGTATATTTACAGGAGTTAGAGCGTGGAGTTAGAGGGACAGGCAAGCCAAATTTATAAAAACTTTTCAACTTTGTTGGAAAGTGTTAAAAACTTATCTAAATTTGATATTATTATTATAGACGCTTTCAGTGTGACGTTGGAAACTGACTCCAAACAAACGGTTGCTAGGTTTCATTTCTTATTAATATATAAAGCGCAGAAAATGTTACTACTGCATATAAAGTAGTAAAACACTTAGCTGTGAGATACAGCTAAGTACAATTTAGAAACCGTTTGTTTGGAGTCAGTTTCCAAGGAAAATGGCATGACTGACGTCACGACTGAAAGCGTCTATTAAGTAAGTTTTTTAATGTATCTTCAGACATTAAGGAAGACAGTCATTGAGGTGGAGCAATTTCTTGATCCATAATTTGGTGTACAATGGTTTAAAACGGAATCAGTTTTTAGCACTTTCCAACATACTTGAAAAGTGTTCACGATTTCTGCTTGATTAGTGGTTACGATTTAATGTATCTTCAGACATTAAGGAAGACAGTCATTGAGGTGGAGCAATTTCTTGATCCATAATTTGGTGTACAATGGTTTAAAACGGAATCAGTTTTTAGCACTTTCCAACATACTTGAAAAGTGTTCACGATTTCTGCTTGATTAGTGGTTACGATTTAATGTATCTTCAGACATTAAGGAAGACAGTCATTGAGGTGGAGCAATTTCTTGATCCATAATTTGGTGTACAATGGTTTAAAACGGAATCAGTTTTTAGCACTTTCCAACATACTTGAAAAGTGTTCACGATTTCTGCTTGATTAGTGGTTACGATTTAATGTATCTTCAGACATTAAGGAAGACAGTCATTGGGGTGGAGCAATTTCTTGATCCATAATTTGGTGTACAATGGTTTAAAACGGAATCAGTTTTTAGCACTTTCCAACATACTTGAAAAGTGTTCACGATTTCTGCTTGATTAGTGGTTACGATTTCTGGCCGTCTGTCTGTCTGCCCGTGCTCAATCTGGCATTAATATATTCGGATTTCCAAATAATTGATATATGATATTTAGATTTACTACGGGATTTTCAGTATTGAAAATGAAGTGTGTAGCATTTACAGTTCGTTTACAGGTACTCTCATAGTTGTAATATCGTCTACGGAAAAAAATCATTGCAATGCATTTTAATGATGTTACACCATTTTAACAATGCTAAAATTAATTTATCTCACTGAGGTGCATTACAATACGCATACTGTAAAATATGTTGCGCACAGCATTTACCGTTCTGTTACAGGGACACACGAAAGAATATTGTTACAGTACTGTCTATGAGCGAAAATTATTCAAGGTGTGTTTTCAGTTTTGGTACGCGTTTTTAAGTTTAACTAAGTTTTTGCATATGCAAAAACTTAGTTACACGTTACGTATTCGTACACACCAAGTAATATATATTACTTGGTGTGTACGAATTCTGTAGCTTATACGAAAGTCTGCAAAAAAGAAATTGAGTACATTTGCGTTTGTTGACGAAAATTGCTAAAGGGGAATTTTCAATCTACTGTGTTATGCCGTTTCCGAACTGAACTAAATTTTAGCATACTATGCAGTATGTATACAAATCTATAAATAATATACAGGAGAGTACAAAATAATTCGGATACTTTTCTGACTGTAAAAGATAATTGCTGCAATTGGGTTTTAACACTTTCCAACAAAGTTGAAAAGTGTTTATGCATTCGGTTCGTCTGTCCGTCTGTCCACGCTCTAACTCCCGTAAATAGACTCGGATTTTCATGCAATTGATAAAGGTCATTTAGGGTCACCAAAGCTTGTTTGGTATGATGTATGAAGTATGTGGGATTAATCGTTCATTTACAGCGACACTCAAAAGAATTCCATTACATTATGGTATATAGGGAAAAATCGTTTGCAGAGTATTTAATGACATTATGGTATTTCAGATCTATTGAAACAGATATAAATCACTGAATTTCACTACGACCACGTTAGAACAGGGCAATCATAGCATTTTTTATTCATTTACAGAGACAAACAAAAGAAGTCTGTTACAGTACTGTCTTTGAGTAATAATTGCTGGAGTGTGCATTTTAAAATTAAGTATGCGCTTTTCAATTTAACTAATTTTTTGTATGTTATTCTTTATATATAAATTCAATACCTCATATACAAGGCTGCACAAAAGTATTCATGTACCATTCGCCTTATTAGCGGAAATTGCTGAAGTATAAATATTTCTTAAGGGAACTAAATTTTTGAATGCATGCAGTTAATAGATACAAATCTATTTGACATACAGGGCTGCTGAAAATATTCGGAATATTTTCCGATTGTACATGAGAACAGCTGAAATTGGGTTTTCAAATATGTTATGCGTTTCCATAGGATTGAAATAAACATAACATTTTAATTTATTCAACGGTGCAGTTTTGTTACATTATTCTGAATGTGTTGGGAAGTGTTTCATAATCTATGCTTGACGCATGATTTTTTTCTTTCTTGTTAAATGTGTTATAGGTTTTTAAATGCATTATGCAATTTCCAAATTGTTTATTTGGATATCAGTCACATTATTAAACGGCGAAGTTTCGTTACAGTATTCGGAATGTGTTGGAAAGTGCTTCATAATCTATGTTTAAAAGCATGATTTTTCTAATTTGTTTATTAAGTGAGAAAGGAAGAGATTTCAGACATGCTTTAATTTTTCGCTAAGTTAAAGAGAATTAAATTTAGATCTTGCACTATTCTGGATTTATCCTTTTGTGTGATTTAGCTATTTTAATGTATTTAGTGTCAGATAATTTATTAAATCAAAACAAATATATGGCTGAAGTTAACCACCACGTTTCAGCAGTTCTGTTTTACGATAATTTATGTGAATATGAGAATTAGTTACTTTCTAAAATTAATAGTTAAACGAGACTATCATAAATCAACCTGAATAGAATTTTACATTCTTAGCTCTGTAAGAATGGTTGTAGCTTTATGTCAGATTAAAAGTCACCGCGATTCATTAATTAGAAAAGTAATTGTTATGAAATACAATGTATATTCAAATTGCATTTAGTTTACGGACATTGAGAAAAGTGGAAAACAAGAACAGAAAATCATGCGTCTGACCTAGATTATGAAACACTTTCCAACACATTCAGAATATTGTGACCAAACTTCGCAGCTTATTAAGGTGAAAGATGATGTGTAAATAAACAATTTGGAAAACACATAACGCATTTGAAAACCAAATCTCTACTACTACCACCAATAGCCGGAAAAATATCCGATTTTTTTTTGTGCAGACATGAATACGATATTTAGATTTGTGTGTATACTACATAGTATGCTAAAAGTTAGTTCGTTTAAACGCATATCACATTTGAAAATTTCCATTCAGATATTTCCGCCAATAAACGGAAATGTGCTTGAGAACTTTTGTGTAGCCCTCTATATGATCTATAGAATTTATATACACTAAGTAATATTAAAATAATAGTTAAATTTAAAAACGTATACAACAACTAAAAACTATACACTGCAGCACTTATTGTTCATAGGCTTCATAGTTCAATTATTTTTCATTTTTTTCTGTATCAAATTCTTTTGTGTGTCCACACGATGAATTGATGAATGAACGATAAATTCTACGCACAACATATTCTGTGATATATATAAATTTCAACATGTTTAGAATAGTGCAATGTCATTAAAATCGCAAAAGATTTTTGCCCACAGACCGTAATGTAAATAGAATTTTTTTTAGTGTCCCTGTAAATGAACTGTTAATGCTACACACTTCATTTTGAATAAAGAACATGGCATAGTAAACCTCCAATCATATATCAGTTTCGTGGCATTTTGACTATATTCACGGGAGTTAGAGCACTGAGAGACTGCAGACAGACGGGCAGACAAACCGATTTCATAAACACTTTTCAACTATGCTGGAGAATGTTAAAAAACAGATAAATAATTTTATCTATGTCAGAGGGTGTTCATTTTATTGTTACGCATTAAAACATATTAAAACGGAATCACACGGCACCAGGAAATATTTCGTTTTAGACAGGATTTCGTCTTAATAGGAACACATTCTTTTATAATTGTACTTTTTTTCCACCACAACTGGAGAATTTTCCGTTTAAAGGAAAATTTTCTTAGGAGAGAATAGACAGGTTCTATTTTCAGAGCTTTAATTGTATTAAGTGGTATAGGGGAAAGTGCCCATATTTCGTCCCCTCTCTTAATTTCGGAGGAACTTTAAGGAAAATGAAATAAGACAGTTCAAAAACTCTTTTTGTATTTGGTTTAGTACACTTTAATGAAAATAAATTGATTTTTGTAATGACGTAATAAAGTTGGGAGTCCGCAGCAGACCTGCTACCCGGAGGTGGTGTCGTTCTGGTAGCCGTTTACGGTCATCACCGTAGCTGAGTCAAATGTTATCTTAAATTATGAAAAGCTTAAAGTGTTTACTCCGAACACTTAAAATTAGAGAGCAATCGTTTGGTTTTTGGAAAATTTGATTTTGAACAAAATGGCAGCCGTTCAAAGTTAAGATACCATTTTTCATAAAATCATTTGAACACAGATCTTTTATATAAATATAAAAAAAAAAAGGAAAAATCATCAGATCGCTAAAAGAAACAATTACTCTCTAGATAATATTGTTGCTGAAAATTGGTCAAAATTAGAAGAAGACTGGTTGAGATTTGGTCCAGTTATCGTGATCATCGACCTTAAAAACATAGTTTTGAGATATATCGCGTTTAAAAATACAAGTTATGGTTTATGTATGATAGAAGAAAATAAATTAAAGCTGCCTAACTTTCTTAATTTTAATCAGACAGACTAGAAAATGTTAACTGAATATTCTTTACTGATTTTGTACCTTCAGAAAATGCAATAAAAAATGTATTTTTGGCAGTTTGCAAGTAGATACCCTTAAAATCAAAACACATATGCAATATTTGAATAAAAACATATTCCAGGTGATAAAATTGCTTGATTTTGGTGCGCTACGGCCACTTTTTACATCTGAGTTTAAATAAGTTTAAGACTTCGCTAGAAACAGGGCCGAAACTAACCTTTTTTGCACCCGGAGCAAACTTGGATTTTGGTGCGCCCCCCCCCCCCCCTCTTCTGCAAAGTATATTTACAAAGAGAATTTTACTAATTTTCTAATAGCCAACTTATTTTAAAATTAAAAATATGTAATCATAAAATACGTAATCTACAATGACGGATTCAAGAAGGAGGTCACGGGGGTCATGACCCCCTCTAAACACCAACAAAAATATTCTAAAGATCATTTTTAAAATGAAATATACTGTAGAGTCTCGATTACCTGAGTTTCATCTTTTACCGAGTTATTTTCTTCTGTTGGACTGATGGCTTCCATTATTGTGAAACACCCATTATAAATGAAGTGTTAGGTGAAGATGAAAGAGCAGTCGTAAAAAGTTATAACTTTGTTTTTCTGGTCAGAATGAGGGAAAATGGCCATAATTTTTTTTTCAGAAGAAAATGATCCATTCCAAAGGTATAAGTTCGACTGAAAAAAATTACGGCTGCTCTTTCATCTTCACCTAACACTTCATCATTTATAATGGCTGTTTCATAATTATGGAAGCCATCGTTCCATCAGAAGAAAATGATCGATCCCAAAGGTATAAGTTCGGGACTGTACTGTATCTATATTTATACACTGTATTTATATATATACGTACTGTATTTATATATACTCTACTGTATTTATATATTTTTTTTTTCATCGGGGGCGACACTGAATTCTGAAAAAGCAAAATTTAGTCCAGGGGAAATGTACATTTTACCTTGCAAAAGGTCGGGTAAAAGATTTTTTTTTTCTAAATTGTTTATAATGATGACAACATGGAAAAACCAAGTTTTCTAACAAAATTTCTTAAGGCTAAATTTTCTGTGGCCGAAAAACAATAAAATTTTGGGACATTTTTTGATTTTTTGGAAAGATCTCGAGACTCGTTGCCGTGGCATACTATTTGTCAATTACAATATTAAAGATGATAAAATTCTCTACAACTTTTATATTTACAACTTTTTTATACACTCAATAGTAAGCGCATTACGCGATTTCAAAAATGGGACAATTTTTTCAATTTTCTTAAAAACCGTGAAAAACGTAGTTTTGACGCAATTATTCAAATGTTCCTCGCAGATTTAATTGTGTATGTCGACTTCTAAAAATTTGTAGCAGTAAATTATCTATTATTTGCACACTCACGTCTTTATTTTCATCTCAACAGACACTTTATATGCAATAAATTTATATGATTTTAAAAGTAGGGCAGAGTGTAGATGAATGAGACAATTTTCATATTTAGACAGTAACTTTAAGTGTATACAATGTTAACTTCAAAGCATTGTTTAAAAGAATTTTTCAATCTATAGTAACTTATTGGCACGATAGTTCAATTAAATAAGATTTCTTGCTTAATTTTAATAAATTTTATAATTTTTATAATGCATACATATTTTTCCAGGTATCAATGGAATAGGTGGGTCATTTTCAAAATCTGTCCATGTTTTGGAATAACAAAATCAAATTTTTAGAAATAATCAGAAAAGTTTTGATTGTTTGTAAATAATTACCTTACCTCATAAACATTAATATACAAGCATCATCAGAGACCAAATTACTAATTTTAGGTAGCTTTCTTTACAAAAAAGCTACCTATTGCAGCCGTTCGGAGGAAAGCGATTTCAAAAAATTTTGGTATATTTTCATCGATCATGACCCCCAGACCCCGAAACCACCCTCCGTTCAAAATTGATATATATATATATATATATATATATATATATATATATATATATATATATATATATATATATATATATATATATATCTGACCTATGTCACTGTAACTCCCGTAATTATGAACCGATTTCGATGTAATTCGGTGTGTACATAGTACATACTAATGTCTCGACCGAGTTCGTTGGCCAGCTTCATCCGCCGTTTTGTTTCAAAATGGCGGCCATTTAAAATTTTTAAAAAAATTTTAAACTTGAAATGTGGTACCAAAAAATTAAAAATGGAAAAATATTTTTTTCTTATGTATTTGACCTTTATACAAAGATTCCGGAGCAGTTTTTGTTTCGTCTATATCTTAAAAAATGGCTGAGTTATAGCATTTTGAATTTCTAGCGTGGCTGACATTTTGAAACGTCCTGAATTTTGTCACGCGATAAAAGGCGTATTTATGAACCGATTTGGATGTAATTCGGTGTGTACATAGTACATACCAATCTCTCGTCCGAGTTCGTTGGCCAGCTGCATCCGCCATTTTGTTTCAAAATGGCGGCCATTTAAACTTTTTTTAAAAATTTAAAATTTGAAATGTGGTACCAAAAAATTGAAAATGGAAAAATATTTTTTTCTTATGTATTTGACCTTTATACAAAGATTTCGGAGCAGTTTTGTTTCGTCTATATCTTAAAAAATGGCTGAGTTATAGCATTTTGAATTTCTAGCGTGGCTGACATTTTGAAACGTCCTGAATTTTGTCACGCGATAAAAGGCGTATTTATGAACCGATTTGGATGTAACTTCGTTTATACATAGTACATACCAATGTCTCGACCGGGTTCGTTGGCCAGCTTCACCCGCCATCTTGTTTAAAAATGGCGGCCATTTAAATTTTTAAGAAAAATTTAAATTTGAAATGTGGTACCAAAAATTGAAAATTGAAAAAATATTTTCTTCTTATGTGTTTGACCTTGATAAAAAAATTCGGGAGCAGTTTTTGTTTCGTCTATATCTTAAGAAATGGCAGAGTTATAGCATTTTGAATTTCTAGCGTGGCTGACATTTTGAAACGTCCTGATTTTTCTCACGTAATAACAGGCGTATTTATGAACCGACTTGGATGTACCTTGGTGTGCACATAGTACATACAAATATCTCGACCGAGTTCGTTGGCCAGCTTCATCCGCCATCTTGTTTCAAAATGGCGGCCATTTAAAAAAATTAAAAAATAAAAAAATTTTAATGAGATACCAACAAATTGGAAAATGAAAAAGATTTTTTTGTATGTGTTTGACCTTAATACAAAGATTCCGGAACAGTTTTTCTTTCGTCTATATCTAAAAAAAAAATGGCTGAGTAATAGCATTTTGAATTTCTCTTGTAGCTGACATTTAAAACGACCTGATTTTTGTCATGCGATAACAGGCGTATTTATGAACATATTTGGATGTAACTTGGTCTGTACATAGTACATACCAATGTCTCGACCGAGTTCGTTGGCCAGCTTCATTCGCCATCTTGTTTCAAAAGGGTTGCCATTTAAAAAAAATTAAATTTAAAATTCAAAATGAGGTATTAAAAAATTGGAAAATGAAAAAGATTTTTTTTATGTGTTTGGCCTTGATACAAAGATTCCGGAGCAGTTTTTGTTTCTGAAAATTTTTTCTTTTGTTGATATCTTAAAAAATGGTTGATTTATAGCACTTTGAATTTCTAGCATGGCTAACATTTTGAAACGATCTTGTATTTGTCACGCGATAACACACGTATTCGCCTATTTCGATGTACGAAGGCATGTGGAAAGTATACATCAACACCTCGACCAAGTTCGCTGGCCAGATTCATCAGCCATCTTGTTTCAAAATGGCGGCCATTAAATTAAAAAATATATATATATTTAAAGTGAGGTGCAAAAAATTAGAAATTGAAAAAGGTTTCTTTCTTAAGTATTTGATCTTGATATAAGGATTCAGGAGCATTTTTTGTTTGTCTTTACCTTAAAAAATGGCTCAGATATAGCAGTTTCAATTTCTATTGTGGGTGACATTTTGAAAAATCTGATTTTTTGCATGTGACAGCACTCCTACATATTAACCGATTCCGATGTGAGTGAGCATGTGCACAGCAATTACTAAGGTCTCGGCCAAGTTCACTGCTTAGCCTCATCCACCATGTTGTCTTAAAATGACAGGCACTTTAAGAAATTGCCGAATTTCGCAGCCAAATATAAGTTACTTTAAAGAAAAGCAGCTTGGATAAAGCTGACTAATTTCGCGAAATTCTCATTCATTATATTGATAAAAATTAGTATTGAATCTCCTATATTCGGTTTCCACTAAATTGAGCTTCGTGTGTTTGCATGATATAAGTTGGCTTTTTTAAAATAAGGATTATGAAAGCTACCTCTTCCTCCCGGCACTGGCCGGAAGGACTTTTTTACATTTTAAAACTAATTTTTAAATTTTAATGCACTTGGTATAATCACATAAGTGAGCACGGTAATGACAAATTAAGCAAAATATTTTTATTTTTCCCCAGGCATAAATGGCAGTCATTATATCTTCTGGCCCATACAATGATTTTCTATTTCTCATATAATGAAAGCAGATTAAGAAATAAAAGTTTATTTAATTACCAATTAGAATTAGGTACGGTAATGACTTACAAAAGAATACTCACGAAAACATTCAAAGTCTTTGCTTGTTTTATTGAAACTAAAAAACTATTTACTCTATCCACCTAAACCTGATAACAAGTTTACTTTTAAGGAGTACTTTTGCCTTGATAAAAAGGCATGTGCTGTTCTCTAAAAAAATCCGGAGGAACTTTTTGTCAGAAGCATGGCAATGACACTCTTTCTTGGAACACGGTTTAAAAAAATTATTAATAATTATAGATAAGTTTAATTAATGAAAATAAATATTTTTTTAATTAGTAGCATCTTAATAAATAAAAATGTATAAAAAAATTATAACCATCTGTTTTAAATAAAACTTTGTCAAATCTTTACCTAATAAATTGCTTGTTGGGACAACCTACGGTAATGATATTTTGACTACAAAGGAATATATTTCTTATTTTTAAATTTTTATAAATAATAATATATCTGTAAATTATCATTTAAAAACATGAAAGTTAAAACGCAATAATTATAATTATGATATTTAACTATTTTTCTGTGTAAATGTGAAAGGATAGTAAAACGTGAGACTTTTTTTGAAAATCACCCAGGTATGAAAATTTGCGAAAAACATATTTTATTCCCCACTACAATGGTATATTTTATTTACCAATTATTGATAACATATGTTTTAATGTTTTACTGTTTTAAAGATAGTAAACATTGAATTGTAGTTCCATATAAAATAGGGGACTCAAAAGATAAATATCTTTTATGAAACAAATACTTTTACCTTATAAAATAGCTACAATAAAAATGACACCAGATTATTTCACTAACTAATATTATGCATTTGTATCTTCTAAAATTTATAAATTCTGTTAATAAAATATTTGGGATCACTAGTTTTATAAAAAATATTTAAAATATTAGTTTTAAAATATATTGTCAATTTTTTTTCACTTATATCAATAAGTATAACAAGAGATTATATCATTTTAGCATGCAAAAATATGTAAAACTTTAAGATTATCTATTAATTGCTTTAAAGCTCAAACAGGATACTTTAAATTTCAGAACGGGTTCCAAACAGTTTTCCAAAAATGAAAGTGTCCGAATATATTTTTTAAAAAAGCAACCAAGCCCGAAAAAGTACAAAAGCACAATCAGGTATCACATGAAAAAAAAAATATTTAAAAGTAACAAAATGCGAGCGAGATATTTGTCAAGGACGCTGCCATAGGTTTAATATTACTTTGCGAATGTCTTCGTGTGACTAATTTAGTCCTATAATTCATATAACTGTGACTTTAAACGCCTCAATACGGCAATTACCGTAAAATCTTTGAAAATGAAATCTGTATACACGGCCTTTAAAGAAAAGTATATATTTTTTCAAGAGAAAGAATATGAACAATTATACCTGCTAAGATGGAAACCTGTTTAAAGCGGAATATATTTCGGTTCCTTTCGGTACAGTTTTCAAGGTTTTAATGAATCAATATTTGGCAAAGCTGATTACGTAGTTCAGCATTACGTATTTAATGCTTACACACTTAAAATTTTCAAAATCCGGCTATTAGAGATTTATTAAAATTCCCGTGGTAAATTTCCTTTTTAAAAGAGGAGGGTGGAGGGGGCGCCAAAATCCATGTTTGGCACGGGTGCAAAAAAGGCTAGTTTTAGCCCTGAAACACATAATTTACTGCTACTAATATATAGAAGTTGACATACACGATTAAATTCGAGGGAAACATTTGAATAATCGGTCAGAACTGCGTTTTCCACGGTTTTTAAGAAAATTTAAAAAATTGTTCTACTTTCGAAATGGCGTACTGCGCTTGCTATTGAGTGTATAAAAAGTTGTAAATATGAAAGTTGTAGAGAATGTTATCGTATTTATTATTGTAATTGACAAATAACATGCTACGGCAACGGGTCTTGAGATATTTAAAAAAAAAACAAAAAAGGTCTCAAAATTTTCTTGTTTTTTAGCCACAGAAAATTTAGCCTTAAGAAATTTTGTTAGAAAACTTGGTTTTTTCATGTTGGCATCATTATAAACAATTCAGAAAAAAAAAATCTTTTACCCGACCTTTTGCAAGGTAACCCCCCTTTTTTGGTACATTTCCCCTGGACTAATTCCTGTTCTCTAGTTTTTTTTTTTTTTTTTTTCAGTCTGAGGGTTAAGGCAAAACCTGCCTTTTGCGAAAACGGAATCCCAAAATCGAGAAATAACTCATACTGAATCAAAACAACAACAACAACAACAAAACAGAATTGTCATGTGATAAAAATTCTCGGTTCACTTTAACGTTCTTTATAAATAAATATAATGAGCTATACTAATTTTAATTGCTAAAAGGCGTAAATTAAAACTTTAAAAACAGTAAAAATAGATTTATTCGACTGTTTACAAGTTTCGACTCTACCCGAGTATTTTCAAAACAAATAAACAAAAATATTCCAATAATTACACATTCTTTGAAATGCCATCATTCCATTTTTCATGTGTTCATTAATATTATACACGTTATTTTTTTAATTTTACTTACTTAGATGTTTATTTTTATTTTCGTAACCATTGAGCAACTCGAGTCATAATTTCGATAGGTATGCTGCATCAGTACATGCTGAATTTTTGCGCGTTACAGTCTCTAAGGCAGTGGTTCCCAACGTGGGGTGCACGCCCCACCGGGGGGACATTTGATTCTTTAGGGGGGCAATTTCAAATTTGTAACTCACCCATTCGCTCTCCCTTTTTTATTAAGTTTTTTGTTGAATTTTAAAAAAGCTTAAAATGAAAATGTTAAAATGGAATCAATACCAGAATAATTATATGAACAGTTTTTTTAAATATTTTAGCACCACCTTTTCTCCCTTTTTCTTATGCTTAAAAATTTCTATAACTTTTCTAGTTACTAATATATTTTACAATTCTTCTCAATTATTTATTGAATGATCTATTTTGATCTATTCATTCTGCTGTATGTAACATGAAGAAACTTCTGCACTTGAAATTACTTAAGAGTATACCTAAATCTTATTGTCTTTAACATATTTAACCTAAAAAATATTTGAAATAACTAAATATGGTACTAACAACTTTATAAAGTTTTTAAAATTTTAATAGCATTAAGTAAGGAAATGGATAAATTGTAAATAACTATGGCTGTAGTGCAGGCCTCCTATCCAGTAAATGAATGTATAACATGTAAATCTAAATTTCAAAATGCGATAGTACGTGGCAGTTAATTAACGATAATTGGGGATGGAAAAAGATAAATGTGTTTTGATGGGGAATAACGGCTACGGACTTGATAAAGGTCATAATATTGAAATGCTTCTTGTGTACTTTGTTATCCATAGAAAGGAAATTTGGTCTCCAAAAATTTTCCAACAACTCTCAATAAGTTACTAAAATTCAATGTAAAATGTGTCATCATTTTCAATTTTAATACTAAATATGAGAGTCTCTTTAGTCATTTTGGGACAATAAAAATACAGGCATATAACACTTTTGTTAAACATTCAGGTAAGTTGGGAAGGCACAACAAATCTATTTTGGCATAAAAGTGAAGATTTATAGCCTTCATCCCATTTATAAAATGATACTAAAAACACATTTGTAGAAGAAAATTCAGCTCTATGATAAGTTAAGAAATGTGAAATGAATAGTTATCGTTAAAACTCTGTTAAGCTTCCTTCAGGTGAATACTATTCGATTTTCAAATAATAAGAGTTATAGGTTGCAGAAAATGTGTGTCAGGAGGGGGGGGGGGGGGCATCGTGATTTTCCAGATGCTTCGGTGGGGCGTGGGCACTAAAAGGTTGAGAAACACTGCTCTAGGGTTTCTCTTATAATGGATGGATAACATAGATTGGGGAGGGTGGGGGGATTATCTTACTTTCATTGAAATTTATTTGGATGGTTTTCCTAGCAAGGCCTAGAAAGTTTAAATCAAGGAGAAATCGAGAAACCATCCAAATAATTTTTTATTAAAATAATTTTTCCCTCCAGTCTATACTATCCATCCATTATAAGAGAAACCTTAGAGACTGTAACGCGCAAAAATTCAGCATCCTTTAACTTACCGAAATTATGGCTCGAGTTACCTAATGGTTACGAAAATAAAAATAAACATCCAAGTAAAAATAAATAAATAAATAAATAAATAAATAAAAAATAAAATAAAATAAAAACTAGTCTGAAATGGCAATCCCAAAACTTTCTTATACCTCATACATCTTAATACATCCTGAAAAATGCAGCCTATCAGCGCCACCGATTAGGTGATTTACATCAAAATCTAATCATCAACAACTTATATCAATTTGATCAAACTGAATCTGAAGATTGATGAAAATCTGTGCAATAATTCTTGAGATAGAGCTATTTCGGAAATCGTAAGAAATTCTACATAGCAGCGCCACTTGTTGGGCGATTTACACCAAAAACTAATTAGGGCCAATTTACACCAGGGACTAACTGAATCTGAAGATAGATGAAAATTCATGCATTAGTCCTTGAGATACAGCTATTGCGGAAATCGTGAAAAATGCACCATAGCGTCACCTGTTGGGCAATTTACACCAAAAACTTAACAGCACTAATTGATATTAGGGACTAACTGAATCTGAAGTTTGATGAAAATCCGCCCATTAATTCTTGAGATAGAGATATTGCGGAAATCTTGAAAAGTGCAGCACAGTAGCGCCACCTGTTAGGCGATTTACACCAAAATTTAAACAGCATCAGTACGTGTGAAGGACTAATAGAATCTGAAGTTTGATCAAAATCCGTGCATTCTTGAGATCGAGCTATTGAGGAAACCGCACAAAATCCAGTATAGCAGCGTCACCTGTTGAGCGATTTGCACCAAAAACTAATCAGCATCAATTTATATCAGGGAGAAACTGAATATAAATTTTTATTAAATTACATGCATTAGTTCTTGAGATAGAGCGCCCACAAAATGTGTGTCACATACATACAGACAGACAGACGGACAGACAGACTGACGGACAGGTGGACAGACAGAGTCACAGACTCACAGACAGACATTTTGTAAAAACATGTTTTTTGGAATCTCTAACACTTAAAATGTGTAAATCCGTCAAAAATCGGAATTCGAAAATTTTCACGAATCCAATACTTTCTTCTTGCAAATATAGAAGAAAGTAAAAATAACATGCCTAATATGAAAGAGTACTTCAAAAATTGAATGATATCGTTTCATAGACCGTGCAATTTTAGAATAGTTTTATTAGGATGAGCGAAGCGAATCTTCTACTAGACTACACAAATTACATTTTGTCGTACACTTTACAAAAATGCTATTCAGTATTTTGGCTTGAAATTAAACATAAAAATAAATCATGACCTGTAGATTTGCACAATGTTATTTTTTTTACAGAATAACGTTAAAAAATTTATTATTTTAATTAATTTATTTTACAAGTTTTTCCATTACGAGCGCATTTTTGCAAATAAAAAATGAAACACGTATATTTTCAGAAGAAAAAATAAATCATTGAGTTAATCATTATAGATTGAATCAAGATTAATTAAATAGTTTCACGATTTCTTTTATGAAATTTTTAAAATACCCTTTTTATGAAAATTATAGCATAATTTTAACGAATTAAAATTTGTGAAAATTCAATTATTTACATTCAATTATAAAAGTATTTTTCAGTTTTAAGAATTCCAATACACAATTTATTCTTATTATGTGAAATCATTTGCGCAGTCGATATTTACGCATTTAAAAATAATTATATTATTATTATTATTATTATTTTTTTTTTTTTTTGTAAAGTGACAACAAAAGAATTGTATACAAATAAAATTAATTGTTAAATTCATTATACAGTAGACGCTCGTTTTTACGAACCTCTCTTTCACGAACACTTGCGATTTTACGAACTATAGAGTGGCCCCGAATACACTCCCATAGAAACAATGTAATTTTTCGCTCCCATTTACGAACTACGGATTATGAAAATCTCTTTTTTGCGAACTCAGTTTTGATACTTCTGCATTTTTTTTTTTTTTTAAATATCGGAACGCAGTGTCACGTCAATTACACTCTCAAAGTACAATGAGACATCAGATGCATTCCAAGAATGTGTTGTTTTCCCCAATCTCTTTCGGAGGGAGGGGGCATAGCAGTAATTTCAAGTAGTGGTTGTAAGGACTAAGGCACTTTTTTGAAGGGAGCAATAACTGTGAAAGGTTTTCAAGCATAGATAAAATGGATATATTTTCCAAAATGTAATTTAAAAAAAAAAAAAGGTAAATGATTATTTCTATTCCTAATTTTTTATTTATGTTTTCATCTATGTATTTTCACATGTTAAGTACTAATCCAGTCTGTATTTTCATATGTAATGTTTTTAAGACATAAGTAACGTATATTTCTGTGTACTAAAATTATTTTTTGTGCATAAATTTGCATTTATTTCTTGTATATTTAAAAATACACATATAAATTTATTAAATAATAAATAATCTTGAAATACTGCTTCATTTGTGAAGAGGGGGCAGTTTGATAAAAATAGACAAAAATAATGTACGTATTCATATCATTTTTGGTGTTTTCTATTTTACGAACTTTCTATTTTACGAACTATTTTAGTGTTCCCTACGAGTTCGTAAAAACGAGCGTCGACTGTATCATAGAAAAAAAAAACAACAACAACAAAAACAAAACAAGGAAATTCTTAGCTATTTGGCTGAATTAGAGGTCTGCACGGGCCCGGGCTTGGCCCGAGGCCCGTACCCGGGCCGGGCCGGCGGAATGAAGGAGAATTTCAAAACGGGCCGGGCCGGCAGAATTAGGACAATTTTTTCAACGGGCCGGGCCGGGCCGACAGACAAAATAAACGGGCCGGGCCGGCAAAAAAATTAATCGGGCCTGTCGGCCCGATATAAGAATTTAAGCGAAGCAGATAAAATACGAGCCATTTTCAATGAATATGATTTTCTCGAGAAGTATAAATGTGCGTCACGAGCCGATGCGAGTTTAACAACATCAATACAGAAATGTAACATGTCCATCGTAGAGATCGGCATCGTACAGTTACAAGATGTCTGATTCCGAGTTTAATTTTTTTTTCAGCAGACTCGTGCCGGGACGGAACTGGTCTTAATCGATCACAGGATGTATGGAACAGTCATTGTGTTTTGCAGTATTAATAGTGATAATGAACTTCTCTTAACAGTATCTTTGGAAATATACCTTAAGGTGGTTCTCATATTCACTGCTCAATAATGCGAAGCTTTCAGACACATTTTCTGACAAAATTTTTAACTATAAAGGCATAAAATTGACAGGCCTACCTATTGAAGGCATTTGGAAACGAATAGCTTTTCCATATTTGATAAATTACTTACAGAGATAACAGAGATTCCTGTCACGTGACTGTACGTTTTTCTCCTTTCCTGTGCTATCGCTTCCGGAAATTCGATTCAAAACGCTAACTTTGACAGTATTTTCACAAAGATATATTGCTTTTATCTATGAAAAAAACGACATTTACATAGCTTCTGAATAATCTTACGCGTTTCGAAAAGAAAAGAATTCATAAATGTGTCGAAATGTAGCTCCTTTGGATTTGAGAAAAGCCTTAAAAATGAGAGAAATATTTTCACAAATATACTTTTTATTATACAGCTTCAAAAGTTATCATGTTTTTAATCCTTTATTCTGAACTACATTAATCTTTTAATGAATCCTTATTTCCATTTTGAAATGTCTGTAGACACGATGACTAAAACACTGTAAGTAATCGTTAATGTTTACTATTACGTGTTTTCTGTTTTGAGAACATCATAGTAATGTAAAATATACTGTAAAATATTCCCATAATTATGTATGTAGTATTCATTAAAAGAATTTTAATTGTATATTGAGAAAAAACGGATTTTTTTTGTAGAAATTGTGTCGGGCCGGGCCGAGAACTGTAAAAAAGCAAACGGGCCGGGCCGGGCTCGGGCCGAACTTCCAATTTTTACACCGGGCCGGGCCGGGCCAAGATAGCTTTCGTTCGGGCCGGGCCCGTGCAGACCTCTAGGCTGAATTTACATTTCTAAAATTAAAATCCGCCAAAACACAAAATAACGTTTTTGCTTAATAAAGATGCAAAAATAATATAAAAAATATTGTTACTTTCAAATATTTATCTTATTAAATAACGCTTCGCGAATCCAAACAAAGCATGGCTTTTGCTAATTTATTTGTTTTGAAAACGACTCGAATACAGTCGAAACATCTAACTAGTCGAATAAATCTATTTTTACTTTTTAAAAAGTTTTAATATATACCTTTTAGCAATTACAATTAGTATATTATTACAAGGTGTTATTTTTGTTTCAATGTAATGGGTTTTATCACCTTTCTTTAAAAATCAATAAGGATTGAAATAAATTAACAAATAAGACAAAGAGTTAAAATAAATATTTTCCCAACTAATCAAATATATTTTTGACCGCTCAGACACAGTTTAGCTCAAATTCCTGCTGAACGTACTGCTATACAAAACCAAACTTCAAGGTTTGAATTACAATGAAATCAATTTGCCATTAAACGTAAAAGAGAGAGATTTAAAATATCTTTTACTTTTTCGTAAGTTAAAGAGGATTAAATTTGGATCGTGCATTGCTCTCGAATTGATTTATCATTTTGTGTGATTTAGCTATTTTGACGAATTTAGAATCAGATTACTTATTAAATCGAAACGAAAAGGCACGAAAGCTTAAAATGGATGACTTAAGTTCACCACCACGTTTCAGTAGTTCTGTTTTACAATAATTTTCGTGAATATGAGAATTAGTTACTTTTTAAATTTAATAGTTAAATGAGACTATCATAAATAAATTTGAATAGAATTTGCGATTCTTAGCTTGGAAAGAATAGCTGCCACTTAATGTCAGATTAGAAGTCATCGTGATTCGTTAATCAGAAAGTATATTTTATGAATACTTCGCTATTTATACTACATTTACCTTTAAAAAAAAAAAAAAAAAAAAAAAAAAAAAATTGCAATCTATATATTTTTAGCCATCTGGACTGAGTTTTCTACTGAACCGATTTTGATAATTATTTTTTTTTTAAATGAAAGCAGTTTATTTGTAGATGTGCCTGCACTCGTTATTTTTTTAAATCCCATTTTCATGTTTCAATTTCAATTTAAATTTAAATCTTTTATAAAATTTCTGCACATTGGTGGCAATTGGTTTACTTCCATTGTTGAAGTGAGAAGGAAAACAATGAGACAAGACTCCCTTATCATATTATCATATGATAATATGATAAGGGAGTCTTGCAATGGGAATTACCATATCATTACGGATGCCATTTTCGCATTACAATTAAAAATAATTTTTTTTTTAAATTTTGAAGAGAAAATGACGACACTATAAAAAAACGCATTTTTACTCATAAAGCTGTTAAATTTTAATATTTTTTGATTCTGCTGATACTGAGATTGAGACGCTAATCTCAGAGGTCTTCAGTGAGTAAAAATGAAATGAGTATTTTCTTTGATAAAACTAAATATTTTAGTACGATGCGTCTTATGTCCTGATCCTCAATGGATCGTAACGCCACAAGTTTTTTAGTTTCTAAAGATATCAGAAATAATTCCGGAATCCTGACTAAAGAATAGGTTACAATGAATTTTCATGAATGTTTCTGCTGGCAGCTCAGGGCCGAAACTAAGGGGGGGGGGGGGGGGCAGAGGGGGCATGTGCCCCGGGCGCCAAATGAAGGATTATACCTTTGGAAAGGATAATTTTCTTCTGATGGACTGATGGCTTCCATTATTATGAAACAGACATTATAAATGAAGTGTTAGGTGAAGATGAAAGAGCAGTCGTAAAAAAGTTAGAACTCCGATTTTCTGGTCAGAATGGGGAAAAATTATGGCTATTCTTTTTTTCGCTTTCGGACCAGAAAATCAGAGCTCTAACTTTTTACGACTACTCTTTCATCTTCACCTAACACTTCATTTATAATGGTTGTTTCATAATAATGGAAGCCATCAGTCCATCAGAAGAAAATAACTCGGTGAAAGCGGAAACTCGGTTAGGCGGGACTCTACTGAATATGTCATTTTAAAAATGATCTTTAGAATATTTTTGTTGATGTTCAGAGGGACCTCCCCCTTGGATCCGCCACTGTAGATTACGTAGTTCAGTATTACATATTTTATGATTACATATTTTAAATTTTAAAATAAGTCGTCTCTTATAAAATTAGTAAAATTCTCTTTGTAAATATACTTTGTGGAAGGGGGGGGGGGGGGAGGGCGCCAAAATCCATGTTTGCCCCGGGTGGAAAAAAGGCTAGTTTCGCCCTGTGGCAGCTTTCGCGCAAATTCTTATAGTGCATTTAGAACAAGAAAAAACCAATAGCGGGATAAGAAAAAAATTGAATCAGTAAAAACCATAAATGTTTAACTCTAAAATATAAGTCAAATTATACTGTAATATTTGCCAAGTTTCAGTTTTCAGATCTTTATATACCTGGTGATTCAAAATACAGGTAATGGCGTTTCTCCCTTAAAGCCAGGGTTCTCGCTGCCGCTCGCCATTGCGCCAAATTGCGAAAAAATGCTTCATTTGTCGAGTAAATGAACAATCAGATTCGCCAAATTGCGAGTGCTCAATTTCTGCTTTTTTTGTGTCAGTACAGTCCAGATTCTAATCCGCGTTACTGAAGGATTGATGCCACTTTTCATGTTCAATCGCGCCGTACCATTTACATTACTCTATTTATAGAGATACTGAGTCAACAGCAATTCAGTCTAGCAACAGCCAAAGATACAGAAAGGATTATGGGATAGGTATTTCCCTATTGTCAGTGAATCACTATCTATGCACCGACATCGCGCCGGTAAAAACACAAACAAAATTACTTGCTTGAAGCGCCAAATAGAGAAAAGTTTTGCTGGAATGCTGCTTTAAAATTAGCCATTTATTACTATTATAGCACTATTTATTACTTGTGTGCAACGTATCATTGCGAGTCAATCTTTTCTATCTGCTAGAGTCGAAATCTCATAGCAATTTTGAGTGTATATTTTTGTAACGGTAAATCAAAGATCGTTGCTGTTTTTACCCGACTGAAAAGAAGGGTTATGTGTTTCACGCGTATCTGTGTATGTGGATTTCTTTATACCCTCGAAACATCCCAACAGCTGGATGGATTTTAATGAATTAGGTCTCTATCAATTCGTCTTAACAACCCAATAGTTATAGGCTAGGTTTTGTTTTGATAAATTCAAAATGGTGGCTATAAAATATAAAATGGCGGTAGAGACGAAAAAAAAAATTACGCACCCTATTGAGTGGCATATCATTGGATAGGTCTTTGAAAATGAAGACGGTGTTTCATTGACTATTTTACAGTCAGAAGCTCCGTTAAAATATTATACAACCTGGAAGTTGTGTAGGTACGATCTCTAGCTTTACTGCAACTCTAACCATCATGGACATCTATAGACCTCATCAAACAGTGTTTATAGATAGGAATTAACAATTAAACACAACTTAAAAGTCATCAATACAAGTAAATAAAAAAAAATAGGTAAGTAATATAAACAAGTAATATAAAAAAAAATATTTTAAGTCAATTCCTACTTAGGTCAATAAGGGAATTTTTTTTCTCCCATTCTTCTTTCCTCTTGAGTGGCACTTAAAATGCCTTGATCAAGAGGAGGGCTCTCTCGATTATTGAAAATTAATTTAATTTAATTAAAGAATTAATATTAAAAAAAAAAACTGGATTAACATCAAGTGTCATACACTACAAGTTTAAAAAATTTGTTTGAGCTTAACTGGATGAATAATAAGTATTTTATTAACGATTGAAAATTTGAACAAGATATATATAGCGAGAGTATAAGCTAATAGTAGAAATTGAAAAAAAAAATAGTTTCACATTGATGAGAAATAATTAATTAGTTCGCTTTTTACGCAGTCGGGTTTTTTGATTTTTTAAATTTAATTGTTTATTAATTTTTATTTAGACTGCTAAAAGAAAGTCTGAAATATTTACACATTTAGGAGACATTTAGAATGTACTTATTTTTAATAGTTTCTGTAGTGGATAGTCAAATTTCTATTTTATAAGCAATTACAAAAAATTAGGATGTTTTAGACCATATTGAAAAAAAAAAAAAAAAAAGAGATACAATAAAGGGTTAAAGATAGATTTTTCAGTGTTTCACGCCGAATCTTTTTTGCTAACATTATTTTTTATTTGGCTACTGTTTTTTATTTCTTATTCGCCAAATCACGAATGTTGGTCAAAACCCAGCGAGAACCCTGCTTAAAGACCTTATGATAGAAACACACTTTCAATTAGAAGAAAAGTACAGAAATCAAGACCAACTTTCAGATATGGTATTTGTTTTACAAGGGGCTGCATGCATTTTAAAATATGAAATCTAATCCTTTATACGGTCCCCCTTTTCCTATCAATACTAATATTATAAAGAAGTAACGTTTGTTTGTTGGTTTATAGGGGTAATCTCTGGAGCTACAGAACCGAATTGAAAAGTAATGGTGTCAAAATGCTGGTGACCATCTCTTCTCTAACATAGGGTATTGCAACTCATTTGGGGAAAACGAATAATCCCTATTGGGTATTTCGGGCTGCCATCGTTCCGTCCCGAGGGAAAAAAAACAACAACTTGGATCCCATCCTAGGCTGACGTTATAATTTAATTTGATTCGACAAAACGCCGAGTTATGAATAATAAGATTCTTATTGTGTTGTGTTGTGCTGTTTAATGTTGTGTTTTGTGTGGTGAATAAACTGTAAAGTGTATAACAGGATCTCTTCATTTCGTCAAGTGATTTAAAATCTTGAATTTTATAACGACTCTGATCGCAAGTTCTTTCATAGGGTATAGTTTATGTTGGTACAGCAACCCCCAACAAGGTGCAGCAGCAAAAATGTTCTAAAATTGTAATTTCTGAGATTTGTTGGGGCTTGAAATTTGAAATTTGGTGTGATGATTACTTTTAAGATACAAATGCTCTATAACAGTGATTTCTAAAGTTCGAAATTTAAAAGTAAAATGAGCGGAAAACGTTCTAAAGGCGTTCTAAATTATGATTTCTATGTTAGAAATAGAAACTTGAAATTTGACATGGGTGTTACTTTTAAGATATAAATGTTCGCACAGAACAGTTAAAAAAAAATGCGAAATTTAAAAGGATGAAATGCGAGAAAAGCATTCTAAATTACGATTTATATGGAATTGTTAAGAATAGAAACTTGAAACATGGCTGCTACTTTTAAGATGCAAATGCACGCACAAAACAGCTTTTTTCGAAATTCGAAATTTAAAAGGGTGCAGATGAAAAAACATTCTAAATTTACGATTTTTGTGATATTGAAGGGACTAGAAATTTGAAATTTGGCAAATTAGAAATCAAAGTGAATAAACTGAAATTTTATTTTATGCGAAAATTTAATTGTCAGCAGTTCTTTGCAAAATCAAAGAAACAAGCAAAAATATAACTCAAAGACTTACCAGACGACTTATAAATTTCTACGAAGAAGGAAAGTTGTACTGAAATAAACTAAATCCTTATTTGTTGCAAACTGTTATAATTTACTTTGCTTGTCGACACCTGAATCTCTTCACTTCTTGTAATCTCTCGAATGCCGCGATATGGAAATTCAAATGGAATGATTTCAATTAAAACGGAATCAGTTTGATATTAAATGTGAGAGAAAGATCTCAAACATTTTCCGCCTTTCCGCCACGTTGAGGGAGGCTAAATTTAGAACTTATACAACTCCGGAATTGATTTATCATTTTGTGTGATTTAGCATTTTCCATTGGTTGGTGTATCCAATGTCAGATTAATTATTAATGCAGAGTAACTATTATCGATTGCATCTGTAACATGGAATATAGAGTGTTTTTTAAAATTAGTGAGTGTAGTGTTTAAATAGGGAAAAATATTTGGGCGAATTTTTGTTTTTTAATGGAATAAGGTGGTTGATTGTTATCTTTTAGACATTGTAGGCACAAGAGAACTGTTTTGACCGGGATCTCCTGCTTAAGGGGTTGGTCATGACTACTTTTAAATTCTCCTTGCTAATGTTAAATCGGAGTCGAACGCATTGGTATTTTTAAAAATCTCATAAGGAAATTGATATCTTTGACTTCTTTCTTCTAAAAGGTTGATTTTTTTTCTTTTTTTTCTGTTGGCAAAATATTTAAAAAATGCATAATTAATTTTACCGACAATATTAAAATCTTACAACTCTCACGATTTTAACACAGAAAATATTAAATTAAGTATATATTTTAGAAATAATTTGACAACTATGAAAAAATAGAATTATAGAAATATATAAAAAATAGAAACTATAGAAAATTTGTTAACGTTGCTATGGGAATACAAAAAATGCATCACCTTTCCGCGAAATTTATTTATTCAAGCTAAAGTATGCAAAATTACTGTAAAAGCAGAAATAGAAATCAATTTGAGGCTCTGCATTATCTTTATTTCTGTAGCGACCTCAAAGCACTTTAACCCTCTCTCTCACCTGAGCCTCATATGAGCTTCCTAATTTTAACGTAAAACGCAATGTTTTAGAAAAGGCTTTCGACTAAATTTTATTTTGAGTGATGTCTTTTAAATATCCAGACCTTATTTATAATAAAAATCAATTTTTCAAAGCAATCTTTATCAACATTTTAATTCTGCTAATTCAAAGATGATTTGTGGAAAAATAAATAAATACCTGCCGGCTCGGCCTACAGGCACAGGTAGATTTCGAAGTTAAGTACTAATTTCAGCAACAAAAACTAAATCAAGATTAGAGATAAACCCAGTTAAACAATTTTATTTGGACACTTTTGACGAGTTTTTAATTTCATTTTTTCGTAACAATTGGTTTATCAGAATCATGTTAATGCAATTTTTTTTCTTTAAAAACCCTCTCTTTTATTTGTTTTATTTTATTATTATTATTATATATATATATATATATATATATATATATATTGATGTAACACCTTGGTCCTATCAAAAACTTCACACTATAAAATTTGTAGATAATATTAAGAAGATTTATAACAAATTCAAGTGGATTTAATATCTTGTGAATTGACAAAATTATGAATTGTTTTCTTCTTCAACTCCCCCTCCCCCTTTTTTTTTGTTTTGCTGTAAGAATTGGTCCAATAAAAACTTAATATAAAAATTTTAGATAATATTAAGAAGATTTATAATACATTTAAGTGGATTTGATCAGGGTTGGGGTTTTGGACGCCCAAAACTAGTTTTGGACAGGACATGTGTGTTTTACTGTCCAAAACTGTACTAAAGTGTCTAAAACTGTACTAAAGCGTCCAAAACTGTACTAAAGTGTCCAAAACCTTAAAAAAGCAACATTCCACATGTAACCACTGCTCACTTATTAACCATATGAATAAATATAAATATCTCACAATATATTTTACTAACATTTAATTCTTTGGTAAATGAAAAAAAGTTCAAATTTTTCTAATGTCTGTGTAACATAAAAAGTTCTGTTTCTGTTAAAATTGAGTTATAATAATAAGAAATTCTTTATAATACCACATATGTAGTATGGGGAGGGGAGATTTGCTTTTGTTTCAATTTTTGGGCAAGAAAATGTTACAAAGAAATTTCTTTTAAATAATGTTTCATTGTAAATTATCTTTTCTAGATTATAGGATAATGAAAGAAAACACAAATATTTAATTTAAAATCTAGAAGTTATTTTTTTTTTAAATATGTATTTTTATTATGAGTTTAATCTAATTCTAGTGAACATTCTATTTCTTAAGAGTTAAATAGTGTTGTTATAATAATAGTCAATATCTAAATATCTCATAATCAAAGAAAATCAATTATTTTTATTTATACTATTTCTTAATATACACATATACCTAGCTGCCAGCAGTAAGCTGGTTTAATCAGTACGCTGAACCTGAACTCCATTTATCAATTATTTCCAGTAACAACTCGCGGGACTTTCAGTAACAGAATCAGAATGTATTCTTCATAAAAATCGTTAGTACTTCTATTAACTACTAGTATTTAAATGAATAACATTAAAATTATGATACATAATTAAATTTAATATATTTTTAATGCAATTACTTTGTTACGTCGGCAATTAGGTTGTTACTACTAAACTGTTAGGTAGTATAACGTAGGGTATTTAGGTTGATAATACTAAATTGAAATTTTTGTATTGTAATCTTTTTTGCCAATTTTTTAAATTTTTAGCATTGTTCTGATAAGTACAATTTTACTACAAAATATAGTTTTGGACAGTTTAAGACAGTTTTAGACAGAAGGGTTTTGGACAGTACGGTTTAAACCATGGATTTTACCGTGGTTTTTACCGTTGTGTCCAAAACCTTGCCAACCCTGGATTTGATACCTTGAGAATTGACGAAGTTATGAATTTTTTTTCTTTTCAAAACTCTATTTTTTTCGGCCCTTGAGGCCATTTTTAATTATATCAAAAATCTGTCATTCATAAATTTTGGCACTTTCCTAGAAGTAATAATAACTTTAAACTGATTCGATATGTATTATAATTAAGAAGTTATGGAGTTTTATCTGTTTTCACAAAAACCCCTCCCCGTTTCCACCCCCTTCGTCCGATTTTGCCCATTAACGAACTTGACCGAGATCTTCTGCCTCTTGTTTTCATATTTCTGTTTGGAAGATATTTGTGCAGAATTGTGGAAGTTATCATGTCCATAAAAAAAATAATATATATATAAATCCAGTTCCAATTTATTAATCCTGAGCCAATCTATTTTCTGTAATGTTTGCGTTATAAGGAGCTAAATTTTGTCATTTTAGGCTTAATGCCGACAAAATTGGATGAAATAACGTATCTTCTATAAATGAACTCACAAGCTCCTCTGATGATTCTGTGAGTCATTCATAGTTTCTTATATTACATACTGGTTTCATATGTTCATTTCTAAATCATCTTTAGAACTTTATCAATTTCTTCATATATTTGTGATTTCAAATTTATTATATATATATATATGTATACAGGGTGTATCTAAACTCTTGGGCAAAACTTTAAGGGGTGATAGTACACATCAAGACAAACAATATTAAATAGGAAACTAAGGGTCCCAAACGTCTTCCGAAGGAGATAGGCGCCTTTAAAGTTTAGGGTGCAAAATTTCAAATGATTATAAAAAATGGAAAAATTGGTCGATTTGTTTACGGTTTTCACTAAAACTATTCTTTATGTCAGAATTTTCTTGAAAATAAATTTTAAAGATACAGTTCAAAAAATGCCGATAGAGGACGCTTTAGACTTTGGAGTAATCATCAACTATTTTTTACCGTTATTTTTTGTATCTCATTACAAGTCATGATTTGAAATTTGAAGCCCCTTCCTGAACACAGTTCAGTTTGCGCTACTTAACAACTTCCAACGATTCAGATTTTGAGTTCAAAATTTAAGTTTAAGTCTAAGCTTTTGAAAGCATGCAGTGAGATACAAAAAATAATGACAAAAAATAGTTTTTCGTTACTCCAAAGTCTTAAGCGCCCTCTATCGGTATTTTTAAAACTTTATCTTAAAAATTTATTTTCAAGACAATACTGACATAAAGAATAGTTTTAGTGAAAACCGCAAACGAATCGCCCAATTTTTCTGTTTTTTATAATCATTTGAAATTTTAACTCCTGAACACAGTTCAGTTTGCGCTACTTAACTACTCCCAACGATTCAGATTTTGAGCTCAAAATTTAAGTTTAAGTCTAAGCTTTTGAAAGCATGTAATGAGATACAAAAAATAACGGTAAAAAATAGTTGTTGGTTATTCCAAAGTCTAAAGCGCCCTCTATCGGCATTTTTTGAACTGTATCTTTAAAATTTATTTTCAAGAAAATACTGACATAAAGAATAGTTTTAGTGAAAACCGCAAACGAATCGACCAATTTTACCGTTTTTTATAATCATTTGAAATTTTGGTCCCTAAACTTTAAAGGCGCCCATCTCCTTCAGAAGACGTTTGGGACCCTTAGTTTCCTATTTAATATTGTTTGTCTTGATGTGTACTATCACCCCTTAAAGTTTTGCCCAAGAGTTTAGATACACCCTGTATATACAACACTATAAATATATATAATAGATAGATAGATAAATTTTTTTACTGGGGGGTGGTTTTGGGTTCTAGGGATCATGATCGGCGTAGATCTGTAATTTTTTTTCTGAAATTCCAACATAGGGGAGAATGCAATAGGTAGTATTTCTTATGAAATCCACCTAAAAAAATCGGGAGCGAGTGAGTGAAATTGAAGTAGAGAAATTTAAATTGCTTGAGCAACATGAAAAAGTATTCGTATCTTGAAGAAGATACATAGAGATATATTTTGGGATTTTGCAATTTATTGAGAAGTTTTGTATATTTTAAAACATTTTTATTCTTTTGCTTCTTCATAGAAATTCATGCTTCTGTCCTACTGTTAAAAATAGTTTTCATTGTAATAAGCATCGCACCTTTAAAAAAAGAATGCTGAAGCTTGAAAAGAAAAAAAAAATAAACAGCATATTCAAAAGATTAAAAACACAGGCCTACAATAATTTTTTCCCCAGAAAGTAAAGGGTATTTTTGGATACTGATTTCGATAAAAATATTAAAAAATTGTAGTATGTATAGGTTTGTCATAATTCAAGAATGTATGATGGGTTGGCAAATTACAAATATAATCATAAAGATACCACATGTTTATGGAATGTTTTGTAATACATATTAAAACATTATTTGAAAGGTTAACTTGAGTCTTTCCAGTGTGTGCGATTCCGATTTTTTCAACTGACAACTAAAAAAGAAATCATGGACCCATCATGTGCCTCTGATATGATATGGAGGGAACGCCTGAAACCACAGATATTTCTAGATGCTGCATAGGGAGCTGCCACATATTAAGCACAATAGATTATTGTGTTATTTTAATAGATTTTCATCCTAACTTTATGAAAAAACCGTATACGTGACAGAGAAAAAAAAAAAGCTCGGCATTTCTGAAAACAGTGTAACCAAAATATCTCATTTTTATATACAGCCAAACTCGGTTATAGCGAGCCCGAAGGGACCGTGATATTTACTCGTTATAACCGGGTGTTCGTAAAAAATGGGTTAGTAAAAAATTACAAAAATTCATGAATACTGGCTTTATTATACATACTTTAATTTATTTTTTATTTCTGTACAGTACAAAAGAAGTTGGTTAATTTGCTTTGAACTGTCTCATTGTCCCTTAATTGTGTTATTGTGCTTTGGAGAAGACTCGTGGCCCGAAAAACATCGTCATTTGCACCCCTGGATTCGAAAAAGCTTGAAGTTTTTTTGCGCACTCAATTTCGGTTGACTTCGGAATGTTAAAGGAATTTTTCCAAGAAACAGTTATCTGAACTGGAGAGCTGGAAGCCAATAGAATTTTTACGAATCACAAAAATATTGCTCGCTATAACCGGGGTTTGCTCGTTAAAAGCGAATTATGCTCCCACAGACTTAACATTGTAGCAACCAAGTATTTATGATTTCCTCGTTAAATCAGGGCTCGTTATAAGCGCGTTCGACTGTAAAAGATAATTAGGTTCCATTTCACAAGATAAACACTAGATGATACGTTTCGTATTTTAAACACTAAAAATATAATTATTACTCATTTCATAATTACTACTATTGTACGTGAAAGAACGCCTTGTTCTAAATATGACTTGCAAGCATGACCGTTGCTTTTGCCTAAAAAGTTTGTAGAAGAGAGTTTTATTTCACCCAGAACAGAAAAGTTCTGTAATTGTAAATCTATATCTATCTATAACTGTAAAGCCTTTTTAGATGCTGATTAAAAGTCCAGCTTGCTTAAAAATTAAATAATAAATACTGCATCTATGATATGTATTTATAAAACCTATTTTCTTTTAATAAAATAGATTTCATCTCCTTGGTATGAATTAAAATTTATGATAATGCACCCATTTCGATAAAAAAAAAAAAAAAAAAAATTCGTAATGAATATTTGTAATGTTATTTTACACATAAATAAAATTGAAGAAGAATTAAATGTTAAGCTTATTCATGTATTGCAGATACACACTTTTAAAGCCATTAGGATGAGAGTTATTGTCAATTTTTAAAAAAGGGATTAGCAGATAGACATGATAAAATTGTACAATTACTAACTGTGAAAATTTATTGCTACAAAAGCACATGAAAGAAGCACTTTCGCAATTTATTAAATCTGGTTCATTTTAACTTTCATATTCAATAAAATGTATTTAGCATAATATTTCTTGGCTTTATTCCCGATTTTTAGTACATTCAGGATGAAGTCAATAAACTTATTAGATACAGTTTTACTAATGATTGATAAGTGATTATAGTTGCCCAAGCACAGGTAAAAATGTCTGTACTCTAGCCAGAAATGACCGTTATTAGCAAAATAAATCTTGTTTATATTCGGAGAAAATGCAAAATGAATACAAAATGTCTGAATGTAAGATAATGTTAAAATAATTTTAATACAAACAATGACGATAAAATGATATGGGGGTTCCGTTTTTTATTTTGACCGACTATTTTTGCCTTAAAAAACGTTCCTTTTAATTTTGAATCCTGCCTTATTTTTATCATTGTTTTTCTATGTCAAAAGTTTAAAAAATTTTTAAACTTTTTTATAAAACTTCTTTGTTTAGTTTTTTAATTTTGTAAAACTTTTTTCTTTAAAACTTTTTTTATTATTTTCTTTTTCTTTTTAAATTTTGTTAAAACTTTTTTATTTACATTTTAAGTTTTATATATTTTTTTACTTTTTAAATTAGAAAAACTTTTTATTTTATTTTGAAAAACTTTTTTATTTTTTGTAATTTTTTAAATTAATAAATTTTATACATACACAAGCGCTTATACATACATATAAATATATATAAACATATTGACACTTAAACACTCATACCTATAAATATAAATATATAAACACATACATGTGTTTATGCAGATACTTATATACATACGCGCATACATACATACATGTAGACATGTATGCATACTGACACATATACTTATGTATGCGCGTATATGTAAATAATCATTTTCAATAAAGTGGAAGACATGTGTACTTATTAAAAACTTATTCATATGCACAAATCTTTCTAAGAAAATAACAGAGAAAACAATAAAATGAGATAAAATAAACAAGTATTTACGAACGAAACCACTTTGACACCTTTACCCATTTGTAATTTTTTTTCTCTCAAATTCGTTGGTAAAATCGCTTTAAAATGTTACAAAATGAACTGGAAAAATGCTAAAAAAAAATACGCTAAAATTTATTTGTAATTATTTGATAAAATGTAAACGTACTGAATATGGGAATATGCATAATATTTGTAATAATATAATATACATCATTATATGTTTTGTCTATATTTATATAAAATAAGATTTTAAATTGTATATTATATACTATAATTAGTATTTTTATGAATTACTAAAAATATATATATTTATTTCTTTGCGGAGACTAATAACATTATAAGTATTAATAATAATAAACTAAGAATAATCGTATTCGAGGCTTAAACAAATTTGTTTCATAATCATCTTGAAAAAGACTTTACATAAATAACTATCCCCTAAATGGCTAATAAAAATATATACTCATTTGTGCCTAGCACCCTATATTTTGTACGTTTCAATAATGCATAAAAATAAGTTTGAACATATAATTTCACAATTTAAAAAATACTTATTTCAAAGAAGCCTACAAGCTAAGATTATAACTTATTTATTTAGATCCTTGGTAGAAAAAATGCAAATAAACTTACTTTTTACATTTAGCCATCTTGAAAAATGAAAAATCTATAAACACCGAAAAAACCCTTTATTTCTAGCAAATAGATATCCATCTTATGCTGTCAGCTTCCGGTAACAGATAAAGACATTTATAAATAGGTTATTTTATACAATTTTCATGTTATGAAGAAGAAGAAAATTATACAAATATATTAAATTCGAAGCGTCCCAAAAAATGGGACGCTAGGCATAAATGGGTTAATTCTGGATATATGTGTACACCTTTCTAACAAACTGTTAGATAGCAGCAAAAATGAGATAACTGTCGTGATAAAAAGGGCGGTGTGCCTGATCATCTGAGCATTGCTCATCGAATGCTTGAATGCTCTTGTTCCCGTGGCCGTTGAACTCCCATAATCTTACTACTGAGGCTATCCGAAAAATATTTCATGGCTTTATTCTGGATAATTAGATATAAAAGCAAACTTACTTTTTATATAAAAAAATGCAACAAAAATTTTCTTGTAGTTTTCTAAGATTTTCTTTTTTGTGGATCCTTTGAAAACAGAAGACAGTCTCCTTAGAAGTCAATGTTTTTGTATCTCAAAAGCTGGTGATTCGAATGAACTGTAAACTTATGCACCTATGTTTTTGACAGTTGTGGTCCATTTTATGTAAAAAGTAATGCACGCTATAATTCATAGTTATATATATATATTTATTAATAATTTGCATAGTTAAAAATATATTTTTTAGTCTACTGCCTGCCCCACCAGTGGCTGAGAGGTGCTGCTTTCGAAGCTGATAGACGGGAGGTGCTGGATTAAAACCCAATCGCGCCATCGGCCTAACCGTTCGGAGTTTTCGTGGTTTTCTTCGAACCTTGGGAAACCTTGCATAAATGCGAGTTAGGTTGCCTTAGAAAACCCCCCACGAAGGGCACTCCCCGTAGGGCCTATATACCTCGAGTAGATAATCGGCCGTCAAAAATCAACTCAACTCAACTGAAAACTGCCTGAAATACGTTTGGGTCTTTCCATTCTATCTAATAAATAAATAAATAAATAAATGAGTAAAAGATAACAAGCGGGAATTCCGCTTTTTCAAAATTTTGTGTCACCCATGATGAGAAAAAAAAAGCCCTATTATTACGAGGTGTAACCCGTCGAATTTCGACGAAAGAAAATGTTTAAGAAGGAACTGTTTCACTAATTTATAATAAACCTACAACATTAGTTACAATAAAAAAAGCAAATTATATTGGTTAGTCTAACTCTCAAGGAAATATTATTTTAACGTAAAGGTCACTGTTCTTCTATAAAGACATTCTAATTTTTTTTTTTGTAAAACTTTGCGTTTCATCAGTGTGTGATTTCAATTGCGTTATTTTCAAAAGTGAAGCATTTCCTCCTATGAAGAATTTCAAAACCGCTGGAGGGAAAATGACGCACTTCTACAAAACTTGTTTCAGTTTAAAGACTTAAAATACACGCTTTTATTTTATATAAAATGACGTCATTTGCGCCCGCTGTAGAATTCTGCATTTACGATCCAGTCTTAGCAACATCTATTGAAAAGTATGCATAGGACTTCACTATCGCGGAATAATACACGAACCCACCAAAAAGCAATGTTGTAAACTCGACAAAAAAAAAAAAAAAAAAAAATCGTCTATAGAATGATTCATATGCCTGCATTTGTTTGTAACATTAATATGGATACTTAAAATTGAATATAGTTTATAATAGCTCTATGTTTGATCAGAAATCATTCATTTATGTTTTTTTCAAAAATAGTACGTATTTTAATTACAATTTGTTTTCAGTTCTTATGAGAAAATGGCAACAAAAAGATATAGTAATCTACTATTTTCTTATAATCCTAAGGGAGGCTTATGTAACGCAACGTTATTTTTTAGGGACGACACTTTAATTGTTGCATGAAAGAAATAGCATATCGGTGGGTAAAAAAAAAAGAAAATTCAATCGGATGATTTTTTCAGACAACTTTATCACGTGCATTAGCTTAATAGATTTTGATATATTTTTACTCTATGACGATTTAATAAAAATATATAAACTATGCCTTTTTCCGGACTGTTTTGATCTAAAAACGTTTTATTTAAAAGTGTAAAATGTGGGTGTTACCATTTAAAAAAATCAAAGTTATTACAAATTTTAATATGTAGACAATTCTTATTTCAAAAGTAGATAAGATTCTCTGTTGGGTGGTACCTTTTTTTATCACTGTTTTTCTATAAAAGCTATCCACATAATATTTCATGACTTTAGTTTTGATTGTTAGTACGTTTGGGGGTGAAAGCCAATAAACTTATTAGCTACAGATAGATATATGATTTCTTTTAGAGGCAAAAAATAAATTGTACTGCCAATAGAAATGATGCTGATTAGCAGAATAAACTGAGTTTGTATTAGAGGAATAAACCAGATTTGAAAATTCGGAATAATAAAAAATGTCTCTTTAAAAATAGTTTGAAAGGAAAATTGAGAAAGGATCTGTAACAAGTAATTATTTATTATGCATGACTATTGCTCGAAAAAAATATCACAAAAAATTATACAATCCATACTGTAAATGATATTCATATACCTAAAATTTGAGAAAATAGAGCAGTAATGACTGTCTGCCAAAATCGTAGACAGCTGAACTAAAAAAAGAATTATTGCTGCTATATATAAATTCTGACTTGTTTTAAACTTCTCTATTTGAGAAAATTTATTAGCATAATATTTCGTGACATTATTTTGATTGTTAGTGGCTGGATATAGAGCCAATATTCTTAGTCGTCCAGGTAAGCAGTAAAGTTTTGTAACATACCAGGAATAAACCTACACTGTAAAAAAAAAAAAAAAAAAAAAAAAAAAAAAAAAAAAAAAAAAAAAAAAAAAAATACTGCCAGTTTTTTGGTAGGAATCGGAAAAATTTCCGACCCAGCTCGGAATAAAATCCGTAAAAATAAGGAAATAGTCAGTAAAACGGTATTTTACGGATTTTATTCCGATTTTACGGATTTTATTCGGAGCTGGGTTGGAAATTATTCCTGTACGATAAGGGCAACTATTTTTCCGATTCCTACCAGAAAACTGGCATTATTTTTTTACAGTGTAATAAGCAGAATGAGTCGCGTTTGCATTGAGGAAATAAACAAGATTTAGAAATGTAAAGGGAATATGAAATGCCTTAAAGATGCATGTAAAGATAGCTGCTTCAAACATGGAAAACAACGACATCTTTAGTAATAATAATCAAATCAGGGGTGTATGCAGGTTTTTATTCTTGGGGCCCATTTTGTGAAAAGTAGAAGTTATTTTTGTGAATTTTATTATATTTTTGTGAATAATAACATTTTGTAACGAATTCAAGCCAAGAATTTATGAACAAAAAGATTCTTTAAGTCCCCTTGCTACAGTTTTTGTTTTTCATGACCTGGTTTTATTTGCAAATTACACATTTTAAAACAGTTTTTATGAAAAAGAATGTTACATAGGGGTCTATTTTATTAAAAGGAATTTTGTAAAGGGGCCTGTTTTATTAAGTTCATTTTTGTGAAGGGGCCCCATTTTATTAAATTTATTTTTGTGAAGGGGCCCATTTTATTAAATATTTTTTTGTGAAGGGGCCTATTTTATTAAATAGATTTTTGTGAAAGGGCCCTAAATAGGCTCCAAATTTTGCCTGTATTGAACCCGGCAAATCAATAATATATATAGAGAGGGCGTTCGGGTATTATGGAATACCATTAACATTTTTATTTGTAGGTCAACAGAAAAAAAATTGAGATACATTAAAAGTTAGTAAAGAACAAACTTTTGATTACCTCTTAACACATCAAGAAAAAAATATGAATATTTAGATTTTGAAAACAAAGTTACACTTTTCGGGTAATGGCAACTAGTCAGGTAATATGGAATAGGGTTATAAGGAATATTAAAATTGCAAGAAAAACCACGATTTAAAAAAATAACCAAAATTATTTAAAGAGTAAACCTTAGTACCTCACCTGTAAATCACAAGATCCTTTGAAAAAATTTTGTAATTTTTAGATTTGCCTTGAAACAGTTGTTTAGCTGATACTTCATATTACCCGAAACACACCATCTTGGAAAAAAAAAAAACCCTCTCTTCACTTGTCAACAAGTTAGCATAGAGGAAAACTGACTAATACAGCAAAAAATATAACTGTTCAACTTTATAACTGAATTTAGTTAACATTACTGATAACGAGATTTTATAATTAATACGAATTTTATAACATTTACGTGTAAAAAAACTGCAAAAATTGAGAATAAGATTTTATTTCATCGCGTAGCTCCAGCAACAGGTATCCAAACAGAACTGAGCACAGTGCCTCATGGGTGTACTAGGAAGTTGTATGGCATATTTACTACGCTTGGCTGCAACACCGTATGCGCTAGATATTGAAGTATTCCAAATTATTCAACCAGCTTCAAGATAAAAAACCGTGAAATCGCATTCTGAACAGAAACTTGGCAAGATGTAGTTCGCATCTTTTCTAGCATCAGCCTCTCTGTGCGATTTGCATAAACGTGCTTCCAACAGCTTCCTTTTTCCTGCTGAGGCGTCATTTTGAGCGAAAGCAACCCCGACATGAAAGTTAAACCACCTGATTTATTTCAAGAGGAAGACCAACTAACTTTCTGCGAGAATATAAACGGAGTATTATGGTAAAATTTTCAAAATATAATTTCATTGCAGGGACAATGCACAATTATTTAGAATATCCCTTCTTCCTATGCGCCTTAAAATGTCCTCTAAATACCATTAACTTGTGAAATAACGGGTACGATGGGTCTAAAGTGCTCCATTATGGAAATTCATTTTAAAAAGAAGACCTCAAATCAAAAAGGTTGGGAACCATTGCGTAAAACCAATTTATTATCCATCTGAGCGGTAGTAATATCCTTAATTTAATCCTTATCAAATTACAAGATGCATGTTATGAGAAATACTCAAGTATCGTAATTGTGATAAAATAGAGCAAAAATGTTTGACTGCCGAAAATATAGACTACAGCAGGGAGGGCGAAATTTTTTGAGTATGCGTGCCAAAAACTTCGAGATTATTATGTACCAAAATTATAACATGCCAAGAACATTTTAATGTAGATAAAATTCAATAATTAATTTTTATAATATTTTTACAATTATACTAAATTTCATTCCTAACTTATTTCTTACACCGTATTTACCCAACAATATAGCCATGTCGCATCAAATTCCATATTAACACTCTATAAATGAGTTTTTTATTGCATTACTTCCGAATCAGATCATTTTTAGTTCTTTACGTAGAAGCATGTTCAATATATATATGATTATTTACACTAATAATTAAAGTTCAATTTTTCAAAATTAAAACCTAAATATAATAAAACCTAAAATAATTTAAAATCTTAAACCTAAATAAAATAAACCTAATCTGAAGTAGAAAGCGTGTCAATTAGATATATATTAATAGCTTAAAATTCAATTTTCAAAATTAAAACCTTTGAAATTTAATAAAGAAGCAAAATAATTTTAAAAATCACTATATTGAATGGTTTGGCAAGAAAATGACGCTATACAAAATTCTTTCATTGAAATTTATAATACCCTGTATCATTCAAAAGTAACGGATTATTTTAAAGTAAATTATATGCCTGTTACACAAAACTATACTTTTTGTAAAAAAACAACAACAACAAAAAACAAACAATCATAAAATGGATAATTCTCCACAAACTGAATATAGTCTAAGTTTTTTAAGTGCCAGTTTAAGTGCCAGAGAAATTTTCTTACGTGCCAAGTTCGGCACGCTGCCATAGGTTCGCAATCCCTGGACTAATCCCATAAAAGAAACATTGCTCTTAATTTTGAATTCTGATTTCTTTCAAATATTATTTTTCTATAAAATCAATCAACGCATATTTCCTGGCTTTATGGGAATAAAACCAGGAAATAAAGCTATTTGGTACGCAAATGCAAAAGCAATATTCTTATAAGCTGCGATTTTACAAATTATAAATGAATTGCAATCTTCCAGGTGTGTGAAAAATGTTTGAACTCCCGCCAAAAAAAAAAAAAAAAAAAAAAAAAAAAAAAAATTCTGATTAGCAAAATAAATCAGATTTGGATTGGAAGAATAAATTAGTTTCAGAAATCTAATAATAAAAATAAGCAAATAAAACCATAAAATATCTCACTCAAAAATTTTAACAGAATTATTAAAGTCACAGGAAATAATTATAAGTAGAATTTGGAACAAAAATAAACAAAGAAAAAATGAAAACTTACAATATATTATTTCGTAATCTCAGCACTCTGATAAGATTTATTCAAAGTGTCTTTTTAAATTTCGCTATTTGCTTAATAAAACTCATTTACAAAAATTTTTCGATTTTGAAATCTATCCATCAGACAGATTTGATTAATAGGCCAAACGTCAAATCAATTTATTGTTAAAGTGGTAGATAATTATGTTGAGGATAGGGCGATGTGTATTCCGTGAATGAAAAGGTGTTCTCCTCAGGGTATTCCTTAATTTAATCATTAGATGATTGTAGGATGCATACTATGTGTAATAGTCCTGTACCACAAATGTAATAAAAGAGAGCAGCAATGACTAACTGCCCAAATCGTATTGATAGCAGCGTTAGAAAGATACATCAGTGTTAGGTACGAACTATGAATTGTTTTGAATAATATTATTCTGTATAACTTTTTTCGGCATAATGATTCCTGGCTTTGTTCCTAATTATTAGTATGGGGATGTAAAGTTAATTGTCTTAATTATTTACAATTTTATGTGTGATAAATGATTTGCTAGTCTCTAACTTTAGCAGTTCATATACGTAAACCATAGGACATTCCCTTCTTGATGGGCACATATTAAAAGTCGTGTTTTTGAAGTAACTACCGTTTTGGTATTAAAAACAAGAACGCAAAATCATGCTTAAGCACAGATTATGAAACATTTTCCAACACATTTAAAATACTATAATAAAACTTCACAGTTTAATAAAATGAAAAATGTTGTCTAAATAAGTAATTTGTAAAACACATAACACGTTTGGAAACTTAATTTAACCAAATTCAACCAAAATACGAAAAAATATCTGAAATTTTTTTTGCAGTCCTGTATATATACTGTAGATTTATCATAAAATACATAGCACGCTAAAATTTAGTTCAATTAGAAAATGCATATCACAATTGAAAATCCCCCTTCAGCAATTTCCATCAATAAACGTGCCCTGTACGTGATGTGAAGAGTTTATACGCACTAAGAAATATGAAAAAAAAAAGTTTAATTTAAAAACACGTACCGAAAAAGAAAAGAACTACTTACAGCAATTATTGTTCATAGAGAGTACTGTAATCGAACTATTTTGTGTTTCCCTGTATATCAATGATGAATCATATTCTATAGTAAATATCTTGTAGTGCACGTCAGAGATATATATCAATTCCAAAATGTAACATGAATAAAATACACCGCAAACGATTTTTCTCCGTACACCGTAATGTAATGGAATTCTTTTGAATGTCCCTGTAAATGAACGATGAATGCTATCCATACCATATTCTATAGTAAACATTTTTTAGTGTAATTCCGAGCTATATATAAATTTTAATGAGTTTGTAATTGTGAAACGTTATTAAAAACCGCAGTAAACGATTTTTCATTATAAGCCGTAATGTAACGAAATTCATTTCAAAATCCCCGTAAAAGAACTGTAAATGCTACATGCTTCATTTTCAATACCGAACATGCCATAGTAAATATCAATAACATATATAAATTTCATGGCGATCGGTCTATATTTACGTGAGTTAGAGCATGGACAGAGAGAATGCAGATAGACAAACCCAAGTCATAAACACTTTTCAACTCTGTTGGAAAGCGTTTGAATTGGAGCAATAAATCAGTTTTAAAATTGTAAAAGAAACAAACAAACAAAAAAATCTTACTGAAAAACATTTAAGATAAATGTTAAGTCCCAGAAAACATAGTATCTATAAGTTGAAACAAAAATAAGCAAACATAAAAAAATGAAAAGATTTGTTACATTATATTATTTCGTAATGTCAGGCAGTCTGGTAGGATTTATTTAAAACATCTATCTTAAGATCCCGTAATTGGTACATTAAACTCGTTTAAAACAAATTTTCAATTTTGACGTTACCCCATCCGCTTCAAAGCTCAAACCAATTTATTGATGATGGGGGAGATAATTATATTGGGGAAAGAGCAACGAGTATTCCATGAATAAACAGGTGTTTTCCTTGGGGTATTCCCTAATTTAAACATAAGCAGGACTTCATATTATGAATAATATTCATATGCCTCAAATGTAATAATATAGAGAAGTGGTTCTCATTTGATGTGTTTTGAGGGAATTTCAGGTGTGCCACAAGAACTGTCGGACAATTTGTCATTAGTATTTTAAGAATTAACAAAAGTATCGACGCTTTAACATCCAAAATTTCATACTATACGTTTGTAGCATAGTGTCTAAATATTTATTTACGAAGGCAGTCCGTGGTCGAGTAAATTCTCAGATTTTGCTTGCGATCATGATGTCCTGAATTGTAATATTTATGAGTGAATAAGCTATTGTGTCATGTATGTCTGACTATCCGGAAATCAGATTGTTACGGTTGTTTCTTGCAATGATGTGGTAATTAAGTATTTGTGGTTGTAATTTCATCTTCACCTAACACTTCATTTATAATAGCTGTTTCATAATAATGGAAGCCATCAGTTCATCAGAAGAAAATAACTCGGTTAAAGCAGAAACTCTGTTAAGCGGGACTCTACTGTATAGCGCAAAACATATTTCGGCTTTAAGACTTAAAACAAACGCTTTTATTTTATATAAAATGACGTCATTTGCATCCGGAGGAAGAATTTCTCATTTACGATCCAGTCTTAAACAACCTCTACAGTAAAGTACACATATGATGCCACTATCGCTTAATAACTCACAAATCCAAAAAAAGAGATATCGTCATTCAAGAAACTCGACAGAAAAATAAATAAATAAATAAATAAATAAAAATAAAAAATAAGAAATCGGCTGTCTAAAGATTCATATGCCTTCATTTGTTTGTAATATTAATATAGATACTTAAAATTAAATTTAGTTTATAATAGCTCCATATTTTATCAGAAATCATTCATTTATATTTTTTCACAAAATAGAACGTATTTTAAATACTTTCTTTTCAGTTTTTAAAACAAATGACGCTAAAAAAAAAAAAAAAAAAAAAAAAAAAAAAAAAAAAAAAAAAAAAATGAATATCTTAAAAATAAATGGAGATGCAGTTTTGAAACAAATTACGTTTAAAAGTACTTTTCCCCCCCATACGACGGTATAAAAATTCAAAATGTGCCATGCTTAGAAGTTTAAAAATTGCAGTAGACTATTTAAGCATACAATGATACATCTGCTTTGTTTTACGTCTGGCTTATACAACGGAACGTTATTTTTGGAGACGACACTTTAATTGCTGGGAGAAATAAATAGCATATCGGGGGCTAATAATAATACAGATATAACTTAAATTTTTTAACATGATAATTTCCTTGCTGCTGATGAAAGATGAGGTTCCCAATGGAAAGTATCCAATCATAAAAGAGAGAGAGAGAGAGAGAGAGAGAAAAATGTGTTCTAACTTCGAATGATCTCTGGTCACGTCATGCACGCACAATATCACATTTTTTAGAAATTCTATCCTAATGACTGGTTGTCTACAAATATCCGGTTGTAATTAAGAGGGATTTCGCGAGATCGCAGTTTCCTCTTCTAGTACTAGCTGTTCTGGAAAAGTTCAGCGGAAAAACATCGTATTTTTTTTTCTAATTGCATCATAATGAAATTTTTTGTATTAAAAATGTGAATATATACACTGTAAAAAAAAGACAGATGTTTCTTAAACAACGAAAATTTAATATAATCACGAACGAAAATATTCGATAACCGCTTCCAAGTCACCAACATTCCGAAAAGCGTTTCTTTATCTTTAGAAACCTCAGAAAACAATTTATTTTCAAAATTTAAAGAAGAATTTATAAAAATAAATTTTTATTAGCTGCCCGTAATTTTCGGAAACGTTTTCGAGTAGCTTTTACAATGCATTAATCAGTTCTCTCTACCCGGAAAATCGGTTTTTCGGCTGCTATAGACCTCAACTAAACATTTTCAGCTGCATAACTGAAATTGTGCATGCAATTGTAGCAGAAAATTGTTAATTTTAATGGTAATGTTAATACTATTAATTCTATATGTTTTTCAGTTAATCATGGTTGCTGAACATGAAAATATTTACTTGAGACCTCATAGCATCCGAAAAACTGGTTTTCTGGGTAGAGAGAACTGATGAATGCACAGTGAAAGCTACGCGGAAACGTTTTCGTAAACTACGGGCGGCTGATAAAAATTTATTTTTGTAAACACTTCCTTAAATTTCGAAATTCTTTTGTGAGGTTTCTAAAGATAAAGGAACGCTTTTCGGAATCTTGGGTGACTCGGAAGAGGTTATTGCATATTTTCGTTCGTGATTATAGTACATTTTCGTAAATTAAGAAACATATGTCTTTTTTTTATAGTGTACAATGGCGAGAAAAGTCAAAGGAACAACTATTTCAATAATTTATATTTTTCGCAACGAAGCCTACAAAATTTGACAAATTCTGATTTTTTCCGGTGTCGCACCCTGTTTGTTTCTTTCTCCCTAGGGTGCTCTGCTCTTTACGAGATACGCTTGCCAATGACCTTCCAGATCCCGTACGCTCAAAAAAATACATTAATTTACTTTGTTTTAAAAAGCTTACGAGATTATTACAGGTTAAATGATATTATTACGACCAGTGCCGATCTTCTTTAATCGGGTTGCCACTCATTCCCCTTTGAGTAAGGGATTTTTCGGTGCCCAATGCCGCAGCCACCATTGTTGTGACAGCTAACAGTTATTTTCTTTTCTGATTAAGAAAGATTAGTCAAGAAAATAATTTTTATAAAAGTGTGTCACATTTGAAAATCAGCTTGCATAAAAGGGTTAATTAAAGAAAGGCGCTGCCTTCCAGATGTTTATAACGTTTAGAAGAAAGTTTTCCTTTTAGATGCTATAACAAAATCATTTTAGATTTGACGTAATTTTCACCATTAAATGCTTTCGCACGTATAACATTTTTTCATTTGTTTTTCTTTTTTTTTTCTTTTTTAAATCACGCGTAAACATATTTTTCCTTTGAAAAGTATTTGTAAATAAATAAATAGAATGCTAAATTCATCTTTAAAAAGTTAAACTTTAAATTACACTATGTACAAATTACTTAAAAAGGTGACAAAATGATTAAAAAGGTGTTAAATTTCTTTAATACTTCTTAGTACTTTCAACTATATATATAGCCTTCGTCAGAGAATACAAAAATAAAAATAAAAAACAAAAATAAAATTTGTTATTATTATTTTTATTTTTGTATTCTCTGACGAAGGCTATGCATATAGTTGAAAATACTAAGAAGTACCTATTAAAGTAATTTAACACTTTTTTAAACATTTTGCAATCTTTTAAAGTCATTTGCACATTGTGTAATTTTAAGTGTTTGTAAATACAGTAGACGCTCGATTTTACGAACCTCTTTTTTAAGAATTACTCGTTTTTACGAACTTATGTACTGGTCCCAACCAGCATACCATTGAACTAATGTCACTCCCATTTATGAACTTTCGATTTTACGAACACATTTTATGAGTCCCATCGAGTTCGTAAAATCGAGCGTCTACTGTATTATTATTTGGGATTTTTAAAATCTGGCAACAATAGGTAAAATCTGGTTAGTTGAAATAATGAATTAGATCTCGTCAAATAATGAACTTTTGAACAAGAAATTGAAAAATAATTTTAAAAAATTTAATACCGAATATGCCATGGTAAAATTGATAGATAAATTACATTATAATCCGAATATAGTTGCGTCAATTAGACGGCAGACGACAGACAGACACGAAATTGAAAATACAAAATAATAATGTTGACATATCTTACATTTTTAAATACGAGAATTTCTTTGCTACTTATGAATGACTCTTTTTCTCTCCTGGAAATGTACTTCAGAACTTTTGTGCAGCCCTGTATATGATTTATAGAATTCATACACACCAAGTGAAATTTTTAAAATATAGTTCAATTTAAAAACGCGTACCACAACTGAAAATGCACTTCCAGCAATTATTGTTCATAGACTTCAATACTACAATTATTGTTCAATTTCTTCTATTAGCCAAATTCTTTTGTGTGTTCCTGTAAATGAACGATACATTTTATGCACACTCTATCCTACAGCACAGATTAACATACAAGATGGGACATTTACGGCAAAATCTGTAATGGCAACAGTACTAGCGTCACGACCGACAATGGGGAAGAATTAAAAAACCTCCGAAATTTACCTATGTTGAAGAAATATATTTACGATCTATGGTTTGGATATCTATTCTTTCCTAAAACGAAGTAGAGGCAGACGATATTGTATTTATGCTTTATTTATTGAGCTGCTTTTTTTTTCCATATCGTACTTGTATCATTCACCTTTAAGCTACAAAATGGTAATTAGAGTACTAATATAAAAGAAAAACCCTAGAAAATTCTGTTAAGAACGTAAATGTGAAAGTTTATGAGATTAAATTGTAAAAAATCAAATTCAGGTATTGTGTTAATTTATTCATATCGAATAGAATTTTATTGAATGTAATGTCAGTAACTCTATTATTAATTTTCAGATTTATATAATTCTAAAAATTTGTCGAAAGAAGTTTTTCTCCATCTGTAATTTTATTATTATTTCTGATATGATAATATTGTAAATATTATTGAATTGATTGTACGATATTTACATTAAAAACAATATTTTTATTTTATCTGTAAGAAAGTGAAAATGCGTAAATTTTAAAAGATTATTTTAACTATTGTTTAATACGTTAAACTTCATAAATTAAAAATAACATCGGCTATAAAAATTTTCCTACCAAATGGGAATATTTATGAAATTTTCTGGGACTTGTAGAAGGCAATATTTCGTATATTTTTATATTACACCATTGCTTTTGATATATAGCATTCAAGACAAAATTTGTACCTTGTTTTTCGTTGCACCTAAATCGTTCACACATCATGTACGAAACAAAAAAATGCATATATCCATGCATGAACATAGAAAATTTATTAGATAATTAAAATAGGATATATATTCTATTTTCATGTATCGGTGTAAGATTCTATTGAAAACGTAAACATGCGACATTAAATGAAGAATGATCACAATAAGGTAGATACTCAGTAATAAAAATATTACAAGGAAGGGGAGTTTCTTCCCCATCGTCACTAAAGGCGCTACGATCGCAATGGCATTACCATTACGCTCTATAACGTGTTGAATTCAGACACTTTTCTCCGGGAGGGATTTCTGTAGCTCCGGGGTGGAGGGGGTGCTGTGGACATTATAGAGTTCCGGAGGGGGAAGAATTGCACTTTTTGACCAGTGCAAATACAAAATTTCAAAACTTCCGGAGGGGGGGCTTTTCATTGCTCTGGGGTAGGGGAATGTCTCCCCCTGGCCACCCCCTGAATTCAACACTGCGCTCTATGGAAGTGTCCCACCTTGTATGTTAATTTATGATCCTACAGTAAGAGCCATTTTGTATACCTCAGTGATACATATAAATTTCACTATGTTTAAAATAGAGTAATATCATTAAATGCACCGCGCAAACGATTTTTCCCCATTGACCGTAATGTAACGGAATTCTTTTGAGTGTCCATGCAAATGAACTGTAATAGCTACATACTTCATTTTTGATACCGAACATGCCATAGTGGTACCCAATAACATCTATGAATTTCATGACAATAGGACTATATTTACGCAAGTTAGAGCACGCATAGATGACAGACAGACAGACAAACTAAATTAATAACCACTTTTCAACTTCATTGGAATGTGTTAAAAAACATGAAATTGAAAATACAAAATAATAATGTTGACATATTTTATATTTTTTGAATGCGAGAATTTCTTTGCTACTTATGATTATTTTTCTCCCTTGGAAAGCATCCAATTATTAAAAAAGAGAGAGAGAGAGAAAAGAATATCTCATCTAACTTCGAATGATCTCTGGTCACGTCGTGCACGCACAATATCACATTCTTAATGACTGGTTGTCTACAAATATCCGTTTGTAATTACAAGGGATTTCGCGATATAGCACTTTCCTGTTCTGGTGTCGAGAATTCTGAAAAAAGTTCGAAAAAAGTTAGCACGTTCTCGAAATTTGCATATTTTCACATATACTTGGGCAGTTCCTGTCTTCGAACTGTGAAAAATTTTTACGATTTACGTCATTTATTAAAATTTTCAGCTTCAATAGTTTTGTTCGAAGCAGATAGTCAAATACCGCCTTTAAGGTTAAATATCACTTCGAAGTAAAAGAAAAATGATTATGTCTAGGAATATATTTTGAGAACGGGAATTTAATAAAATACATTTATCATACGTATAATAAATTTGCATATTTTGATATATATACTTGGGCAGTTTCTGAAATTCTGAAAACAATTTACAATACTTATTAAAATTTTCAGCTTCAATAGTTTTTCTTGTTGGAGACAGCCAAATATTGCATTAAAAGTTAATATAACTTCGAAGTAAATGAAAAGGAGCTATTTCTAGGAATATTTTTGAGAACATGAATTTAATAAAAGACATTTATCATACGTATAATAAATTTGCTTATTTTGATAAATATATGGGCTGCACCTGGTTTCGAACTGCAAGAACAATTTAAAGTTTACACCATTTATAAAAAATTTCAGCGTTAATAGTTTTGTTTGTAAGAGACAGGTTAACATTGCCTTAAAAGTTAATATCACTTCAAAATTAACGAAGAATGGCTAGGTCCAGTAAAAAATGGCTAAGTCTATGTAATAAAAGAAAATTTATCATACGTATAATAAATGTCCAATAATAAGCCTATGAAAACGGTAACAGATATAATTTTAAAACAAAGCAACATATTTGATCGTCTATTTATCCCCCCCCCCCCCACACACACACACATTTCTTTGATTCAAAAACGACATTATCAAAAGAAAAAAAAAATGCTCTGTATTTTAAATATATATATATATAAATACCACAATAATAGTTGCATTTTTGTTTCATTTAGGATTTTTTTCAATAATATTTTTACATTTTCTAAGTAAACCATCTCAATTAGCATCATTTGAAACTTAAAGCAATTTCTTATAACATATTCAAGTATGTTATATACAATTGGAGCAAAATCAATTCTTGATTCAAAAAGAATTTTTTAAATAAAAATATAATAGATTTATTATATTTTTCATTTATATAAAATGATAAATTATCTATATAAAAGATAAATAATCTATATAAATGATACATAATCTATACAAAATAATATTTTCAGTTTGCAAATAATACATCGTATTAAAAATTAATAAAACGAAATTAAAATATTTTCAGCAAAATGTAAAATTCACTAACCATTAAATTTTTTGAAAAGTTTAAGTAATTGAGTAACTGTGCATACTGACATGACAATCGTCTTGACAGAACCGTTATACTTTCCTATATAATAGTTGATTAGATGGTGTCAAAGCTTTTCCCTGTAATGTTAATGTTTAAATATTGACTCAGCCTGACTTTGGAAGCTTTATTAATGGTAACAACGCCTACAGAAATTACAAGCACTCTGTTTGCGTCATTCCATATACGTTGATATTTTTTAATTTACCATTCAGTTTTAGCTTACAAATTAGAGTTTGCCTAAAAACAACCATATTTTTATATATTTTTTTTATATACGCAATTTTTAATCTATGTGCTTATGTACTTTATAAAATTTAAGAAATCTACAGAAAGTTGTACATTTATTAGTCACTATTAGTTTTCTCTATTACTTTCACTTCTTGAAAAAAATATTGTTATATCTATTTGTCATAAATAGATCCTTGCTATTTTTCAGCAATTTTTTCTTTACTTTCTACAGAAATGGAGTATTTGAGTTGCCAAAATGATTTTGATTGTCAATTTGGAAAAAAAAAATGGCAATAATTTAAAAAAAAAAAAAAATTATGGCCATTTTTTTTTCTATTCTGGCCAGAAAATCAGAGTTCTAACTTTTTACGGCTGCTCTTTCATCTTCACCTAACGCTTCATTTATAATGGCTGTTTCACAATAATAGAAGCAACCAGTCCATCAGAAGAATATAACTCGGTTAAGCGGGACTCGGATAATCGGGACTCTACTGCAAAACATATTTCAATTTTAAGACTTAAAGCACACGCTTTTATTTTATGTAAAATGACGTCATTTGCATTAATATAGATACTTAAAATTAAATATAGTTTATAATAGCTCCATGTTTTATCATAAATCCTTCATTTATATTTTTCTCAAAATAGCACGTATTTTAATTAATTTTTTTTTCAATTTTTATGAGAAAATGGCAACAAAAAGATACAATTGCTATTTTTCAACAATTTTTTCTTTACTTTCTACAGAAATGGAGTACTTGAGTTGCCAAAATGAAACAAATGTCGCTAAAAACTACAAAAATATTAATATTTCAAAAACAAATGGAGATGCAGTTTTCAAACAAATTGCATTAAAAAGTACTTTTTTTTCCCAATACGACGGTATAAACATTGAAAATGTGCGATGCTTAGAAGTTTTAAAAAATGCTGTAGGGTATTTAATCGCACAATGAAACATCTGTTTTTGTTTTACGGCTGGCGTATACCAGGTAACGTTATTTATTGAAGACAAAATAAGCTGGGAGAAAGAAATAGCATACCGGGAGCTAAAAGTCTCGTTCATGGGTCATTCCATGCAAAATGAGCAAATCAGCTGTGGCAGACATGTCACAGATTTTAATGAAAATCAGTGCATAAGTAGATCATATCTATTTATGAGTAAATGCAAAATAATAGATTTCAGGATTGTTTATTTAAGTATTAAAATTTACATTAAAAGTGGATGCAGAATCGAGGTTTCGTTAATGAGAAAAAATTATTTTCCAAAAATTTTGAGGAAAAATGCAATATTTCTATTGCTTGTCTAAGCATGAAGGACAGCTCTGACAAGTTTAATTTTTTTGACGTTATAGCTAAAAGTATATATTTTAAATATCGAACATTTCATTCTTGCCTTTTTATCCCTTAATGAGAAAAAAATAGTAAAAAATGTTGAGGGTAAAAGGAAATATTTCTATCACTTCTTTGAAAGTGAAGAAAAGCTTTTTAAATCTTTTTAATTACTCGATATTATAGATAAAAGTGTATATTTTAAATACAGAAACTTTTATTCTTGCTTTCAGTTTATTTTTACCCCAAGAATATATTTAATTAAAGTAGAAAAAAATGATTCAGTTTGGACAAAAAATTACATATTAATCTTAAATCCAGATACAAAAATAGATGGCAGCACTCGTTTTTTTCACCTTGAAATCGTGCAATATTTTAAGAAACGAGAGCGGATTCAAAGTGGAATAGCTCATGGAATGTAACAGATATTACCTTTTTGAACCTATTTTTGCTATGTTAGGAATCAAAAGGCAATCTTAATTTTTTTTCCTGTGCAATATTGTTAATGTCGGACCTTTCCTTTATTTATATTTTTAATCATACTTAAGAGGAAAAATTATGATTTTGCATTTTTTTTTTTAAGTTTTTAAGTTTTTTTGAAGATGAAGGAAATAAATGGCAACTTTCAAATTTGGGGAATTTGATCTTCATATATATGTAATACTACATCAAACATCAATTTCACAGACGTTTTTGAATTCCTTTGATTTTTATTACGTTTCTAATTTCCTCAAAATGCAAAAAATTTGAATTTTTACAACCAATTAAAGATTAATCATGGTGTTACCAGATTATTATTACTCAATAAATAGGAAGATAATTTTTCAGAGGTTACAATATTGCAAAAAAAAAATTCATTTCTGTTAAATAGTTTTCAAGATACAGAACTTCAAACTTGCAACTTTGGACGATTGCACACATGTCATTCTTTTCCACAAGTTTTTTAAATGTCGAAAACTGCTAAAATAATTTAGTTTTTGTGAAGATACTTTGCATAGCTCTATTTTAAATGAATTGAACCTGTGTATCAAACTTTATTAAAATCGGTTACTATGTGGCCTCGACTTTTTTTAAATTTTTGCTCATTTTGGAATGACTCTACTGTAAAACAGATGTAAAACATTTTTTATTTTATTTTATTTTATTTTATTCAATAACTTATTAAATATTTTGGCTTATACTGGGATTCTTACAGCTAAACATCTGAAGAGTCCAATAAGGTGGGGGAGGAGGTTCAATTTTAACTTTGAACTTTTAACTTTGCAATTTGCAATATGCGAAAACTCGTGATGTGATGGTTAAATATGAAGATTATTTTCAGATTAAGCGTTAAAAAATAAATACAAATCAACTATCAAAAGTTAAAAACACAACAATCACGTCTATTTTATAGTATCAAATTTTCGCTATTATTTCTTTTTTTTAACTTTAAAATTTACGATTTGAAAAAATCTTTACGCGATGATAAAAAATGAAGGTCAATTTCGGATTCAAAATTATCAAAAGCTAAAAAACATGACATAATTCAACTTTTAAAGTTAGTGTAATCTAATAACATTTTAAAATATGCATCATTTTGTAAAGAATTGAGGCTGTTAATTTTTATCATTTTATTTAACAAAAAATCTGTTTTTTTTCTTCTTATATGTTTATTACAAATTGTATATTTTGCGTTAATATGTCAGAATGAATAAAAATTTCAAATTTATATTGCAATGTTAATCTTACTCTCAACAATTTTTTTGTTATATCTGACGAAATTATATTTTTACTAAATTTGTGAATGACCCCTAATTTGAAGCAATAAATATGCTCCAACTTTAAACAGCTATTACTGTGTCAATTTTAATCGTAGAATAACGGGACTTTTTCTGTCTTACTTGTCAGTGTAACAGGAAAAAATTACTAAATATAACGTATAGGACCGAGGGACCGTATAAAAATTTTAATTTCGTAATTCTTTAAGAAATGTTTTTATTGATTCAAATCGTTTTTAATATACTTCTTTACCTCATTTAAAAGATTTTTGTAATTGGAACTATATGTCTGTGACTAACGGTTGTTCATTTTTTCTGGCCAAATTTGTCGACAATTCCACAAATATCACCAAATTTCGCGAGAATTTCACGCTGGTGTATACATAGATAAACATACAAAATAGGACAGTTACAGCAAAATCTGTAATGACATCGTTAACTAGCACACCGTCACATCCATTCCCATGAGTGTAATTTCGATCAGCTCCTGTGATGCTTGTAAGTCATACATTGTATTTTCTGCGCAATAAAGCGTTTTACACTGCTTTCTGCATTGTGGCCGTACTGTGTCTTTGTGTCTCTTTATCACGTGAGGGTGACGTTTCCTTCCATGCTTTCCTGTGTAATTTTGGTTCCTAACGATATTTTCCTAACAAGTTTGGTTCCTAACAAGTTTGTTCACGAAGTTCTGGAACACCCTATATGCAAGAATTATTCTTGTTTTATTCTATATTGTGCCTCGTCCCTTCAATTCTTAAAAATAATATGCATTAATCAATACTAAAGCAAAATTAATTTACTTTTTCTGTGACTATCTCACATCAACAAATTTCAAAACATTAACTTTCCTATAAATGCGTTAAATTGTATTACTCCAGAGTTTCACACTCGAAAGTTTTCCTTCCTTATCACATTAGTTAGTATTTTGTTAGACGTGTCGAGAACTTCCATAATTGAATTATTGCGATCAATTTCATTAACCTGAAGAAGTATCTAATTTTTCGTAGGAAATTCTATTGATGCTTTTTTTTTTCTTTAATGGCGCATCTTGAAACATCTAAGAATCAAATTACAGCGATTGATCCGTAAATTCATCGTTAATGAGATGAAGAGATAAATTAATCTCGAAATCAATTTGAAATGATGGGTGAAATTTTTACTACGGTTTACAGGCATTAACAAACGTAAATGAATGTATTTATTGTATATAAATACAGTGGAACTCCATTTATACGTTACCTGAATTGTACGTTTTCCTCGGTTATACGTTTCAACTCAGCGGTCCCAGTCGTTTGCCATTAAAAATTAGCTGAGTTACACGTTAATGAGATATACGTTTCCCTCAGTTATACGTTACGTTTTGTGTTTCTGGATGAACTTTTGTCTCACTTTTACGTTTTGCTGAAAATAATTTCAGAATTTTTGCTACGTTTCGCCTCCCTTTTTTGCCGACTGACAATGTGTTTGATGATCCCATTCACAACTATCAATCGATGCCCAAACTTCGAAGATGCTCTGGCAAGGCCGTAGCCAGAAAAATATTTCGGAGGGGGATTTAGGACCATGAATTTTAATTTTGATTTATTTTAGATTTGTTTTTTACTAATCGAATAGCGGTGAGTGTTAAGAGTTTAATTAAGTTTTGTTGTGAATTCAAAAAATTCCATTTAATATAATTACAAAAGAAACTTTAAGCTTAAACACAATTTACATAACTACAGACATACACACATTAAAATTTTTATTAAAAACAATTAAAATATAGTTAAAAATATATATAAACGTTTCGGCTATTTTCATAGCCCTCATCAGTAAACTAACAGAGTCACAAAACAGCAAGAGCCACAGTAAACGAAAAAACAGTTAAAATTACGGTCTAAGTAGGATAAAATAGTCAGCAGGAACTTGGGTTGCTTCGTTGATTGGCGATTCAGCTAAAACGGTTCTCCAACCCTCAAGGAAGACACGGCTAAAATTGACGGGGCAATTGGATTCCACAATTCGTGCACTCTCAAAATCGGGGACATGATCGAACTCAAGTGCATGTGCCACCAATCTTGAATTCAGAGTACCTTTCTTAAAAGAATTTTTATGCTCCTTGAGTCTAGCATTAAATGAGCGTCCAGTCTCACCAATGTAAATCGAGCTGCAACCTTTACAAGGAATTTCATAAACGACACCATTCAGGTCAAACTTCGAATATTTATGTTTAAAACTACTGAAAAAATTACCAATGCGGTTCAAGGGAACATGAGCTGTCCTAACATTCACATTCTTGAGTACGGCTGAAATTTTCTCCGAAATATTACTGTAATAAGGCAAAGATATAGTTCCTATGGGATTGACACGCTGGTAAGGAGTGGGATACTGGTCTGATTTGCTCGTAAGTTCCGAAATAACTCTAAGACACCAACGACGTGGATAGTCGTTGAGACGTAAATCATTCATTATCTTACCAATTTCATTATCAAAACTTACTCTGTCACTGCAAAATCTCAAGGCTCTGTTGTACAAGGATCTGATGACTGCGATTTTATGTGAAAGTGGGCTATTGGATTTAAAATTTAAATATTGCCCGGAGGAAGTACTTTTTCTGTAAACAGAAGTTTTCAAAATAGAAATATTATTAACAATTTCTCTCTGGAGCAATACATCAAGGAAAGGGAGTGACCTGTTATTTTCAAACTCTATCGTGAACTGGATAGAAGAGGAAAAGGAATTCGCTCTGTTTAAAATCTCCACAAGTTCATCTTCCTCAGCAATTATAAATACGTCATCCACATACCGCCTCCAAAACTTAATCTTATTACCCAAACTGAAAATAATATCTTTCTCCAAATACTGCATAACAATCTCTGCTACTCTCACGGACAGGGGGGAGCCCATTGCAGTTCCTTTTATCTGTTTATAAAACGTATCTTGAAAAACGAAACAATTTGATGTCAGACAAAATTCAATGAGTTTAATAGCAACGTCCATATCTAAATTAATCGCATTAGCAAAATCGGGCCACATGCTCTGAACAGCGAGGCAGGCTAGATTTATTGGTATACATGTGAACAAAGATACCACATCCAAAGATGCCATCACACATTTGTGAGGTATAACGAAACTCTTCAAATCATCAAGAAATTTAATTGAGGAATTAATACTGTAAGGGGAGGAGACGGTCATGGGTTTGAGCAAAACTGACAAAAATCTAGATAATTTATACAATGGGGAGTGGCTGTAATCGATAATAGGTCTAAGAGGAATATTAGGTTTGTGAGTCTTCGGTAACCCATAAAATCTTGGAACGAGACCAGTATAACATTTAAGACTTTTGGCAAGAGTAGGACAAAATCCACCGGACCTCGTTAAATCACTCAGGAGGCCATTCATGTTTCTTTGGATACTCGGAGTTAAATCTTTATTAACAATACTATAAGTTTGATCATCGTTCAGTAAATCAAGGGACTTATTTATATAATCAGACCTATCCATAACCACAGTAATACGGCCCTTATCCGCTCTAGTAATAACAATTGATGAATCACACGATAAATTATTTAAAAGTTTTCTATAAAAACTGTTAGAACTTGGTACCACATAACGATTCTTTATCAATATCTTGGAAATCTCAGACCTTACCAGATGTTTCTGCGAGGGGTTTAACTTATGTATAATCGGCTCGACAGCCGCAAAATCTCAAGGCTCTGTTGTACAAGGATCTGATGACTGCGATTTTATGTGAAAGTGGGCTATTGGATTTAAAATTTAAATATTGCCCGGAGGAAGTACTTTTTCTGTAAACAGAAGTTTTCAAAATAGAAATATTATTAACAATTTCTCTCTGGAGCAATACATCAAGGAAAGGGAGTGACCTGTTTTTGCAGTGACAGAGTAAGTTTTGATAATGAAATTGGTAAGATAATGAATGATTTACGTCTCAACGACTATCCACGTCGTTGGTGTCTTAGAGTTATTTCGGAACTTACGAGCAAATCAGACCAGTATCCCACTCCTTACCAGCGTGTCAATCCCATAGGAACTATATCTTTGCCTTATTACAGTAATATTTCGGAGAAAATTTCAGCCGTACTCAAGAATGTGAATGTTAGGACAGCTCATGTTCCCTTGAACCGCATTGGTAATTTTTTCAGTAGTTTTAAACATAAATATTCGAAGTTTGACCTGAATGGTGTCGTTTATGAAATTCCTTGTAAAGGTTGCAGCTCGATTTACATTGGTGAGACTGGACGCTCATTTAATGCTAGACTCAAGGAGCATAAAAATTCTTTTAAGAAAGGTACTCTGAATTCAAGATTGGTGGCACATGCACTTGAGTTCGATCATGTCCCCGATTTTGAGAGTGCACGAATTGTGGAATCCAATTGCCCCGTCTATTTTAGCCGTGTCTTCCTTGAGGGTTGGAGAACCGTTTTAGCTGAATCGCCAATCAACGAAGCAACCCAAGTTCCTGCTGACTATTTTATCCTACTTAGACCGTAATTTTAACTGTTTTTTCGTTTACTGTGGCTCTTGCTGTTTTGTGACTCTGTTAGTTTACTGATGAGGGCTATGAAAATAGCCGAAACGTTTATATATATTTTTAACTATATTTTAATTGTTTTTAATAAAAATTTTAATGTGTGTATGTCTGTAGTTATGTAAATTGTGTTTAATTATTAAGTAATCCAGACGTAATGTATGTATTTTTAAATCTTAAGTATGGACCGCGTGTCACAGAGCTGCTAAGAACCATTTCTAAACATTCAAGTAAAATTATTCGTGTTTCGAGCCAACTTAGTTTTTTACTTCGTTGCAAGAAATCTCGTGTTGTCCCTCCGTCGTTTAATGTTAAACCTTTAGTGCATTCTTATAATGGTAGAAAGATCGCCTTGTCTTCAAGTTTCAAGTTTCTGCAAGCGGCTATTTCCCTCAGCCATTCTATTCTTAGTAGTAGGAAAAGACTTTTAGATAACTGCATGAATAGCATTTTTTGTTTAATTGAACCTGCGGACTCTCTTCAAATTTTGGGATTCCTGAGCTACATTGGTAGTACTCTTAGAGCTAAACTGGTTGCTAAGCATGAGGAAAAATTCGATAGACTTTTTGCCCGTTGCTCTCGATTTTCATCTGTTAACGACAAAACTAATTTTTGGGTTTTGAATCTGTCATCCAGAAAATTCTCTCCAGATGAACTTAAGGTTCTGAACAGTGGTTTTAATTTTTCCGTTGGTGCTTCGAAATTGGATACTCCTCGGTTACTGGCGGCTGTCGAGCCGATTATACATAAGTTAAACCCCTCGCAGAAACATCTGGTAAGGTCTGAGATTTCCAAGATATTGATAAAGAATCGTTATGTGGTACCAAGTTCTAACAGTTTTTATAGAAAACTTTTAAATAATTTATCGTGTGATTCATCAATTGTTATTACTAGAGCGGATAAGGGCCGTATTACTGTGGTTATGGATAGGTCTGATTATATAAATAAGTCCCTTGATTTACTGAACGATGATCAAACTTATAGTATTGTTAATAAAGATTTAACTCCGAGTATCCAAAGAAACATGAATGGCCTCCTGAGTGATTTAACGAGGTCCGGTGGATTTTGTCCTACTCTTGCCAAAAGTCTTAAATGTTATACTGGTCTCGTTCCAAGATTTTATGGGTTACCGAAGACTCACAAACCTAATATTCCTCTTAGACCTATTATCGATTACAGCCACTCCCCATTGTATAAATTATCTAGATTTTTGTCAGTTTTGCTCAAACCCATGACCGTCTCCTCCCCTTACAGTATTAATTCCTCAATTAAATTTCTTGATGATTTGAAGAGTTTCGTTATACCTCACAAATGTGTGATGGCATCTTTGGATGTGGTATCTTTGTTCACATGTATACCAATAAATCTAGCCTGCCTCGCTGTTCAGAGCATGTGGCCCGATTTTGCTAATGCGATTAATTTAGATATGGACGTTGCTATTAAACTCATTGAATTTTGTCTGACATCAAATTATTTCGTTTTTCAAGATACGTTTTATAAACAGATAAAAGGAACTGCAATGGGCTCCCCCCTGTCCGTGAGAGTAGCAGAGATTGTTATGCAGTATTTGGAGAAAGATATTATTTTCAGTTTGGGTAATAAGATTAAGTTTTGGAGGCGGTATGTGGATGACGTATTTATAATTGCTGAGGAAGATGAACTTGTGGAGATTTTAAACAGAGCGAATTCCTTTTCCTCTTCTATCCAGTTCACGATAGAGTTTGAAAATAACAGGTCACTCCCTTTCCTTGATGTATTGCTCCAGAGAGAAATTGTTAATAATATTTCTATTTTGAAAACTTCTGTTTACAGAAAAAGTACTTCCTCCGGGCAATATTTAAATTTTAAATCCAATAGCCCACTTTCACATAAAATCGCAGTCATCAGATCCTTGTACAACAGAGCCTTGAGATTTTGCAGTGACAGAGTAAGTTTTGATAATGAAATTGGTAAGATAATGAATGATTTACGTCTCAACGACTATCCACGTCGTTGGTGTCTTAGAGTTATTTCGGAACTTACGAGCAAATCAGACCAGTATCCCACTCCTTACCAGCGTGTCAATCCCATAGGAACTATATCTTTGCCTTATTACAGTAATATTTCGGAGAAAATTTCAGCCGTATTCAAGAATGTGAATGTTAGGACAGCTCATGTTCCCTTGAACCGCATTGGTAATTTTTTCAGTAGTTTTAAACATAAATATTCGAAGTTTGACCTGAATGGTGTCGTTTATGAAATTCCTTGTAAAGGTTGCAGCTCGATTTACATTGGTGAGACTGGACGCTCATTTAATGCTAGACTCAAGGAGCATAAAAATTCTTTTAAGAAAGGTACTCTGAATTCAAGATTGGTGGCACATGCACTTGAGTTCGATCATGTCCCCGATTTTGAGAGTGCACGAATTGTGGAATCCAATTGCCCCGTCTATTTTAGCCGTGTCTTCCTTGAGGGTTGGAGAACCGTTTTAGCTGAATCGCCAATCAACGAAGCAACCCAAGTTCCTGCTGACTATTTTATCCTACTTAGACCGTAATTTTAACTGTTTTTTCGTTTACTGTGGCTCTTGCTGTTTTGTGACTCTGTTAGTTTACTGATGAGGGCTATGAAAATAGCCGAAACGTTTATATATATTTTTAACTATATTTTAATTGTTTTTAATAAAAATTTTAATGTGTGTATGTCTGTAGTTATGTAAATTGTGTTTAATTATTAAGTAATCCAGACGTAATGTATGTATTTTTAAAACTTTAAGCTTGTTTCATTGCAAATAAAATTATAATCTCATTTAGATATACTTCTTCAGTGATGTATTGACGTTAATGTTAACCAAATTAATGTTTGACATTTTTTACGTATGTTTTCAAATATTTTATTGCCAAAAATGTCTTCCCAGTAGCATACGTTAGAAAAACTATGTGGATATTTAAAATGAATGCGTACCATTTTTCAAGAATTTGGGCTAAAGAACTCTAACGATTTGTATCGGGCTGTTTTAATCATTTTATTTTATCAGCGTTAACATTCTGTTTTTACAGAGTTCCCTCTAAAAAATTCGAATAAACTTTACGATTTCTTTGACATTGCATTTATTTTTTTCAACCTACTAATAGAATCAAACAATATAGATATGCTGGCGTTAAATTTTTATTTTTGAATCTTAACTGTAGTTGATTTTCGAATTTTGACTGTCCTGACTAGTAGTTACAGGGCTGCCACAGGCGACTATTTTTATATTTTGTTTTCACCACTATTTAAAAAAAATACATTTTGTAGTATATTTCTCCTGAAAATGTCGTTAAAGCGTTGGTGGAAGTTTGTTTTGAAAATGTGGTGTGAAATGGAATTAAAAAATAATCGCCTGTGGCAGCCCTGTAGTTAATGGCATATTTATAGTCATCCCCACAAAAATTTCGGAGGGGGATCAAACCCTGGTCATCCCCCCATTGACTACGGCCTTGTGCTCTGGGGGCTTTTGACATAGTGAAGCGGTTTGTCAGGAGTACAAGCAATAACTATAAAGCGGTTGCATTATTAACAGAAATGCGAAGTTTACTGTTCAGTGGTGGTTCTGGAGAAAAGAAGCAATTCAAGATTAGTCGTTATTTCAATAAAATTTAGGAAACTGCTGAAATGTTCTTGATAAAATAGTTACACACCAAAGCGATTTCAGTGATTTCTTTTGAGTGTCCTATATGTGTAAAAAATATTTTTAAAGAGCTTTTATTATAAAATAACTTCATGTGTACTTTTCTTATGTACAGTCGTGGAAAAAAAAAGTAAACACCCCCTACTAACTCCTCAACAAATTATCGGAGAAGAAAGTTACTGGTACCGAACGATTGGAAATAAAGTCTAGTTTTAAATGATGTATATAAAGTTTTCTTAGGGGTCATCTACATATTAAAACGAATCCAAACTTCATTTTTTTCAATGGCAATACCCAATTTTAACGAGATATTTCAAATCTTCGGTTGAAACTATGACTAGACACCAAATTTCAAGTCATTTGAATGATAAGTTTTTGAATTATAAACATTCAAAATTTAGTGCTTCTAATGTTAAATTACATTTTCATATTTTTATTTCTATCTCCTGAAATTATGCTCCTAATGTACTAATTTTTTTTGTAGCAATAATACTAATATACCCAAACATAAATACGCTGAATTTGCAATTTTTCTAATTTTATGATATGAATTATGAATTATGAAATTAATATTCGAAAAAATTATGAATTGCAACCTATAAATTTTTTGATGGATTTAGATTTATTAAGTCCTGCTTTATGGAAAACCAAAGTTTCACATTTTTCTTCCAAGTAGTTTTCAAATTATGCTTAAAAAACGGCAAAATGATGGTTTAAGGGGCCGTCTATGATGGAAGTGAGTAGACATTTTGAAATTTATTCTGCTGTACTGTAATCTAACAGGCTTCATTGACTCCTTGAGTTGCGCTTAAGGTGCCTTGATCAAGAAAGGGGCTCTCTCGGTTAACAATCGAGTACGGAACTTCAATTTGGATACAGCTCTTAAAATACGCTCGTTTTAAAATAATTAATTTCTCGGAAACTTATGGTACGAATTGTACAAAAATTCGTTTTTAGGCTAATTGAATGCTGTAGAGTTCATTTATGCTGTCAGAATTGTGTACTGCCTTTGAGAAAAACAAAGTTTGGGTTCGTTTTAATATGTAGATGGCCCCCTAAGCAAATTTTATATACATCATTTAAAAGTAGACTTTATTTCCAATCGTTCAGTACCAGTATCGTTCTTCTATGATAATTTGTTGAAGAGTTAGTAGGGGGTGTTTACTTTTTTTTTTTCCACGACTGTACCTTTGATTTTTACTCTGTTACATTTCCACAAATTTATGCCATGCGTGCGGTAATACTTACAAAACTTCAGGTTTCGATATAAAATGTCCGATTAAAAAAGGTTCAGATAGATCATTAATTGAGTTGTACGTTTTACTGAGTGCTACGTTTTCTTTTCCAGTCCCGAGCAAAACGTATAACTGGAGTTCCACTGTACGACTCTTATTATGATGTATTCCAAATATTGTGTTTGTAAATGCTAAATTATTTACTTCATTCATCATTGATATGACTTTGGATTTCAGTTTGAATGGCAAATGCACAGTCTGTAAAAATTATGAACAAATTAAAAAATAAAAATAGTTTTCTAAAATACGCATAATTGCCAACTTTTACGCTTTTCTCTTACCACTAAAATGTAATGAAAATTTTGGTTTTTTGAATCGCAGAGTTCGCAGATTAAATATGAAAATGCGTTCTATTAAATTTTAGTGGTAAGAGAAAAGCGTAAAAGTTGGCAGCTATGAATACTTTTTTTTATAAGCATTCAATATTTATTTAAAATATTTTGTCGAACTTTCATCACTGGATTCGTGATTTTTTTCTAAAAAAATTCTGTTAAAATGCATTATTTTGCCGTAGGCACCGAAACCAATCATGGGAAATTCACGCTTTTTTATGCTTGATAGAAAGCGCGAGGTAGTGAATTTACAAAAATACAATTTTTACTCTCCCCTATTTTTAAGATATAGCACCATGAAAGAAAAAAAAGTGTTACATTCTGTTAGTCGGGCGCTTGTGATAAGCCGCCAATTTTTGTTTCGTTTGGTGTTATTTGAATTGAAACTTTCCCGTGATTCATTTCGCCCTGGCTTCCCGGCATGCATTTCGCGCGGCAGGATTGAAATGTTGTTGTGTCATTGGAATATGTTTGTGTTATTGCATTTCGTTGTTTGATTTGATGATTGAGATATGGCAACAAGAAAGAAAAGATAACACCATTTAAACTGCCTTTTTAGAATTTCTAAATTGATTTCTCAACGTATAATCATAATTGGATTAGTTTCATTGGATTTAATACGAAACTATAGTAAATGATTAAAGCATATTTTAAAAATATTACAATATTTATTTTTTATTTATATTTTATACTTTATAGTGTTTAAAATATTTCGTTGTTGCAGCTTCAGAGCGAGTTACCTTTTTTGGCGAGCTTGGTTTGGCAAATCATTAAATCCGTTGTTGTTGTAACTCGTGTAGAATTGTAACTACCGGGTGTCTAAAACTTTATGATTGATTTTAAAATACAATAACTTACAAACGGTGACAGCTGTTACAAATGTTCTTGCAGGAGAGTAATGCATGATGTCAGAAGTTTTTTTACTGTGATTTTCGGTTTTAGTTTCAGATATGAGCTATAGAGGGCGTTACAAGCAGTAGGCGTTGAATAGAGGCAGGAATAGTGGGATGGCAGGAATGACGGAGTTCAAAAGTATAGTGTGGGTCTCATTCGCCTGTATAATCTTGTTTTTAGGGCTTGATTTTGAACTCAGTCGGTATCATTTGGATATCGTTGGCGTCAAATGCGAATTAAAAAATAATATCATGCACAATCATATAGACTAACTTCAGAATCGGGACAAAATTTTATCGACATAATACTTTTCACCTCCTTCGTTGGCATCATAGCTGAGTGATTTCTGCTTCTGTCCCGATTGAACGTCTACTACTTGCAACGACATCTATCACTGGTAATTTGAACTGAAACCAGTAATCACAGTAAAAAAAAAAAACTCCTGACATCATACATTACTCGCTGCATGAATTTATTTAAGAGCAGTCACCGTTTGCACGTTATTGAATTTTAAAATCAGTGAAACCGTTTTTCGACGGATGTATACTTTTTAGGGTACAGAGGTAATGAAAAACATGTTTTTACAAAATGTCTGTCTGTGAGTCTGTCTATCTGTGTGTGACACAAATATTGTGGGCGCTCTGTCTTAAGAACTATTGAACGGAATTTAATAAAACTTTAGATTGATTTAGTCCCTGATATAAATTGGTGCTGATTACTTTTTGGTGTAAATCGCCCAACAAGTAATGCTACTATGCTGCAATTTTCCCGATTTCCGCAATAGCTGTATCTCATGAACTAATGCATGAATTTTCATCAAACTTTAGATTCAGTTAGTCCCTGATATGAACTGATCCTGATAAGTTTTTGGTGTAAATTGCCCAAGAGGTGCCACTGTAACTCAGAACTTTTTACGATTTCCGTAATAGCTCTATCTCAAAAACTAATGTACGAATTTTCACCAAACTTCAAATTCAATTAGAAGTTCACGAAAGTTGTCCCTGATTAGATTTTGGTATAAATCGCCTAACCGGTGGCGTTGCTGTACTGCATTTATCAGGAAGTATTGACATGTATGAGATAGAAGAAAGTTTTGGGATTGATACATCCGACTAGTTTAATATTATTTTAATATCTTTATAATGAACTTAATTCGGTACTGACAATAAAAGAAATGCATATTTAAACTTCATTTGTCATTTCATAAAACTTAATTCATCATAGTAATAACCTTTCTTTCTAAAGTGCAGCTAAAACAAAACATTCGTTCAAAGTTCACGTTTGGCATTCTGCTAAGCGCGCTTCGAAAGGAGGTTACAAATTTGCAACGCCGCCTTGGTCCTTCCCGCGTTTTCCAGATAGGTTTTTAATTAACTTTTAAAGCCAATCGAGGCGTATTGAAAGAGCAATTCAATGCAAATTGTCGGAATCCCATAGTATTTATGTAATTCATTCTAATTAAGGGGTCTCAGGATCTCAAAAATTGGAAAAAATGAAAAAAGAGACCATATTCAACATTTAGTATCTTAAAATGTATATGATTTTAAAACACAATTTTTATTGAGATGAAAGATAAGTACGTTCTTTCATTTTATGTATTTAAAAATTTGCAAGGTGAAGAATTAGCATTTACAGGGTGATCCAAACAGTCAAACATTTGATAAGCAGAATATTGGTATAACAGCTTACGCGCACGATTAGAAAATAAATATTGTAACTAGAATAAAAATTTTGGCGCCTACTTATACTTCAGATTATAATAATTACCATGAACCTAAATAAATTTGTATTTAAAGCATTTTTACATTTTTAATACAAAGTTGTATTTAGCTAATAGAAAATTTTGAAAATTTGAACAATATAATTACTTAAAAAATATTTTTTTGAACAATAAAAAGGAAATTTTAGGTTCAGTTTATACAGATTAATATAAAACGTATGTTTTGAAAATTTCATGAAAAAATATTCAAAAGTTTTTGAGATATCGTGCGCGTTATGCCCAAAAAAGTCAATTGGAGAAAAATGACTTAAAAGTTTCTCAAAGGCCGCTTAAGCTATTGAGCGGGTATAATTATAAAAGCCATATATTCTGTTCTAATGAGAATTTGAAGGAAACAATTATATTAAAATGTTCAGAAAAGATGGAAGATTAACATCTAAAACATTTTGAAGCTTTAAGAGTCCTGAGACCCCTTGAATTAATCTGTTTTTAACAATTTGACGTTTATTGCTTTTATACTGTTACTGGCCATTGCATTCCACACATATATCATTAAAAGTTGTTATCTAGGCTTTAAAAGCCAATGGTACATAGAGTACGTCGCCCCTGTCATTATGTGTGTCCAAACCGTCCATATTTTTAAGGGTTTATATCTGGGCTAATTACTGACGAATTTTTTCGAAAATCATGATCAACAATGCTTTTATACTTCTACTACAATAGATACCTCCAGCGTTGCTCAACAGTTTTGGTGAATGCCCGTAAATTGAAATTTGTGTGTAACGGAAAAATGCGATATTCTCAAAAACTATGTGACCTAGGGTAATCGCTATAATTTTCCTGCAAGGTTTAAATTAACGTCTACTCCCTCTAATTTTTTCATAATTTTAGCTTTAGTAGATTCGGAATTAGATGGGGGGGAACATACTTTTGCTCTACATTTTCGACTATATCTTTGAAAATGTAATACCTAAAATCAAAAGAAATATATTTTTGAATTCAGCGTTACGAAAGCTTTCACACGATACCCCACACGATATACAAAGAAAATATTTTTTTTTTTCAAGCAACTGAATTTGCCCCTATACATTTTTAATAAATATATTTATAAATGTTTAATAATCTGAAAATATGTGGGTCAACATTCTTTATTATTTCCCCGAATTTGAACTCTCCACGTTCCACAGTTTACGAGTAAAATGGCTCTGACAGACAGACAGACAGACAGACAGACAGACGGACGGACAGACACAAGAGTGATCTTATAATGGTTCTGTTTTTACTTTTTAAGTACGGAACCCTAAAAAAGGAATAATTTTGATTTTAAAGAATCAAATCTAAAAATATCTATATACAGAATGTGAAAAAAAGAATGTGTACAAAACGATATTGAAAAATTTTATAGCCCTCCCGAAATATTACAGAAAGCTATGGTTGCCACAAACTGAGTTGATGCAAATAACAATTCATCACCAAAATTTTGCCTTTTTTTCGCAGGTTAATGCTTTATTTTTTTTTCTACGGACCACAAACACATCTGTTCCCATTATGTGATCGATTCCATAAGTATATCACTAAAGAGATGTGTCTAAGAAATATAAGTGAAAAATGATGTAATCAAGCATTAGTGGTGAAGAGGTAATGTCTTCAGTTTCAAACCGGGAGGCTTTTTCGGGAAGGCTCACGTTTTGAGCACTAGCCTTGGCGAATTGGCGAAAGCGAGAACGTTCAGCCAGCTCTATCGCCAAACGCCAATCGTCGTCTTGTGTTTTGTTTTGATCCGACATGACGGAAGGCGAAGTAGCATATTTTAGAATAACAATCCTACGTAAATTAAAGGAATATTTTCAATCATGTGTTCTAGATGAAAAGAAATCTTCTTCTAAAGAAATTGTGTTACGAACTTATATTAGCACAAATGATGAGGCCGAGTATTTTAAGAAAATACTGTCAGAACTTACCAACACCGAAGGGATCGTTTACAGAAATACTGCGAACTTTTGATTATTGCTAAAATTTTGATTATTTGATCCCCTCAAAAATCTACATTTTTACTCAATTGAGTATTATTAATTCCATACCTGTTAAACAAAAACTCATTGACCTTCATAAATCTAGATATTTGATTACATATAAAGATGGATTTATGGGGATGATGAATTGATGCAGTTTCAGTGCATTTTGATGTATATAAACACAGATTCTAAAAAAATACCTGTGGCAGAAAGTTACTATATTTTCTGCGATGAACTTTTATAATTGATTTAATACCAAATCATTCTGCAGAAACAGCCCCCAAAGTCGAGTGAAAATAGGCCAAAACAGGAAAAAAAAAGAAAGAAAAAAAAAACATATCATACCCCCAACCAGGATGTCTAGAAATTGCCTTTTTAATGTGAGATGAATTTCTGAAGGGGAAGTGGGGGAGGAGGAATATTGAATGGCTATCTTTTGTTACTTCAAAGTAAGAAATAAAATCACTAGAGAATTTTTTTAACTGTGTATGATATTGAGGGGTTGTAGATTTAAATAGTTAAATTTAACAAATTAATGAATAGAAAAAACAAACCAAAAAATTAAAAACTTGGAATATTTGGCTTTTGTGTGTGTGTGTGGGGGGGGGGGGATTTGAATAATTGGTCCTTTACTTATAGTTACCTCAAAGTACAGAAGTACCTCATAGGACAGAAAATTATAATTTAAATGCAAAGAATTAAAAAAATAATAATAAATGCGTACACTAAAGGTTAATCCTGAATTTTTATCTTTCATTCTATTTCTTTCCTTTTCTTTTTTTATGGTAAATTATTTATTTGTTATTTAAAAATCAACAGATAAAGCAAAACAGTAAACTTTACGCACTGTTATGGATAAGCGAAGGGATAGTTAACATTTCAGACACAATTTTAACTAATTTTTTCTGTAAGGCAACAATGAATTTTAAATGGTCAAAAAATAGTGTGCTGGAGGAGAGGGTGGGGGGGGGAAGAGAAAATTTTGAATGGGGGTTGCCTCAGACTATTGATCATTATTTTATTACCACTTCAACTTAATAAATTGTGCAATATGTGTGCAGAATGACGAAAAATGGAGTGTGTGTGGTGGTGGTAGTGGGGGGGGGGGGGATTTCATTCGAGAGAAGAATTAGATGATTTATTCAAATATGACGAATTACTATTTTAAAATAACAAATAAAACAACTAGGACGAAATAACATTAAAAAATATGGCAAAAATTTTAAAATAAAAAATTGAAGAATTTTAAAGATTTTTAATTTTGTGCACAGGCAGACCAATTTTTTTTTCATAAAAACTCAAATAATGATAAAGGTTCGACAGCATTAAAATGTAATTGCAATTGATTTAATTGCATGCATCAACTTGCAATTATTTTAACTGATTGATTTAATAGCAGGATACAATTAAATAATTTATGATTTATCGTTCAATCTACGAGATGAAAAACTCGTAATTCCTCATTAATACTGTACTCGTAATTATAATCGAATTGATTTTAGTTTTACCTTCCTATTAACTTCTAATCGCAATTAAATTAAAAACAATTAATTTTTCATGAATTATTTCAGTTAAAGTATGTTTTAATTTGCAATCTGCACGTCACACAATTATGCCGCTTAATTAAAAAAAACTAAATTAATTTAGTAGTAATGTTAATAAAACTAAGTTCAATTGTGTCATAAAAACATGATCGATAGAATTATATTTATTACAAGAAAATCATTACGTCTGTTTTTCTTTTTCCTAAAAAATAAAATACGTTCTCAATTTCTTCGAACGTAGCGAATTAATAAAATAAAAGAATATTATTGAACTGAAAAAAAATAACTTATGTTTGAATTATATTTACAGTGAAATTAAAAGAATTTTAATAGAAAAAAATAACTTATGTTTGAATTATATTTACCGTGAAATTAAAAGAATTTTAATCCGAAAAAGCTCATTGTTTCAAGCAAAGTTTTAATTGTAAACCACGGTGAAATAACATTTCGTCATACTTAGGAATGGGGCTGCTGTTCGCTACGCGTATGACGTCAAGAACAAGAAAGGGTGCGTATCGTTGAATTGATCCCCGCGCCAATCGTTGCTCTGGCGATAAAGTGCTCAAAACGTGAGCCTTCTTGAAAAAGCAACCGGGAGGCCCAGCGTTCGAAGATGTTCCTTTACAGAAATATCTACCCTATATATATAAAATCCTAATGAAACGAATTTATGAAACGGATATATGAATCGACTGATTAAACAACTGATTATGTTTCAAGCGATTTCTCCTAAAGTATGGAATACTTTGCGATGAAATTAACACCAAAAATCAGCATTGATCCGCAGATCTCAAAACTGGCATTAGAATTTTTAAATTCGAATTAGTTTTCGAAATATTAATTTTTTTCTAATTTTATATACATTTTTCAAACAATTTTTAACCAAACAGATATTTTTTTTTTCATATTTCAGAAAAGGTTGACATGGTAACCGGCTATTTTTGTTTATTTGATAATAAATGTTTATTTACTTTTATTTCTATAAATTATTTTGCTCTATAATTACTAAGGTTTTTTTTTTATATTTCCTTTAGAAAATAATAGAAAATAATTAAGAAATACTACTTAGACTACTTAGTTATACCGTCGACCAATTTCGCCAAACTATATAAATCGCCAAAACACTCGCCAAATCATACAAATTGACATAATTTTTATTTTAAATAACGAAAGAACAAATAAATTAGTATAACATTAATAAATATACAAATAAAAAGTCGAAATAAAAATCACTTGATGACGTAAACACGTGTAACTTGCTTAAAGTCAAGTGAATGTGACATTTACGATCAACCATTATTGGCATTTAATCTTATAGTTTGGCGATAGATTTTTGGTCGATGGGATAACTAAGTAATACCAAAAATGCATATGCAACTGGTATTTGAAAACGAGGTTCTCGCCAAATTTTCGTACAAAAAAAAAAAAAAAAAAAAAAAAAAAAAAAAAAATCACGCCAAACTTGCTTTACATATATGACATCTGGCCAAGTATTACCACTCGAAAAAAAAAAAAAAATGCTAACTGGCGAGTTGAAAAAAAGCTATTGGCGAGATTTGCATCCGGCTAGCGTAACAGTACCAAGAATTCTTTGCAACCATGGCAAATTTTATGTAGTTTTATTCGATTTTTTTTTTTTTTTTTTTAAATCAAAATGGAAAACTTACGGTCCCATATTGGCGCGATTTTTTTCTGACGCCAATGTCATATAAGGAACGGGCACTTAACTGGCGCCAAAGTATCATTATTTTGCTTGATATGGTAAGCCGGATGTTGTTGTTTATGCTGTTGATGCGTTCCCCAAATTGGCGTCGTTAAAAAATCGCGCCAATATGGGACGTATATGACATCTGTGCCAAACTTTCATATGAACGGCGAAGGGATCAGACCGTATTTGTTTATGGCAGTTGATGACTTGAACTATTATAATATAGATGAAATAATGGCGATATAATAATATTTGGCGACTTATCACCTGTGCCTGGCTAACATTAAAGTACCAAAATGGCACCTAGAGTATAAAAAGCGAAGTGGTCCGCCTGGAACTGTTGATGATAGTCACATGACTTAGGCTATTGTTATAGAGATTGTTTTAAAATACCGGGAGACAAAGACTCTGTATACTTAATTTATTTTATTTTAGCTTCTTTTCAAATGTTTAACTGATCCTCTTTAATCAAAAACGAAAACAACCATTGGATGTCTTAACAGCAACTGATTCGCCCTTAAGTTTTTGCAATCAAAGGGAATTGAATGGAAACCCGTTTACAGGGAGATCTACACAGCTTTTTTCAGTATAATTCAATCTTCTCTAATATTTTTAAAACCCATCAGATTAGCGTGTTTTTAGATTCTGCGGTGTCTGAGCGGGGGTTGGCGAGCGTAGCTTGCAAGGGGCAGAGCTCCCTAGTATATATATATATTAAATTAAAAAAACTAAATATAAACAAAAAAATTAAAATACAAAACATATTTAAAATTTTTTTAAATAGGTTGGCTGGGTGGGTAGATGTTAAATTATGGAGGAGGAAGGAGTTGTCTGGATAATTTATACGCAAATGTTGATTTAATAAATGCATTTAAAAAAGGGAGTGGTACATTGAATTAATGAGTTTCTATGTTTATTTTGGTCCTTATGAATTTGCTGTCCTTAGTATAAAATATTTATATAAAATTAATTTACATCATTTTACATCCCTTTTATTGATTTATTTCAAAATGTTATAATTTATAAAAGTGGACGCTAATACAGTATATGATACATGTATTTATCAGCATGTAGAAATGTTTTAATTTGTTTGTATATACCCAACATCTGTAAAGAAACAATTTAAAATTTATAACATTAAATTTATTAATGATTAATATAATCATACTTTTATATTATTATATTTGTAACTTATTTGAAATTAGTATTAATTTGCTTAAATTTAACTAAAATATAATTAAAAATAATTATAAACATTATATTAAAGATGCTAAATGATTATTATCGACATTCTGTTGAGCTGATTTTGAATTATAATTGTTGTGCTGTTTTAATTTGAATTAATGTGGTTCAAATATTTGCAATATGCAATTTTTCTACATAGTTATTTCTGGTAATCTCCAGTAGATGGAACCACTACAAATTATTTCTACTTCTATTAGCCGTGATTGTGAACACGTATGGTCTTTTTTTAACTTATTTAATTTTTTTAAGTTTCGGTAGATGGCAACATTAAATAATTATTTATTCAGTTCTAAAATAATTACGTTGCCATACTTTACTATATTATTTATCTTATATATTACCTGTTTATTTTAAACAACTACTTCTTCTTGCACTTTTTAGTAATAATTTAATCCAGGATCCTTAAGATAGCATATAAGATAATTTTTAATATTTAGACTATTTAAGTTAATTATAATTATTATATTTATAATAATGTTAATATTATCTGCAAGCTGTAATGATTTGAAACCTTAAGGATTCGCTTTTAACTGTGACAATTTAATTAGACGGGATTTTCACTGTGTTAAAATGGGATACATGTTTGAGATTATGATATGGTCATAGCAATTCTCTTGCTGGGCAAGTCTTTAATTTACATGTTCCAATTTTGTTCAGGTTGTTCCTTATTACGGATCTTGCATTGATTAATTATTTATTTCATTCAATTTATATGGCATGGTAAATTTATACTTTTTGGAGTATAGTCGATCGGGTACATAAGGGAATTAAATTTTTAGCTTATTGCTGGATTCTTTTACTGAAATCGACTATGTTTTTGCTTATATTTGTATTTCATGTATCCCTGATGAAGTGAAATGCTATATAAGATTCCTGCTACATCCATCCAATTGATCTATTATTTGTTTATGATATGTCTTTTAATGGTTCAACATTCTTTCGCTGGTTATTTGTATCTTTCGTCTTTAATAGGTTATTGTATCAAAATTTGGTGTTTTTCATATGTTTTATATGGATTAATCGTCCGCAATGAGCTAGTGAATTAGTGGTATTGTGCTTGATTTTGTGTTACAAGTCATAGGTTCCATTTTTATTTTGTATAATGCCAGTGTTATGTATTGAAGCTAAATTTATTAATTTAATTTTAGTAATTGGAAATAGATGATGAATTTTAATTATATAATGGTTATATATATATATATATATATATAACCATTAATTAAACATTACCGACCATCATCAAAAACTGCAATATTGTGAATGATTGACTACACGCCATAAACCAACAATATAGAACTGTATGTGTAAAATAAAGTACCGTATACCTAATTACAAGAATTAACATGGAAGAAAAAGAGAAGAATATGGATTCCGAAAAAATTGAAAAACTTATATATTGAATTACGTTTTCAAGAGTACAGAATTCAATGATATAAGCAAATCGGTTGCTTTCTGTGGGAAAAAAAGCTTTAAGCTGAAAATTTTTTTCCCCTGTACTCAAACAACCAATATAATCAAAATCATAATTTCAAGATGAATACAGAACATTATCAAATGGCATGAAATGGAAAAAAAACTACAACCCATTAAATGTATAATTTATAGCAATAGAAATCTTACAAAAACATACCGTATTAATTCCCAGTAGATTTTAAAAATATATTCCCGCACATGGAATCCAAAAAGCATGATAAGATTAAGGTGAATAAAACAGTTAAGTTAACACAGAAATTAAGAGCTATGGAGTCAGTTAATTCGTGTTGAATTATTGTGATAAATATAATTAATATAATATAAATAAAAAATAATTACATTATTTATAATACCTAAAAACAATTTTAAATTGTATAATAACAATTTTACAACATTGCCAATATTCACCGTTAATTACCTCCTAGTGTAAAAAATTAAAATTATGACTTTAATATAGGCTATTTAAAAATACAAAATTTATGGTGCTGCCATCTATAATTTTATTTAAAAACTATCATGATCATAGAAATGTCACAGTAAGTAGAACCTAATACATGCTAATGAATTAAAATGTATCAACTGCATTCCTACACACATCCCAATATAAACACTGTATTTCATTATTCAGAATTTTTTAAAAAATATATTAAATGTTAATACAATATATTCTATTACTATACCATTAAATCTACACTGATAAATTAAAAAACTGTTTTAACTTGATAATATATTGAATATAGGCTATATGCTATAAAATAAAATAAATTATATATTATAAAAATATAATAGTCTTAATATTTAGCTTTACATATAAAAAATGAACAGGATAGAAAAAAAAATAAATAATTAAATAAATTATAAAATAAATCAATAAAAATGGATGTTTATATAAGATTGTCAGATAATAAAATTCTAAATAGCCTAAAGATCACATATATAGTGTGTGAATTATCCTTATGTTAGTCATAAAAAAGCTAAAACATATGATTGTGCCAATCAAACATATAAACCGATAATCATGTAATACAATGTTGAAAATAAAACAATATTAAATAGTATAGAGGAATAATAATAATAAAAACTATTTACCCAATTTCAATACATACAGTATAACATTAGTTAATCAAATAAACCCATATGCATAATAATCACTAAAAAGTTGGTATACTATTATTAATTAATATGACATTGTCCTGAGTAGACTAAATTAAAAATAAGTTAATATTGAATTTGATTAAATAAGTTAAATTTAATATGAAAAAAAAAGAAGAGGAAAAGTCACCAATTACATATAAAACATCAAATCAACATCCATATAAAATACGTATTAGAAATGTAGTTATAATACAAAAGCCCCATTTTTTTAAAATATAAATTAACAATTGCGTATTATCCAGACAATACCACCCTACTCCGTACTCTAACATCTACCCACCCAATCATCCTATAGTAATTGTTTATTTTTATTTTACAATTTTTAATTTTTTATAAATATTTTTTTATTTTATAATTTTTTTGTAATTTTGTTTACGCATGTGTTAATTTTTTTTTTTTTTTTTTTTTTTTTTTTTTTTTTTTTTTTTTTTTTTTAATAGATCATGTAAGTACTAATTGTATATTAATGAATATATGAATTTTTTTGGAAAAACATGATTTAATGTATCATAAATTAGTTTTCAATATTATTGTTAATTAGATGAGAAGAACATAAACATATATATATATATATATATATATATATATGATACCTCCCTTAGGAAATTCCATTAAATTTTTCATTCTTACCATCGCAAAGTTTCATTTTATGATTTTTACCTTTCTAGTTATGTATTTTATATGTATTTTCTTATTGTTATTGTATGATATTGTCCTATATATTTTCAATTTATTAGATTAAATTTTTTTGCTATTGCTTTTCATAAATTTATTCATTATGAGCTATTCTTTTTATATATATACATCAATATGGTAGCAATATATATTTCTAATAATCGTTTTATGTTAATAGGCTTTAGTCATTTATATTTATATTACTTTGATCTGAGAAGTCAATTGGGATAGCGTTTTTAGTCGTCTTTGCATGGTTATTGTCGTTCTAGGTTTTGGATTTTAGATGCGGTTATTTTATTTGTTCTAAATAGTCCAGTGGTTTCTTGCTTTTGTAGTTTATGCACTTAGGGTTATCGTTATTTGGTTTTGGAAATATTAAAGATGGTTTTTGAGTACTGCTTCTCTGATTTGTACATATTGTATATAAATTTATATTTCATACTCAAGATATTTAATATTAAATTTAATCAAGACTAATTTAATTCCATTTATTATTGATTTTTATATTATTATATTTTCTTATCTTTTGCAAATATTGCATTTTCCAAAAAAAAAAAAAATTATATGGCAGTTCATAGTAAACATCTCGATCCTGGCAAGATACACATAGCATCTATGCAGTGTAGTGCCCGGTACAGGAACAATAATGGGGTTGTTCCTGGATCGTCATCCAGTGACCATTTATACTCTCCCCCTCGTCCTTTACTTTTTCGTAAGTGTTTAGATGCTCGGTGCAAGACATGTCCATACGCTTCTCAGACACAAATTGTCTCAGATCCTAATTATTCAAATTTTTGTAAAGCATTTAATGTTATTTATTGCATAAAGTGCAACTTATGTAACATGAAATATATAGGTGAAACATCAGGTCCAGTTCATAAACGTATCAATCAACATCGTTCAGACTCTAATAAAAACAAAGCATAAAATCAACAGTCTACAGCTGAAATTGAACATTTTCATAAACATCAATTTAAAAATACGACAATTGAAATCCTTCAAATTCTAAAAAATAAATCAGAACGGCTTTATATGGAGTCATCATACATGAAATATTACAACACAATTTATCCTTATGGACTTAATAGTGAAATATTTAAAAGACCTGTCAAAGTCTTCACATCTATAAATAACACTATTGATTATTCTCCAATTTATCCTACTCTTAATCATAATTTAAATTGTAAAACAACACGAAACAAACGTGGAAAGTGTTCATCATCAGTTGTAGTTTCTAAAAAATATATCACTAAACAAATTAATGATCTTCAAAATAAATATTTAAAGCATTATAATTGGTTATTAATTCGAAAATACATATTTGCTATTAAAAAGAAACAGATTGTACAACATTTAAATGTATTTCTAAGTAAATCTTTCTCTAAACATTTTTCTGATATTTATTTTGATCTCAGTATGACTAGGGTTAATCTTTTAAATATTAATAAAAAAAAAACAAAACAAAAAAAAAAAAACAAAAAAAAACAAAAAAAAAAAAACATAAAATGCAAAACACGAATACTCAAATGATAATAACTTTTTCGAATCATATATTTAATAAAATTAATATCAATTCTATAATTAACGATAAAAACTGTTATTTTCCTATTAATAATCTTCATATATCAAAAACCTTTAAATATCCGAATACAATTGGTAGAAAGATTTTTAACTACAATACATTTTCAAAAAATACATCTGCTGCAAGTAATTTTCCGTGTAAATGCAATCACCCCAATCTAAAAAAAATATATAAACAATGATCATGGATACATAATCACTGGAAATCTTAATATTGTTAATGATTTTAAATTGAAAAAACTAATGGGTTTTGGTACTAAATATAGACTTCCATCTAAATTTACTGTTAAATCTATTATCAAACAGTTTACATATGATATAGATATTTTTATATATAAAATTTCAATCTATTACAATAAACCTATTGCATATTTTAATCAATGGAAAATATTAGTAATTGAAAAATTAACTATGGCTTTAAAAAATAATATTTCTGATTTGGTTTCTATTAACACAAAGCATTTTTTCCAACAAATTACTAAATTACAAAAAAACTACGTTATTACATATGTAAACAAATCTCCTAATAATTATGCATTTATATGTAAATCTTATTATCACCAACTTCTTACAACCTGTATTTCTTCTAATAAATCTTTTCAAAAAACTAATGGAAATGTAATCGTAAATAATCGTAAAATTCAAAGTTATTATAAATTATTAAATATTCTATCTACTAACTTTAATTATCCTTATTTAGTTCTTATTCCCAAATTTAATAAAACTCCAATTAAATTTAGGACTGTAACTATTGGTTGCAATACATATAATAATAAAGCCAATAAACTTCTATTAAAAATTCTTAATCAATCATATATACTTACTACAAACAATGATAATACACATTGTATAAAAAATAGCTATCAACTGGTCAATATTTAAAAGAATCTTCATTGTGTATATAATATAACGACATATGAATTCAAAGATCTTTTTAATAATATAGACTTATTAGATTTACATAATATTATAAATGCATTATTTAAAAAGTATTATAAAAAACTGGAATTACCATCTAATATTGATATCGCTTATTTTAAATCATTAACAAACTTCATTATCTATAATAATTATATATTGCAAGATAACACATTATATTTGCAGCACGTCGGTATACCACAATGTGGTTGTACATCCAGTTTATTATCAGACTTATACTTATATCACTATGAACGTACTTTTACTAATAATAATCTCCATTTATATCGTTATATTGATGACATAATTTTAATTGCCACTGATCAATCCAAAATTTCTCAATTTCCAGTTGATTATCCCACTAATTTGGAATTAACGGAAAACCTGTTATCGAACAACACAATTAACTTCTTAGATCTTAAAATTACAATAAAAGACAACAAAACAATAACAGATTTATATGGTAAACGTAAAGAATTTAAATTCAAAGTTAATACATTTACAAATTTTAAATCTCGTCTTCATCATTCTGTATATCGAAATATACTACTTAATCATTTATATAGAATAAAATGTTTATGTTCTTCTCATCTAATTAACAATAATATTAAAAAACTAATTTATGGTGCATTAAATCATGGTTTTCCAAAAAAATTCATATATTCATTAATATACAATTAGTACTTACATGATCTTAAAAAAAAAACAAATTAACACATGCGTAAACAAAATTACAAAAAAAATTTATAAAATAAAAAAATATTTATAAAAAATTAAAAATTATAAAATAATAATAAACAATTACTATAGGATGGTTGGGTGGGTAGATGTTAGAGTACGGAGTAGGGTGGAGTTGTCTGGATAATACGCAATGGTTAATAAAAAAAAAATGATGGGGCTTTTGTATTATAACTACATTTCTAATACATATTTTATATGGATGTTGATTTGATGTTTTATATGTAATTGGTGACATTTCTTTTTTTTATTTCAATTTATATCAAATTTAACTTATTTAATCAAATTCAATATTAACTTGTTTTTAAATTTCAGTCTACTCAGGACAATATCATATTAATTAATAATAGTATATCATCTTTTTAGTGATTATTATGCATATAAGTTTATTTGGTATAACTAATGGTATACTGTATGTATTAAAATTGGGTAAATAGTTTTTATTATTATTCCTCTGTACTTTTTAATATTGTTTTATTTTCAACTTTGTATTCCATGATTAATTATCGGTTTAATGTGTTTGATTGTCACAATCACATTTTTTAGCTTTTTTATGGCTAATATGAAGATAATTCACACACTATATTTGTGATCTTTAGGCTATTGGGCATTTTAGAATCTGACAATCTTCTATAAACATCCATTTTTTATTTTTATTTTTTTTCCTGTTCATTTTTTATATGTAATAGTAATTATTAAAGTTTTTTATATTTTTATTATATATAATATATTTTATTTTATAGCATATAGCTATATTCTCTATATTATCAATGTTAAATTTTTTTTTAATTTCTCAGTGTAGATTAAATGGGTTTGGTAATAGAAGCATTTTATTAACATTTAATTTATTTAAAATTTTTCGAATAATGATATATAGTATGGTATTATTTTTATATTAGGAATTGTGTAGTAATGCAGTTGATATATTTTAATTTCATTAGCTTTTATTAGGTTCTTCTTTTTGCGACATTTGAATAATAATAATAGTTTTAAAATAAAATAATAGATGGCAGCACCAAAAATTTTGTCTGTTTAAAGCTTATATTAAAATAATAATTTTAATTTTTTACACCAGGTGGTATTGAACGCTGAATATTGGCAATATTGTAAAATTGATGTTAAACAATTTAAAATTGTTTTTAGATATTTTAAATAATGTAATTATTTTTTATTTATATTATATTAATTGAATTTATCACGGTATTTATGAATTAACTGAATCCATAGGTTTTAATTTCTGTGTTAACTTAACTGTTTTATTCACCTTAATCTTATCATGCTTTTGGATTCCATGTTCGGGAAGATATTTTGAAAATCAACTGGGAATTTATTCGGTATGTTGTGTAAGATTTCTATTGCTATAAATGAAATATTTAATGGGTTGTAGTGTTTTTTCCATTTCATGCCATTTGATAATGTTCTGTTTTCATCTTCAAACTATTCTTTTGGTTATATTGGTTGTTTGGGTACAGGAGAAAAAAAAATTCAGCTTTTAGCTTTTTTTTCTCACAGAAAACAACCGATTTTCTTATATCATTGAATTCTGTACTCTTGAAAATGTAATTCAATATATAAGTTTTTCAATTTTTTCGGAATCCATATTCTTCTTTTTTTCTTCCATATTAATACTTGTAATAAAGTATAAGGCACTTTATTTTATACATACAGTTCTATATTATAGGATTGTGGCATCCATTTTTATTGTCATTTCATTCACAATATTGCGGGTTTTGATGATGGTCGGTAATTTTTATTTAATAGTTATATATATATAAAAGATTGCTAAAACATTTAGCTACCTAGGTAAGTAGGTATGTATATAAATATATATAAAATACCGATATTAAGGAAAAAATAATTAAAAATGAAAAGATATCATAATAAAAAAAATCATAAAAAGCTTACATTCATAATTACATGCGCAAATGCAGCATAATAATTTGAATGCTAATATATAACCATTAATTAAACATTACCGACCACATCAAAAACCGCAATATTGTGAATGAAATGGACAATAAAAATGGATACCACAAACCTATAATATACAACTGTATGTATAAAATAAAGTGCCTTATACTTTATTACAAGAATTAATATGGAAGAAAAAAAGAAGAATATGGATACCGATAAAAATAATTTAAAAACTTATATATTGAATTACGTTTTCAAGAGTACAGAATTCAATGATATGAGCAAATCGATGGTTTTCTGTGAGAAAAAAAGCTAAAAACAAACTGAATTTTTTTTTCTTTCTCCTGTACTCAAACAACCAATATGACCAAGAGAATAGTTTCAAGATGAAAACAGAATAATATCAAATGGCATGAAATGAAAAAAACAATACAACCTTTTAAATATTTAATTTATAGCATAAAAAATAGAAATATTACAACAACATTCCGAATTCATCATTATGCATATCGAAATATAATACTTAATCATTTATATAGAATAAAATATTTATGTTCTTCTCATCTAATTAACAATAATATTAAAAAACTAATTTATAATGCATTAAATCATGGTTTTCCAAAAAAATTCATATATTCATTAATATACAATTAGTACTTACATGATCTTTTAAAAACCAAATTAACACATGCGTAAACAACATTACAAAAAAAGTTATAAAATAAAAAAATAGTTATATAAAAAATTAAAAATTGTAAAATAATAATAAACAATTACTATAGGATGGTTGGGTGGGTAGATGTTAGAGTACGGAGGAGGGTGGTGTTGTCTGGATAATACGCAATGGTTAATTTAAAATAAATGATGGGGCTTTTGTATTATAATTACATTTCTAATATGTATTTTATATGGATGTTGATTTGATGTTTCATATGTAATTGGTGACATTTTTATTCAATTCATATTAAATTTAGCTTATTTAATATTTAATCAAATTCACAATTCACTTGTTTTTAAATTTTAGTCTACTCAGGGCAATATCATATTAATTACTAATAGTATACCATCTTTATAGTGATTAATATGCATATAAGTTTATTTGATATAACTAATGTTATACTGTATGTATTAAAATTGGGTAATTAGTTTTTATTATTATTCCTCTATACTTTTTAATATTGTTTTATTTTCAACTTTGTGTTCCATGATTAATTATCGGTTTAATGTATTTGATTGTCCCACAATCATATTTTTTAGCTTTTTTTATGGCTAATATGAAAACAAACCACACACTATATTTATGATCTTTAAGCAAATGGAAATTTAAGAATCTGACAATCTTCTATAAACATCCATTTTTTTCCTGTTCCTTTTATTAATTTATTATTTTTTATATTTAATAGTAATTATTAAAGTTTTTTTTATATTTTTATTATATATAATTTATTTTATGTTATAGCATATAGCTATATGCTATATGTTATCGGTGTTATAAAATTATTTAATTTCTCAGAGTAGATTAAATGGGTAAGGTAATAGAATATATTGAAAGCATTTTATTAACATTTGTATTTATTTAATTTTTTTGTGAATAATGATATATAGTATGGTATTATTTATATATTAGGATTTGTGTGGTAATGCAGTTGATATATTTTAAATTCATTAGCTTTTATTAGGTTCATCTTGTGACATTTGAATAATAATAATAGTATTAAAATAACATACTAGATGGCAGCACCAAAATTTTGTCTTTTTTTGCTTCTATTAGAGTAATAATTTTAATTTTTTACACCAGGTGGTATTGAACGCTGAATATTGGCAATATTGTAAAATAGAAATTAAATAATTTAAAAGTGTTTTTAGGTATTTTAAATAATGTAATTATTTTCTATTTATATTATATTAATTGAATTTATCACGGTATTTCAAAATGAATTAACTGAATACATAGGTTTTAATTTTTGTGTTAACTGTTTAATTCACCTTAATCTTATCGTGCTTTTGGATACCATGTGCAGGAGGATATTTTGAAAACAACTGGGATTTTATTCGGTATGTTGTGTAATATTTCTATTTTTTATGTTATAAATTAAATTAAAAGGTTGTATTGTTTTTTACATTTCATGCCATTTGATATTATTCTGTTTTCATCTTGAAACTATTCTCTTGGTCATATTGGTTGTTTGAGTACAGGAGAAAAAAATTTCCAGCTTTTAGCTTTTTTTCTCACAGAAAACCATCGATTTGCTTATATCATTGAATTCTGTACTCTTGAAAACGTAATTCAATATATAAGTTTTCCAATTATTTTTATCGGTATCCCTATTCTTCTTTTTTTCTTCCATATTAATTCTTGTAATAAAGTATAAGGCACTTTATTTTATACATACAGTTGTATATTATAGGTTTGTGGTATCCATTTTTATTGTCATTTCATTCACAATATTGCGGTTGTTGATGGTGATCGGTTATGTTTAATTAATGGTTATATATATATATATATATATATATATATATATAGTTATTTTTATTTATTTTATTTATTTATTTTATTTTATGTTATTTTATTTTATTTTATTTATTTATCTTATTTATCTTATTTATTTTTATTTATTTGTTCTTTTTTTTTTGGGGGGGGGGGGGATTTTTTGGACACGCGCACAGTGGTGTCATTAATTTTTATTTTCTTTTTTGCAAATCGGTTAAAGAAACTACTTTATAAATCCATTATTTACATGTTTCTGCACATAACATGGTAGTGAATTTCACGATTTGCTGTGTTTAAATTTGTTATGAACGGGAAGAGAAGGTTATTAAATCACCTAATTATTGCCTTATTTCTTATTTCAATGCTTGTAACCTACTACAGAATATTTGGTGAATTTAATGAGAAAAACTTTCATTTCCTTAGCAATGTTATGGAAATTCACTGAAGAACATAACACGCAAATGTCGTTTGCTAATTGCGTGTTTTTACGGAATATACGTCTAGAGTTAATGTTTAGAAGAAAGATTATGAATATTTATTCTCACAAACTTTTACGTAGATGAACTCGTTTTTCACTCTTGCCTTTAATGTAACTGCATTAAATTAAGTAGTTATATTTCTGTATGAAGGGGGAAAAAATCTAAAACTTGAAAACTATATTTTAAAGAATATAAAAATGAAAAAAAATAAAGACTATTTTAAAATGTTATTTTCGTTGCCAGGAAGTTAACAAAGAATGGTTCAAATAAATTCAATAAAAAAAGTTTATATTTGAACAACGAAAAAAAATTATTCAAATAAATTAATTGAAAGATAAATTTGCAGTATTTGATTTGAGCTACAAAAAGTAAATCAAATACTGCAAATATTGGCAGATTTTTATAGTATTAAAAAATTTCGAGTAAACAGATTTATTTTATTGTTTTAATTAAAAATACGTTTGTGATTAAAATATATATTTGCTAACTGTTTGATGAATAATTTTGATGAAAATAAAAATATTTACTCTTAGTGATATAATAATTTAAAAGTAAATTATGTTTTCAAATCTGGTATGAAGGTTTATTATTCAGTAGTTGTAAAAATTTAGATGATGCTCTACCTATAAATTATAAATGGCATAATCATTTATTATTCGTGCCTTTAGATATATAATATTTGTTCAATCGAATACTTCCGTGTCTGCTTTCCTAATGATAAATTATGGAGTCCGAATGCTATACAAAAGGTCCTCAATATTTTACAGGGATGGCTAATCGACTGGGAGGTAAATTGTGAAACTGTATGCTTACAAATGAAATTTTGATAAGCAGTGTTCGAATAAAGTGTCGTCTGGAAGATGTTGCTTAACCCTTTATAGGGCATTTTAGTTATGTTGCTAAAATGTTTAAGTGATACAATGCCACCAGAATTTAAGAACAAATAAATTTGAAGGTAATTAAATAGTATTCGTAAGATACACTATAAAAGCAAAGTTCTATTGAAATATTTTGGTACTAATAAGGCATTTGGTGATTAGATTTAAGTGGGAACCGCCGCGGCGAGCTGCCTCTTTCCGTCCGTGGTGCTTTATTCTACTCTTATTCGGACTCTTTTGCGGAAGCCAGGTTCATAGGTCCCCTGCCACGTCCCGAATATAAGAGACTCTAGCAGAAGCCAAGTTGAGAAATCAGAAAACAAAAATTAAAACCTGACCAATTTAAAAGGGAAATTACACAAATTAAAGACACCGAAAAGCGGGAAGGGAAGGCTAGGGGCCCTGAAGCTACCGAACGACCTCTGCTGCGTCCAGCTTATTATTAGTTCCCACTGCCTTATAAAGGGTTAATAATGGTATTGGTAATGTCTTCTATAGCAATGTTTGACACAAATAAATGAAAGAACACTTTACTAATATTAATATAAACACGGGAAAGTTTAATACTTTTCATTAATTTACGTAACAAAAACAATTGTAAGAGTTCTCATTCAATTCCAAATTTATTTCCATGCAAAATGCAAAACAATATATTTTCTACGCACGCATTATTTCTGCTTTAAAAGTAATTTTACAGACATTTTTAAATAATGGGTATAATGAATAGGTCGGTGCAGGGATGGATCTTAGCGTTCATCAGTAACACCAGCAAGGAAGACCGAGCTAAGCTCGGTTAAAATTAGCTTTGCGTTGAACTCGATATAACAATAAATTCTCGCTGTATTACTGCTATAAAGCATTTTGTTTTCTAACAAACAGAATTTACAGAAACAATCAATATTAAAAGTATGTACATATTTCTAAATTTTCTTTATTTACACATTTACAACAAAAGAGCATCCATCCAAACTAAATTTTTAGTTGGTCTCTGATTGGTTGAATCATGTATTTGAGCTCCTATTGGGAATTTCTAGAAAATTCCTTCAGATTCTGAAAGCCATTTTTTTCGCCAAATATCGTCATATTTGGCGACATTCTTTCATTTGGCACCAAGCATGTGTTTTGGCATTGATAATCTTGAAAGTCGATCCCCCCCCCCCCAAATCTCGCCCATATTTTACCAAATATCGCCAAAATTGGCGAAATGTTGCAAACTTTGAGATTTTTTTTATTGCTAACTGTTCAGAAACTTAATAACTGTTTCAACCTTCATTCCCATTGAAATGCATTAACACACAGTAGCCCCAAAATGACCCACTAATCGAATTTTCTCGAACATGGGACCCAATGGTTTTTTCGTACCCCAAAATGGTAGGATACAAAATTTAGTCAAAATCGTTAGAGTAGTTTTTTAGATAAAATTTGCAAACACACACACACATAAGATTTGCTCGTATTATAATATATAATATTTAACTCAGACACCGACCCTATTGCAATGTTCAATAGTAACACTAAGACTGTAGTAAATTAATGAAACCGTGGACTCATGAATTTCGCTAGTTGTTTTATAAACAACATCATACACACACAGTGAGATATGTTTTGAATTTTAAAACTGCAATAAGAAACCTTTTAAGAATTTAAAAAACGCGTGAGATAGCGCAAACTACAAAGAGTTTTCATTAAAATTAAACCGTGTTTAGACTAAGTGCTTTGAAAAGATGGAGAGTGCTTTGAAAGGAAAGAAAGATAAAAGAGCTTTTTATTTAACGCTGTATTTAAAAAAGTCGATTTTCCTGCCCAAATCTCTCCAATATCTCTATAATTTCGCCAAATATCGCCAAATTCGGCGAAATGCTACCAACTTTGCGACTTTGTTTACTGATATCTGTTCAACAACATAATAACTCTTTTAATCTTCATTCCCATTAAAATATAGTGACCCCAAAATGACCTCCTAATTGAATTTTCTGGAACATGTGACCTAGTCCAATGGTCTTCTCGTACTCCAAAACGGTAAGATATAGAATTTAATCAAAATCGTTAGAGTCGTTTTTTAGATAAAATTTGATACACACACACACAAGATTTACTTATAATATATCATATTTAACTCAGACACCGACCCTATTGCAATGTTCAATAGTAACACTAAGACTGTAGTCAATTAATGAAACCATGGACTCATGAATTTCGTTAGTTGGTTTTATAAACAACATCATACACACACAGTGAGATATGTTTTGAATTTTAAAACTGCAATGAGAAACCTTTTAAGAATTGAAAAAACGCGTGAGATAGCGCAAACTACAAAGAATTTTCATTAAAATTAAACCGTGTTTACTTATTTTAAAATATGCAATAGACTAAGTGCTTTGAAAAGATGAGGAAAGAAAGATAAAAGAGCTTTTTATTTAACGCCGCATTTAAAAAGAATTTTAAACAAGATCTTAGGTATGCGTTGTTGTATTTTATATTTCTTTGCATGCTTTTATTCATAGTCGTATTATCAGGATATTAAATTTAGCATTTTGCAATTAAAGAGTTGAAAGTTACATCAACGTTTTAAGTATATAAAAGTAAACAAATGATGAATAATGCATGAATTGAAAGCATTTATAAAGCTAAAAAATGCTGAATAATGTATAAATTGAAACAAATTTATAATTTACGCATACTAAGAAATTCCAGATTTGCTTTTGAACTAGAAGAGAATATGGACATTCATTTTAGAAGGAATTGATTCATAGGCGCCACAAAGGAATGCCAGGGAAGGGCCATTTTCCATACCTGGATTTTTAAATTTAATTAACTAAATTTTCTTTATTTCTGATGATTTTGAGAAAAAAATTATTTTTAACAAACTTAAAATAATGAAACATAAGAGAAAAAGGAACGAAAGATTTTTCGTCAGAGGGGGTGCTGCCCTCCTGAGACCAATGTCAGACGGGCGTCTTTTTTGCTGCTTTTTTGCTGACGTATTATCCGTTCACAATGCTATACCAATGTGAATGGATAATACGTAAGCAAAAAAGCAGCAAAAAAGACGCCCGTCTGACATTGGTCTAAATCCCACATGCAGGACAATTTTTAGTTCTGATCTTCTTTTAGAGCTTATATGCTTAAATCTCAACGGAAGATTCAGGGCGGCTCCGCCAACCCGAATTCTGCAAAAGTGAATAAATCTATAAGAACAACTTGAAAAAGAGAATAAAACAACCGCAATACTTATTTATTTCCAGTGACACTTCTCAATGTTAATTTAACATAGAAAAGCCTATGGAGATCATAACTTTTTCACCTTTTTCTTCCCACCTTTTTCTCCCTGATGCCACAACTTTTTTTACTCTATACTAATTCAAATGATATTATAAATTTAAAGTGTAAAAATGTTTGCCTGACGTCAGGGTCAAAACGGATGATAAAATGTCTTTCCATATGGGTGAATTATAACCAAGAGAGTAACATGGGCTAATTTTTATTTATATTATTTTAATATTTTTCTTAATAATTCCAAATTTCGCTTTTTCTCACTGAGAATTAATGGACATTTTCCTTACAAAATTTAACGTTTATTCTTCATTTTTACAAATAATTCAAAAGCCGTAATAATAATTTATTTCTTTTTAGTTGAAAGATTCCGCGTGAAAAATTAAATATATATTTTTTAAGAATTAAAAGGATGACTATGGCGTCATAGGACATTTTTAGAAAAAGCTTTTGCTTTGGTCAAGTTTGTTTCAGTAAAAAGTTTCAAAAGGATAGCTATTTTTACGCAGGTAGGAATTACATAACTTAAATTTTAAAATGTATTTTTTTTCCCAAGATGGGAACTATTTATATCCCAAGTTAAACTTACGTAATAATTTTGTGTTTACATCATCCCTTGGGAGGGAATGAGGTAACTAAATTTAAGTAAAACATTTTTTTTTAATTTTTTACGTTACTAATCAGACTACCTATACCGTCTTTAACCGAATAGAAGAAAGACGTAAAGAACCTGTAAGCAGTAAGGATTCAACACAATTCCTTTTTGCATTCATAGCGTTCCTGTGTGGGAAATAGGGTATTTAAGTTTAAGTAAAATTAATTTTTTATGCTGTGATTATAGATTTTTACGTTCAGATTGGAAGTGTTTGTCCAAACTACAGCAACCTGATTACTGCAGTGGTGAAATATTTCGAATTATGCATTGGTAAACTGCATCACACATTGCAATGCAATACTGCATACCTCAAAGCCTGATGACCCTCCATTAATTTTGAAATGAGTTCGTCTAAATGCAGTAGGTATTAAAAAAACATGACATATTAAACAAAAACGTAATTTTAAGAACAAGTTAAAAGAAAACAAAATTTATTTCCTACATTTCTTAAGCCCGAGAAGGGACAGATATTAAAATATTTCATTCAATTAGTTCTACATTCAATGTTAAAATTTTGTAACAAATAAGTTAAGCCAATTAAAGATACAAAAATAAAAACAAGTGGGTAAGTGGGATCACAGATCGCACAGAGGGTTTCGTTTAATATTCCTTTCAAAACACTTTATCCTTTTGCGAAATCTGTTAGTTCCACATTTCGCAACCAGGGGGCGCACTCTATTCTACACAAACCTCTAACCGAATGAAACTCCGTTTTACAACCTATTCGTAGGTATATTAGTCGAGGGGATCGGGTTTATAGCACCAGAGATAGGTAGGCGCCCCCTGGCGGTAAAAGTTAGAAAAGTACCCACCGGGTGCAATGGGGGGAGGTTAGAAAAATTGCTTAAAATACACAAATTAGAGCCCGGTGGGTAAATAATATAAGACTTTTTGAAAATTTTATGATTTTTCGTGTGATCGCAAGTGTTTTGCTATACGTATGCAACATTTCAAGTCTCCAATTTAAATAGGGGCTTAGTTAGGAAAAAAAGCTTAAAATACACAATTTAGAGCCCAGACGGTTAAATATAAGACTTTTTCAAAATTTTATTATTTGTCGTTTGATGTGAGGTGTTCAGCTATAAGTATGCAAATTTCAAGTCTTAAACTTAATTAGGGGCTCAGTTAGAACAAAAAGATTAAAATACACAAGTTAGAGCCCGGAGGGTTAAATACAAGACTTTTTCAAAATTTTATGATTTGTCGTTTGATGTGAGGTGTTCAGCTATGCAAAATTTCAAGTCTTCAACTTAATTAGGGGTTCAGTTAGAACAAAAAGATTAAAATACACAAGTTGGAGCCCAGAGTGTTAAATATAAGACTTTTTCAAAATTTTATGATTTATCGTTTGATGTGAGGTGTTCAGCTATAAGTATGCAAAATTTCAAGTCTTCAACTTAATTAGGGGTTCAGTTAGAACAAAAAGATTAAAATACGCAAGTTGGAGCCCAGAGTGTTAAATATAAGACTTTTTCAAAATTTTGGGATTTGTCGTTTGATGTGAGGTGTTCAGCTATAAATATTCAAAATTTCAAGTCTTAAACTTAATTAGGGGCTCAGTTAGAACAAAAAGATTAAAATACACAAGTTGGAGCCCAGAGGGTTAAATATAAGACTTTTTCAAAATTTTAGGATTTGTCGTTCGATGTGACGTGTTCAGCTATAAGTATGCAAAATTTCAAGTCGCCAACATATATAGTTCCTGAGAACGGGCTCTGTGACGAACAGACACACAGAGGAGCGAGACGAATAGTGTTTCGTAGTGATAGGCGATTCTGGAAATTTTGAGAATCGATTAAAATCGACATCGTATAAAACAGAATCGATCGCAATAAGAATCGATTCCAAATTCTAGAATCGATACTTGAATCGATATTTCGATGTTCACAGATTAACACAGATAAGCTGAAAAATAGTAATCCAAAACGTAGCGAATCAACAGGGCCGTACGTAACGACTATCACTCACACCTCACCTCCATTTATGGGGGCCCTAGACAATGTTAGCGGCCCAGAAGTAAGCTACTACAGACCTTTGAGTCAAATAATAAGGTTTTTTAACTTTTAAAATTATTATTTTTAACATGTAATTTTGATAATAATTTATATTACATTTAAATTTATCTTTAAAAAAGATCTCGGTCAGATAAAAAAAAGAAAGAAATGATTTTTTTTTCATCCGGAAAAGATGTACTTTCTACTCTAACTCTTATTTCCTTCAACCAAACAGATGGGGACTTACTTCCTATATACGCCATTCTTCTTAAAAATGCGCAGATCAGCGAAATTTTGAAGGCTCTAAATTTATTTAAAAAGTTAAATGGTTTTTCAGTCTTTTTTTTTAGGGTCTCCTATAAGCGTGGGGGAAATGCAAATATTGCAAATCTTCTTTTGAAATAGCTGTGATGAATGATTGATGATAAATTGATTAACCAATCATCACATACTAATTATCCCCCAATTAATAATCAAAATTCTCCTTTTAATAATATATTTAACTAAACTTTCTTTCCCTTTTTAAAATATATATTTCCTTATCTCATTTACAGTTTATAAATATCTTTCTTTTTAATGTTTACCAAATTTTCAGCTCAATTTTCAGCTTTTTGGTACTCAATTTTTGGCCCACTCAATACATTTTTTTAATCTCCTTTTTCCGCATGGAAGAAGAGAAAGGCCAAAAAATCAAGCCTCTATTTAGCGCTTTTTCTTACAGCGCCATCTATAGTTTGTAATTAGAACTAAAATCAAAAATCTTTGTAAAAAAACTTTTGACCTTATACATAACCCTGCTGCAAGAATTTTTTAAATATCTGTCACCGTTTGCAAGTTAATGAATTTTAAAATCAGTCAGTCCTTTTTAGGACACCCGGTATATATATATATATTATATCTATCATGATCGGCGTAGATATGCAAAAAGTTTTCAGAAATTCCTACATAAAGGAGATTGTAATAGGTAGTATTTCTTACGAAATCTACCTAAAATAGTAAAAAATAAATAAATTCAGGGCATTCCAAAACCTATCAAAAAATGCATTTCTGAAAACGTTAATTTTCACAAATCTAATACATTCATCTTTCATATATAAAAGAAAGTAAAATAAAAATAAAATAAAATAAAATAAAATAAATGTTAATGTGTATCCGAATTAAGCGGGAAAAAAAAAATCTTTACGCAGAGATTATGGCATAAACGCTATGAAAACTTCTTCGAATTAACCTTTTCCGTTTTCTTCAACTGGTACACGTAATTGATTTATGAAATCACGGTTTTTTAACAAAAAGATCTATAATATTCATTGAAAATGAATGAAATTTGAGGGGATATACATAGTATGCATAACAAATAATTTCGAATAATAAAATTTCATGCATATTAATAAACTAAAACATAAGGTCAAAAATTAGATTTTTGCAACATAAAAACATGGAAATTGATTTATGAAATATTACATTTAATTGAAATTAATAGTTAGTAAAACCGCCTTTATTCATCAGAGTTTCTTTTATGCTAGACGGCATTGATAAAACAAGATTTTGGATGCATTTCTGATCAATTAATTTCCAGTTCTGACAGATTGAATCTTTCAATTCTATAAATGATGTGTACTGCATCCCATTTGCATAAACCATTCGAACAGGCTGTCCCCAAACGTTTTCGATGGGGTTCAGATCAAGACTATGGGTAGATGATCTAAAAGAACAATATTCTATTCGTCAAACCAATCTTTTATTGCATTTGAAATACGAATACCAGCACTGTCTTGCATGAAGATGTAATCTAAACCATAATATTGCCATGAAAATGGAAGAAATGAATTTTATAAAACTAAACTGTAATCAAAATATATCTAACGACTGTTTAAAAATACAATTTCACTTTTGCCATCATAAGCGATCGCTGCCCAAACCATCAAACTGACGCGCTAAAATTTCTGCTGAATGTAAATTTTGGTTCTTTTCGGAGATCACTCCAATAATACTTCTAAACATCCGGGCTGCCCAAATTAAATTTTTTTTCGTTGGAGAAAATGACTTTCTTCCAATTGTCACCCATTGCCATGTACTTCTCGCAATACTGCAAACGCATCTGCTTGTGTCGCAGAAGTAACTTTGGACCAGGCTTCATTTTAACCATCTCAAGCTCCGTGAAGAATGTAAAATTTTCCTAACTCCTCTGTAAGTAACAGGAAGGGATAGATCTGCACAAATCTGCTTTGAACTGTGACCGGCTTTCGATGCAAGTTGAAGAATCTCCCTTTTCTCTCTCTTACTTAATCGTGGATTACCTTTTTTGTTAAAATTTTTACCATGCTTTGCTGGATCTTTTCTATAGCTATCTATCACACCAACTGATCGTTTAATTAATTTACTAATTTCCGGAATAGACTTTCCACATTCTAGATGTGCATCGATTTTAGTTCTTTTTTCCTCAGACAACATATTTCGTTTACCCATCGTGAAAAGTATGAGTGAAACGTATTGCTTTCACTATATGGTGCTTTTTATGTCTACTGTGCATGTCACGTTACCTTGTTTTATGCAAATTTTTGTCCCATTACTTCGGAATAGCCAATGAAATGTGATATTTCATAAATCAATATCCATGTTTGCATATTACGAAAATCCAATTTTTGACTTTTTGTTTATATTTAATATTATATATGAAATTTTATTTTTGTAACTCATTTGTTATACATACTGTGTATATCCCATGAAATTTCATTCATTTTTAATGAATATTATAGAAATTTTTGTTAAAAAACCGTGTTTTCATAAATCCATTTCCACCAGTGTAGCTGGGAAGGAAGTACATTAACGCTCATTAAAAACAAAATATGGAATAGATTCAACATTCAAGCATCTTGCTAAGGAATTATTGATCGATTTAGAATGATTCAGGAATATTAATGCTAAATTTGTTCTTTGAAAACATTCTGGGTATTATAATTACCGTATATACTCGCGTATAAATCGAGGAATTTCTGGCAATTTTCGGTAAGCAAATTTGGGGGGTCGACTTATACGCGAGTCAGTTAAAAAAGCAAAAACAAAAACTTCGAATACTGCAAAAATATGGCATTTTATGTGTATGAATAGAAAAATAGTATATAAAATATACAAATAATAATAATTTATCATTTAAAAAAATTTCAATGATTTGTTTTTGTTAACTTACTACCTTTTTCATTGGCAAGTGAAATCTTTTGCTTTCTTTTTTCTTTTCTTTTCTTTTTTTCTTTTTTTTTTTTTTCAAACTAGCTAATAGAATGTTGTTTTTCGTTTGTAAATAACGTATTTTATGAAATGTACCAATTCAAGAATACCCTATATTGTAATTTTATGAACCTCAATGAAAATGGAAGCCATTTTATGAATTTATAAAGTAAATTAATTAAATATTAAAACGTAATTTTTCTAAGGGAAAAAAGCACATACACACACACAAGTGCAATTAAAATGTGTTTCTCACATTCATTATTTATTTATTATTTCCGGATCTGGTAGAATATCAAGCTTTATCCAAAGAGACATTTATGGAAATAAAAAGAGATATTCGTTATGTAGTGGATTTTTATAATATTCTTACATAATTATGATCAAAACTGACCGAAGAGCTTTTCCGGAAACACATTTCGGTGTAAAGCACCAAAAAATATCTTTAAAAAATTGATTGGTTTTTAGCACAACAGGGAAGAACTTCAATTTTCTAAGTATTCAGCAACACGAAAGTATGAGCTAAAATAAATCATGTTGCATTTGACCTAAACATTAAAGACAAGCTATCGATATTCTAAGGATATTAATCTACAATTATTCGAGGTTATGCGAGAAAAGAATGTAAGTTTTATTTCCAGGTTTTCGCCAATGCTTTGGGAAATTTAAACAGTGCAATGCGTTGGAAAGAATGCCATAATCTGTGCGTAACAAGTGATTTTTCTGCTATGTTTATTTTTAGCACACTACTTTTACAATTTTTTAATTTGAAGAAGGCTTTTATAGATGCATAAACAACATTTTACTACGAAATTCTGTAACTTTTGTGATATCGATACGTTAAAATCCTTTCCTTTTGTAAGAAGATCGTGATCGCAAAGAAAAACTTTAATCAAGATCAACGTGCCATCGCATTTGTTTGGGATGATTAAAATTTTATTTCTATTGGACGGGATAATATTGACTTGCTTCTTTTTTCTCCAGCCCTTAAATGTTCCTGGTAAAGTGGAATACGTGATCACTCATGAAACCAGAAAAAGTACTTTAAATACTTTAACATCAGTGATTTTTTTTTCTTGTTCAGATTTGTCATGACGTCATGGATGTAGTTTAATTTTTTTTCTTTTTTTCTTCGCTACTTACATCGTTCGTCATTAACCAGGCATTAACAGAATATATAAATCGAAATAATTTTCCAAAATTATTTCATTGATTTCCTTGCCTCGGAGAGGAATGGAACATATGTCATTGCTAAGGTATTTTAATACGCTTTGCATATCAGATATTTTCGATTATAGCATAAAATAACCATTAAAAGCAACGATAAAATCGTAATGAATATGAATGTGATCATTTTATAAATCAAAAGATCTTGTTTAAAATTGATGGAAAGTTAAAACAAAGTTACCATAATGAAGCACTCTTTCAGATTTACGTTGTCAGCAAAAATATGTAAATTATAAGGCAATGGATGCCACACAGGAAAATATATTTAAGAAGGAAATAATGAACTAACAAGTGAAGAAGAAATATAGCAAACGGCAGTATGGCGTACTCGTGGGTTCTGGAAGCGAAAGTGATTGAAAATGGCTTCTTAAAGAATCTAAGTTGCTAAATGTTGCGACGCTCGAGAAGCTACGGAGATTATGATATGATTGGATATAGTAGGTATGGGTATAGTTTCTCTTATTATTATCGTATTTATGGATGTAATTTTTTGAATAACTTGAAATAGTTTAGTTCTTGTAAAATAATTCCACTGTGATAAGTTAATGAATCCTTTATCTTACCTTTATCGAAATTTGCAAAGCATTACAGTTATCTATAAGAGCTCATGTTCACATTGAAAAAATATTGCTAGCCTGCTGATAAAGGGAATTAGTCTTTAATTTTAAAAATCGGTAAAGGATTTGGCCATTTTGAACAATTTTCAAATCTTGCTCTCTTTTGTTAATTGTGCGACTTCTTTTTGTCAGATATTTTTTGCACAAAATATCCAAATTGTTTTTTTAATAATAAGCATAATTAGCTGTAAATTATAAAACCAATATTTTCCCAATATTTTTTTATGTAATAAATTTTCTTTCACAGAAAACAAACGAACGAAAATAATTATTTTGAATTCACCATTTCCAAAAAATTCTAATATAGTCATCACTTTTTAAGTCTTTAACGTAATTACACACTGTAAAACGAAAATTTATTAAATTACTAGCAGATTCGTCTGATGTTACCTATCCCCAGACTCATCCGAATCTGCCAAGAAAACTAAGTTAGGTCCCGGTCCGGCCTCAGTCTTATGAGAGAAAATCGGCCCGTAACAGACTCGCGGGCTGCTCCGGTGTCGAACTTCGGATCACCCGTTCCATAGTAACAACAACAACAAATATTAATTTAAAACAAGAACGAAATAATCCCTCGGCCTGCAGATAGAGGTAGATTTCGAAGTTAAGTACTAATTTCAGCAACAAAAATTAAAGCAAGATTAGAGATAAATACAGTTTAACAATTTTATCTGGCCGTTTTTGACTAGTTTTTACTTTAATTTATCTGTAAAACCTGGTTTTATCAAAATCGTGTTAAGGTGGTATTCAAAATTTTTAACCCTATCCCCATTTCCACCCCCTTGGGTCGATTTTGTCATAGTCGGGTTTTTATCATGTTTGAATACGTTTTTGCAAACTCACATGAAGTTACATATTCACCTGCTGACCTCCATTATATTTGCAATATGACGTAACATTAACTTATTTTTAAAAATTCGTCAAGCTATTTATTTCATTTTCATTTTTCACATGGAAATCTTGCTATAGAAAAGTTAAGACGTAATATTCACTTTTTACTTTATTCGTCAAACTATTTATTTCATTTTCCTTTTTCACGTGGAAATCTTGCAATAGTATTGCAATGTAGTTCTTGCAATGTAATTGTTGTGGTAAGAATTTTATTCTGGTTTTTTAATTGTTGGCAACAATATAAACGAGAAATGTTTAAATTTTCTTTCATTTTTCTGTAAGAGCTGGGTTTATCAGAATCATGTTAAGGCTGTATTCAAAATTTTTAACCATCCCCATTTCCAACCTTTGGGCAGATTTTGCCCATTTGCAATCCCCGCCGAAGTATTAGCCATCTCAATGTTTTTGGCGAGATTGAAGACGATCCGTGCTTAATTGCGACTTTTATCGTACGGACAAAATTTAGTACATACACATCTATATAAACTTTTGAGATGGCGGTGGTTTTGGGTTCCTGGGGTATTATAATGAAAAGTTATGAAGGAATTTTTCAAAAATCGCACCATGGTAACGACTGCAATAGGTAGTATTTCTTAGCAAATCTACCTAAAATCATGGGTCCTGCATAGATTATGAAACACTTTTGAACACATTGAGAATACTGTAACAAAACTACAGAGTTTATTAAGGAGAGATACGATGTCTAAATAAACAATTTAGAAGATGCATAACGCATTTTAAAACCCAATTTCTGCTATTACGATCAATGTCCGATTTTTTTGTACAGACTTGTATATTATCTATATATTGGTATTGGTATGTATACTGCATAATATGCTAAAAGTTATTTTAGTTAAATGAACAGCACAGTTGAAAATTTCCATTCAGAAATTTTCGTGAAAAAATGGAAATGTACTTGAATTTACACACATCAAGTAATATAAAAAAATAGCTATATTTAAATACATAAAAATACAGTTTAAGTATTGCAGATAATTTATTTTTTAGTTTTTTACCTTAAATTACTATTTAATGAATTAGGGAGGGAGAATTTATTGTAATGGGTTTTCATCAGTATTTCAGGGTGCAAGAAAGATGTCTCGAAATTCGGGCAAAACGAAAAATATAATAATAATAATAATAATAGTAGTAATAATAATAATAATAATACAGCTGAAAGATTATACCAACTTTGTTGCAGGCCTCTCGTTTTCTTAGTGTTTAAAACCTCCTATCAACACTACCTGCTTTCTACTTGCTAATTCTTCTAAAATATAAATGAATTCTGAGTTTTTAATTACCTGAATTTTTATTGACATTGCTAACCAGGAGTAAACACAACAGAGTGAAAAAGTATCCAGGAAAGGGTTCAAATCTAGGCCACTGGTTGAGCGCACCAACGCTCTGCCAACTGAGCTACACGGACGATACCCAGCCTAGCACCTCTTACCATATGTTGGTAAGGTTGCAATCGCAGCACAAGATGGGATAAACTAATGAACCACAACCACAACCACTGCGGTAAACATGAGACGAAATTAGCCCAGAATCAATGAATATATGCGGACCCCAGAAGTCAAGGGGTGCGGACAAACCACATTGGCATTGACTATTGTAAATACCCCAATAATTTTGAGGAGGAATTCGATCCTTAAACTGTGAAAAAGTTAATTTATTAACTGGTTTAAAAACCACATTAAAATCACAATGTCTTAAGATATTAGCTATTTTAAAGCTAATACTTTTATAAAATGGTAAAATGATAAGGTTAGAAAAAGAAACCGCGGTAACAGAAGAATCAGGATTATTAACATATTTATTAAGACTATGATAAATTAATTTATTGATATAAGATAAACTAAAACCACGATCGGTAACAAACTTTCATTTACATTCCAGCTACTATTTGGCTGCAATTCTTTTTAAACAATTACTCAATTTAAATTATTAGTAATTTGTCTTTCTAAAATCTTTATACAGGAAATATTTGAAATCCTAGTAGAAATTCATTGGTCAAATCATTACGTGAAATAAGTATTCATTGAAAGCTTTTTCATTGGTAGCTTTCTAAAACGCAAGGTAGGTCGAAAAGTTTTTGTCCTGACAGGCTTCTAAAGAGAATAAAGCAATCATTAATAATTTATTTTTCATTGTAATATCTTTGTACTTTTATACACATTTCATGAGCGACTGTATGGCCGTACGAAAATAATTTGAAGGTTTGTTCTCAAACTGTTTCAGAACTGACTTATTGACGTCATCACCAATATCATTATGTTTATATCACGAAGGTCCAAATTTCAATTTAAGGAAGCGATAATAATATCTTGGAGTTACGTTTCAGCTGTATAGGGACAGGTCAAGCTTCTTACACCCACATTTTGTTAAATAAAAATATGCATTTGCCATAAAATTAAAACTTACTGTAATCCTTAATTTAGGTGCAATAAATTAAAATATATAATGTACCTTATTCGCATGGTTGTCTTTAAGCCTAAGAACTAAAAGATCTTCTTAAAACATCATCAAAAAATTTCAAATACTCTAGTCCTTTCAAAAGAACTTAGTCTTTCTTCGTCAGGCGCAAAGAAGACGTGCTTCAACGCGGGTACTTCAATAATTATTGTCCCTAGTGTATATAAAATATTTGTACTGCGATGATTGTTGTGAAATATCGAAGCCTAATATCTTAGATGCCTAGCTCAATTTCAGAACCGTAGCTGCTATATTCACATAGTTTTGGAGGGAGGAGTGAAAGGGGTGGGGAGTGGAGGTGAAAGGCTGATTTTCAGCTTATGGGGCTAGATTTGTGACCGTAAATGAGACGTAACTACTGTCGTTTGGACTCGGGATCATGGTGATGTAGCCACATCTCATCTGCTGTCACAAATGTAGCCTCATAAGCTCCAAACCAGCATTTTACCCTCACACCCCTCCTTAAAAACTCCCTCAAAAATAGGTGCTTAAAACTTCACCACTCCCTCCAAAACTATGTCAATATAGCAGCTACGGTTCTGAAATTGATCATATAGGCATTTAAGACATTAGGCTTCGATATTCCACATCAACCATCGCCGTACAAATATTTTATATGCACTATGGAGAATAATTATCGAACCATCCACATACTATGAAAGCAGCAGCAAGACTGAGCAGCCAGTCTTGCTGTTGCTTTCATAGTAGAAGCACGCCTTCATATGACAAAGAAACACTAAGTTCTTTCGAAAGGCCTAGAGCATTTGAAAATTTCTGATGGTGTTTTAAGGAGACCTTTTAGTTCTTACACATCAGTTCACTTATATTCTTTCTATCTTCAAGCCTCTTATTAAGAGCATTAAACATAGCTTTTTTATTATATTCCTATAGAAATGATAAAAACTGTATGGAATCTTATTGTTAAAGATTGTTCTAAATTAATGACTCAGTCCTTAAAAGCCTCTTTGTGCAACAAAAAAAAAAAAAAAACCCAGACTATTTCCAGAAAAATGCTTGAGGTAAAATGCAATTAAAATTTTCTGTCTTTGGGAAATAAAAAAGTTATTTCAAAGCTTTTCAAAGTAAAACTTCAGTAATTTCTTTTAGCACTTAAAATTACCTTCCTTAATGATTAAATTAAAAAGATACGAATTCATTGCCATCGTATGATTTACTGAGTGATAATTAAGTATTTTCGAGACCTCCAAATTTTGTCGTTTGAAAGTAAATTCTTAAGTTATTCAACTATAAAGGACCTAACAGACCTTTTTCTTACTTCCCAGCAACTATTTGGCTGCAATTCTTTTTAAACAATTACTAGATTTAAATTATTAGTAATTTATATCTTTCTAAAATCTTTATTTGGGGAATATTTGACATCCCAGACACTTTTATTGGTAAAATCATAACGTGAAATAAGTATTCATTGAAAGCTTTGTCATTGATAATTTTCTCATACACAAGGTAAGTCAGAAACGTCTTGTGCTAACAGGCTTCTTAAAAATAATAAAGAAATCTTTAATAATTTATTTTACATTACAATATCTTTAATAAGAAAATAATTTGAAAGTTTGTTCTCAAAAGGTTTCATAGCTGCTCTTTTGACGTCATCGTCATTATCATTATGTTTATTTCACGAAGGTCCAAATTTCAATTTTAAGAAGCGATATCTTTTGGATGTGCGTTTGAGCTATATAGCGACTGGTCAAACTCCTTACATCCAAACTTTTGTTATAAAAACATGCATTTGCCATACTTTAATATTTTTACCACAATATTAAAACTTACTGTAATCCTTACTTTATGTGGAGTAAATTCAAACATTGTGTACTTTATTCCAGTGATTATCTTTAAGCTTCTTATTAAGACTATTAAACATAGCCTTTTTTTATTAGTCATATTTCTGTAGAAAGGCTAAAAATTGTATGGAATCTTATTGTTAAAGATTGTTCAAAATTAATGACTCAGTCTTTAAAAGCGTCTTTGTGCCTCAAAAAAGCCAGAATATTTCCAGAAAAATGCTTGAGGTAAAATGCAATTAAAATTTTCTGTCTTTGGAAAATAAAAAGGTTATTTCAAAGCTTTTCAAGGTACTGCTGCAGTAATTTCTTTCAACGCCTAAAATTACCCTCCTTAATGATTAAATTAAAAAGATCCGAATTCATTGACATCGTATGATTTACTGAGTGACAATTAACTATTTTCAAGACCTCCAAATTTTCCCGTTTAAAAGTAAATTCTTAAGTTATTCAACGATAAAGAACATGGCAATTTTTTTCTTATTTTCCCGGAGCTATTTGGCTAAAATTCTTTTTACACAATTACTCGATTTAAATTATTAATAATTTATATCTTTCTAAAATCTCTATTCAGGAACAATTTCGCATTCCAGAACATTTTTATTGGTTAAGTCACAACGTGAAATAAATATTCACAGAAAGTCTTTTCATTGTACGACTATGTAAGATAGAACGAAAAGTTTCTATGCTGATCTGTTTCTGAAAGCAATAGAGAAAACTTTAATGCAGAAAAACTCCAGTTATCTAGACTAATGCATTCTGAACACAATAAGGATATGGAGAAGCTGCCATTTGACAAGGCATTGCAGGGGACGAAGTCTTACTTCACCTCAAGGCTTCCCTCTGAATTTTGAAACTTAAGGTCCAAATAGACGTATTATTTTTGTCATACAGCATATCGGCGTCTTTTTTCTGGCCACGCGGTGTTTTACATCTTTAATGGCTTTAAAAAGAAACTGCCGGACATCCTGCAAAAGGAAAACCTTTCCTTGAAGTCGAGCTAATCTTCTTATTTCCTGACACATTGTTGAATGTCCCCATCCTTTTGGGAATAAACCACAGAAGGGTGGAAAAGAATACTTTTCTTGAAAAAGTGTTGAATGAAGGCAAAACAAAGGTTTGAACGCAGTCTTACTGTAAGGAAGATCACGTAGTTCAGTTTCCCTCTCCCACCTCCCGGCAAAAAGATTCGCCATATCACTGATCTTACGTGCCGGTCTGTGGCGTCGACACCGTGCCAACAAAAGCCCCCCTTTTCAGGATTCACTTCCCAAAGATCTCATCCGCTCGAGCCCCCTTAACTTCGGGGTACAGCACACTGTCGATTTGGAATGTATGAATGTTTTACAAATGCTTCTTCATAGCTTTGTAGTTTAATGCTTGGAGTGTTGCGCCCATAAGATGCATACAACCGCACATTGTAAGTTTCTTCTCTTCCCAGATCATAGATATGTTTATTAACACTCATACAATGTTTCAAAAAGACAGGTCTAATAGCAGATAAGTTTGCTTGACGGTATAATTTTGAGAACAATTTTTGAACATAACAGTAACAAGAAATTACGGGGAGTCTACTCAAGAGAGGGATGAAATAGAATGTATTTGTAACTTTAGAAGACCAGAAAAATGAACTTCGCAAAAATAAGGAACTACAACCATATGCAATTTAGGCTTAAAATTTTAGCAATACTTCTTTACTTTCATATATTTAAAATAAAAACAATATAAAATCAATAAATAGGCAGAAAATCTTTATACAGTTTCTACTATAATGCATGTATTATTTAAATTAATATAATTTTGCAAATTTAACACAGTTCTAAAATATTGAATTATTGTTACTACTTTCTTCATTTTATTTTCATATACATCCAGTATTTATCTTCGTATACATAATTAATTTTTTTCTTCATATAGGGGAGAGTGGGGCATTGATATATTATATTACTCTAAAATATTGAGTTATTAATACTTTCTTCATTTTATTTTCATATACATCCAGTATTTATCTTCGTATACATAATTAATTTTTTTCTTCATATAGAGGAGAGTGGGGCATTGATATATTATATTACTCTAAAATATTGAGTTATTAATACTTTCTTCATTTTATTTTCATATACATCCAGTTTTTATCTTCGTATACATAATTAATTTTTTTCTTCATATAGGGGAGAGTGGGGCATTGGTATATTATATTACTCTAAAATATTGAGTTATTGTTAATACTTTCTTCATTTTATTTTCATATACATCCAGTATTTATCATCGTATACATAATTAATTTTCTTTTCATATAAGGGAGAGTGGGGCAGCTTGGTATACATTTTGATTAATGGTTTTTATAAGTTTTATTATTTATGAAAGTATTACCAAGCTTATGTAAATTATATGCATCTTGTTTCCTTAACTTAATTTTTTTTAATGTCTGAATATATTGCACATCTGTTCAATTGTCCCAAATTTCATTACATGGTGGATTTCATTACATGGCAGTAGAGCACAGACTAGTAAACTGTGAACATGTACAAAATGTACAAGATAATAAGAAAAAGAAATAATTTGATCAAACACTGAATTTTGGAAGTTATATTTCGCATAATTCAACTGTTCCTCCTAAAACAAATCTTTGACTAGGTAGCATTTCTGTCTCTTTTGGAGTTTTTAAGTTCAACGAAATATCAGTTTCATCAACATATGACCTTTCTTCTATATTTGCATAAAAAATGACACATTCTCCTGACATCTTAGCAGATTCATTGATATTCATCATTCTCAGCTACGATTGCAATCTGACCCACAAATGTAACTAATTTTTTTCCAAATTTTATTAAAGATTTGATATATACTCTATTACGATATTGATGAGTGTTGGATTCAGGGAGTGGTCCGTGTGTGTGTGTGTGGAGGGGGGGGGGGCATTTCCCCACCGGAACTCTAAAATATCCCCCCCCCCCCCCCCGGAGTCGCAGAAATCCCTCTCGTAGAAAAATGCCTGAATTCCCCACTGATATTGATAGATGATGTTGAATATTTGTATTGAGATACAATGTTAAGTAAAGAAGGATTTGGTCTAGTGATATATGGCAATAACACTCATCAATCATTAAATTACAAATTATAAATTAGAATTATTAAAGGACTAACTACTTACATAAAATATTTTTGATGGCATTAAAATTATCATGATTCAGTTATTATTATTAATAAATTGTTATTGCTAATAAATTGTTATCATATTCGATATTAGCAGCAAAGTCCTATTTCACAACAGACTTTTCTTTCGTCATCAGAAATGTATTGCCAGCCTAATATTAGAATCGTATTCTATGAAGTAGAACAGTATGCTGATGTCAGAACGATAGGTGATAACGACCCATGCAATCGCTTTCCCTTTTATCGCTCATACAAAAATTCTAAATATCACATAATTTCAATTTTTAAATCACCGAAATGTGAAAAAAAGTATTTTTAAATGAAATTTGTTCGAAAACTGAAGCTCTATTTAGTGACATTTTACGACTTTTTAAATAATTTTCAAGCAGTACATTTTTTTAAATCTATCTCAACAACGAAAATTTGTTTGCTATAATAATGTAAAACAATTTGTGACAGAGGTACCACAAATGACAATTGACTGTCCAGAACTAATAAAAAAAAAATTCCTTTTGTGTTTTTTATTTTTAAACATTTGATTTATTAGTTCCGTAATTGGGTTCACGTCCACCATGGTTACAATGCCTTTCAAAGTAAATATGAATGACAATGACATAGGTTTTAAAATACAGTCAAATCCCGAGTTCAAATATTTTCTCAAATATGCCATTTGGCTATAGATCTGATTATGGAAGATTAACCAGAAAATACCCCACTTTAGTGCTAAACTGAAATCCATCAACGAAAAGTCAGATTTTACTTTTAGGGGCTCTGCATATGCAACGTTATCATTTTAGGGGAGAGGCGGGGGTTGTCTTTTGATATCGTTATGATTTTTTATCCAAGCAAAATTACTCTTTTTATTTGTAACTTTGTCTTTACATCAAAATAGTACCTTTTCTAGTCTGTTATCTATTTTTTATAAAGATACAAAGAAATTATTAAAATTATTAAATGATTATAAAACTATTTATTTCCAAAATATGGAATATCCCAACGTTTGACATTCCTATTCTTCTGTCATATGCGCATGCATATACAATCGCTGTTCGAGAAACTATATGCGAAGTATATTTGAAGTGATACTTGTTGTCCACCTGTTTTCTTGATAAGAAGTTCTGTCTGCCTTCACTTTGTGCGGGGAGAAGTGCAAGAAGACATTACTGTTGAATGCATTATGTTACAAAAAGATATTATTAAATACGTTTAAATAATAACTATTTCTTTTAAGTGTTATTTGATATAAAGTTATTTCATAGATAAAGTGATATTTTATTGACGTCTCTTGAATGAATAAAGTATGCGAAAAGTAAACGTAACCATATTTATATATCACTCCAAACTAAAAAAAAAAAAAAAAAAAAAAAAAAAAAAAAAAAATGCAAAAATCCAAAATTTTTTTGTACATTGATAACGTTATTATTACGGAGGGCAGGGGAAGGGGTCGAGAGATGATAATGAATGATATCATAAGGGGGATGGGTCGAAAAAAAAAGTTGATAACGTTATATATGTACAGTCCCTTATCTTGAACTTAAAATTAATAGCAACTTAAGTTAGATTAGTTGAAAAATTCATTGCATCTGAATATGCGTGTAAATTGTATTTTATTCGTGTATACCCTTTTTATTAATTTTTTTTCTTCCTTTTTAGGTAAGTTAAAGAATATACTTTTTAATCTACTTTTGGAATGAATAAAGTGGTGAGTTTTTATTTCTTGCATTATTTATGTTGTTATTTTTGAAAGTATAATGTAAGGAGATATAAGTAAAAAGAAATATTATCCATTATTTTATATTAATAGTTTTTGGGCAGGTACTAAAAAAAACAATTGATTTTATAGAGAAAATCTGTCAGTCAGGATGTCAATATTTAAAATATAAATGAATCATAAAAGCTCTGAAGAGTATTTTGGGGAATCTTTCATGATTTTCGGACTACTAGATTTATTTTGTAAAGCATTATCTACAAATTTTCTCTATGGGAAAAGAGAAGTAAATAAATGGTCTATTTTTCAGTACACAATACAAAAAAGCTAATGATTTTACGGAAAAAAACTGCCAGGCAGTACGCCAGTAAAAAACGGTTTATCACACGAGATAAACCTGTATTTATTACGAACTTTCTGTTATTTTAACAGATTTTTCCTGCAAAATAAACAGTTTACAAGTTTAGTTCAAAATTAAATCGGTATTTGTTGCGAACGTTTTGTTATTTTAACAGATTTTGTAGTAAAATAAATGGTTTGCGGATTGTTTTTTGGTAAATAAACAGTTTTTTACTGCCGTCTTATCTGACAGTTTTTTACTGTAAAATCAACATTTTTTTTTCTTTTTACAGTTAACTTTTAACTACTAAAAACACAATTTTTTAAAAATCTTGAACACAATAGACTGTGTCTCATGTTCCACCAATTTCGCGTTGCGAGTGTGCTTCTGTCCACCGACCATCTTTTTTTTTTTTTTTTTTTTTTTTTTTTTTTTTTTTTTTTTTTTGGTACACTTTATATATTTACCACTAGACCCGCGCTGGAGATTTTCTAGGTATAGTCTTTGAGATTATTTGCTGATATGTTTTTTTCATTAATTTTTAATTAACTGCAGTCTTTAATCAAAAAAGCTTTTTTCAAGGGGTCAGGTAATTTTTTGAACTGGCAAATTAGATATAAAAGTGAACCTAATATTGATTGAAATAACTCCACATGTAATTAGCTTTTAGATATGAAATTTTAAGCACACTTTAAAAGCGATATACTCTAACAGTCAATGTTTTTAAAAAGAGTCTACATGCATATAAAGCGTTTTAATTTAATTTAAAATGTATTGCTTTTTTAATAAATGAATTCACCTTATATACCTTACGCTCAGAATTTATGATAATGGAATTATCATAGTGAGACAAAATATTTTTATAGAGTATAGATATAACATGTGTTTAAGATGAACTGCCCTGGAGAAAAATAAAGGGTGTTTTTGTAAGAGGTATACTCATTTAAACCGAAATAAAACACATACAAATAATTTTAATAGCCATGATATTGGTTTTATAAAACAAATAATTTTATGCCATTAATGTTCAAAAATTACAGAGGTGTGAAAATTATTAGAATAATTGTGAAATTTACAATAAAATCTTGCTACATTAAAAAATAATACATTATTTAAAAAATATTAATACATTTAATTTTTAATGCGCTTCCCCTTGTTTTTTATTAAGGATTCAATCCATCGTGTCATACTCTGTATGAGTTTTGGCAATTAATTTGTATTTCGTTGTCATGATGCCAAATTTGGATGAGTCTTTCTATCAGACCATTCTTGTTTGTGACGTTTCATTTCTTTAATTTTTTCTTTACAATGGCCCAAAGATTCTCTATGGGGCTCATATCAGGACTGTTTCCAGGGCATGGAAGTGTATTCTTTAATTAAAAATTAAAGAAATGCAACATCACAAACAAGAATGATCTGATAGAAAGACTCATCCATATTTAGCATCATGACAACGAAATACAAATTAATTGCCAAAAATAAAAACTCATACAAAGTATGCTAAGACGTATTGAATCTGTAATAAAAAACGAGGGGAAGCATACTAAATATTAAATGTATCAATATTTTTTAAATAATGATTATTTCTTTAATATAACAAGATTTTAATGTAAATTTCACAATTATTCTAATAATGTCACACCTCTGTATTTCGGGCATATGGGCGCAGCGGCTGACTCTAATAAAGGACAATCTGGAAGTCCAATTTTCGACCACTTTATCGAGCAGGTATATCAGCGTATATCAGGTATTGCTGATATACGAGACGAATGTGGATTTCCAAGTGGTCCAACGGCTGTGGTTTATCGGCGTAGACCAGCGAGTTCACATATCCCCACATAAAATAATCCATTGGTGTGAGATCACATGACCGTGGAACCAGTTCACAGGTCCATTACGTAAAATTATGCGCTCACCGAATGCCTCCCGCAATAAACTGATGGTGTTTTGCACAATTTGCAAGCGTTTGTTCTGGCGTAAGTCTATTCATGGTGAAATGGCAAAACATGCTGAGCACAAATCATCTGTTAGCTGTCAAATTGACAGTAACGGTGTTGCCAATTTCAAAACCAAACCTAAAAAGAAAAAAAAAAACTTTATAATTATTATTTCTTGAAAAATGTTTTATATCAAAATATTGATTTTTTTAAAACAATCATAACTTCTGTATTACTTGATAAACACAATAACAGGTCATTTCGTGCATCTATAAAGTTTATAGCTTCAGTCAAAATTTTGTGAAATTATATCCAGCCATTTCTTAGAAATCACGTGAGAAATGATCAAAACCACCGCTTAGGGAAAATTGACTTTAAAGTTAAATTACCTACTGATTATATAAAAAAGAGTTCAAACTGTTTTGGATATAACTTCCCTTCTAAGGTAAATTTTTCTATGGAGTTTCTCTTAAAATATTTCTAAAAAATGAAACATTAACGTAAGCTATTAAAAATACTTTTTTTATACTTTAAAATGTACCTGATCCCTTAACGAAATGTGCGTGTATTATGTCAAAAGCCTCTCAAAAACCTTTCGTATGATACCTCATTCATTGTTGTGCGTTTTATCTGTGCATTGAGAAAGGGGTTTTGATAACAGAAATAATATATGTACAATACGCAAAAATCAGATTTTGCACTTATAAGCACTTAAATGCATCATAAATATTGGTTTTGGTGGAAAGAAAGGAAATGTTCTCAATTTATACTGTATTTTGCATAAAATGTATTGTGATGTCAGTTTTCTAATTACGATTGAATTTTTCGCTATATGCTAATATAAAACAAGAGGTGTTTGCTTTTTTTCTAAAGCGCTTTACTAAAATTTTTTTCACAATGTTTGTAAAAATAATAAGCATGTTTTAATCATGTTATTTTTCATTAGTTATTGATAGTTATGATATTATATTTTATACAAAATATTATGATTACACTTGTCTCGGTGGGTGGTGGAAATTATCTTTTCATCTTATGATTGAAGAAGACATTTTTATAAGTTGCTTTCAATAAATTATTTGTAATACTTAAATACAGTTAAATATATTTTAACTAATTTTTAACATTTAGCTTGTAAATGAAAATGAAGCATATCAAGATCTCGGTCGAAATAAGTGGGAGCATGCGATATTCATTTTAGCACTTTTGCTAAAGCTTTTTTTTTCTTCTGACTACAGCTTTATCGTTAAAAAATTTTTTGAGCTCATTTAAAACCCTGTGTAATGAAATATTAAAAGATTTACTCGTCGTGAAAGACAGCATTGTTTGGCATTCTTTCACTCTTCTCACACGTGGTATGGTTTCAATGTAACGTTGTAATGTTTTTCACTCAAAATCTTTAGTAAATATATCCTATTTATCCACCTAGCATCATATCTACGTTGGATTGTGTCTATTTATGCGATGTGCATCCTAAATAATCAATAAATCAGTATAAGTGGGGGAAGGAGAGCATGTACTAGAAAACAGTTACAAAAATAAAAGCGCCTGTGATACTGAAAAAATTGTCAACCTCTGTTATAGAGTATTATAAATTTTTTAAGCCCTGTAATATATCTGTAATCAGCTTACAAACACGAAGTAAAATTACACTGTAAGATGTAAGCAATGAATAACCTTGAAACCATCCTATAAACTTGATCCGGTTTATTAAACGCCCCGGACGTCCCGAACTCGCTGGTTGTCTTAAGCTTAACGAAAATCGCTTTTAAATACAACGATTTTCGTATAAGACATCGACCAGCGGGAATTTAAAAGCGATTTTTTTTAAGTTTAAGACATCGTCCGGCGGGAAATTAATATCGTTTTTCGTTAAGTTTTAATTAAGAATTTTTAAGTAAGAATTTAAAAGCAATTTTCGTTAAGTTTTAAGTCGTCGAGCAGCGGTTTCGGGAGGGCCGAGAGGCGTTTAATAAACCGAACGACCACGGCGACTTTGAGGTCACTCATTCTTCATCTCTTAACTAATAATAATATTAATAAAATGTTCATTATGTTTAAATCATCGACCACGGCGGGTTCGTTTTCATTCAGTTTATTATAAATCTATTTTATTATACATGCTCGTAGATTATTTTATTATTTGAAAAAAAAAAAACTAGTTGGATGTGCCAATCCCAAAACTTTCTTCTATCTTATACATCTTAATATTTCAAAACCTAGTTACACATGTTAATACTTCAATATTATTAGTTCAATACTATACCAACTTTGATTTTCATCTTAAATTTCTGCTCAAGTCAATTAAACGGACTAAAAACGAGTTAATCTATATCATGATATTTGTTAAAATTATTAATTTTTCCTTATTCTGTCGTTATCAGCTGTTTGCGAATAGCCGGCATAGCAGGAAGCGAGTTCCCGCCGCTGCATGAGCCGCCGATGCCCAATAGAACTACGAAAAATCAAGAAAAGTATACAAAAATCGCTAGCACGGAGATCCTTTACCGCGCAATATTTCCAAATTCAAGGAGAACCTGTTGGCCAAAGCCAGAAACAAGCAGAAACATTTTGGTTCAATTGTATGCATAATTTTATACGCTGTTCGATGGTACAATAATGAAAATGGCACTGAGATCGGAATTATAGTGCCCCCTTCTTTCGGAATTTTTTCAAGTTCAGGGAGGACTTGTTTGCCATAGCCAGAAACATGCACAAAAAATTTGGTTCAATTATATGGATAATTTCATACACTTTTCGATGGTACGATAATGAAAATAGTACAGACATCGCAATTATAGTGCCCCCTTCCGGCAGAATTTTTCCAAATTCAGGGAGGACCTTCGTGACATGACCAAAAATAAACATATAAAATTTGGTTCAATTCTATGCATAACTTCATACACTTTTCGGCGGTACATTATTCAAAATGGCACAAAAATTGTACAAAAATCGCTATTACAGCGCCCTCTACGAGCGGTTTTTTTACAAATTAAGGGAGAACCTCCTTGCCATAGCCAAGAACTTAAAAATTTTTTTTGGTTCAATTCTATGCATAACTTCATACACTTTTCGATGGTGCAATATTCAAAATCGCACAAAAAACGCTATTACAGCGCCCCCTAATGGCGAATTTTTTGCAAATTCATGGAGGACCTGCTTGTCACATCCAAAAACTTAAAATAAAAATTTGGTTTAATTCTATGCATAACTTCATACCCTTTTGGACGGTACAATATTCAAAATCGCACAAAAATCGCTTTTACAGCGCCCCCTACCGGCGAATTTTTTCCAAATTCAGGGAGGACCTGCTTGCTATAGCTAAAAACTTAAAATAAAAATTTGGTTTAATTCTATGCATAACTTCATACACTTTTGGACGGTACAATATTCAAAATCGAATAAAAATCGCTATTACAGCGCCCCCTACCGGCGAAGTTTTTCAAAATTCAGGGAGGACCTGCTTGCCATAGCCAAAAACTTAAAATAAAAATTTGGTTTAATTCTATGCATAACTTCATACACTTTTCGATGGTACAATATTCAAAATCGCACAAAAAACGCATTTACAGCGCCCCCTACCGGCGAATTTTTTCCAAATTCAGGGAGGACCTGCTTGTCATATCCAAAAACTTAAACTAAAAATTTGGTTCAATTCTATGCATAACTTCATACACTTTTGGATGGTACAATATTCAAAATCGCACAAAAATAGTTATATCAGCGCCCCCTACCGGCGAATTTTTTCCAAATTCCGGGAGGACCTGCTTGCCATAGCCAAAAACTTATAATAAAATTTTGGTTTAATTCTATACATAACTTCATACACTTTTTGATGGTACAATGGCGACAGACAGACGGACAGACGGACAGACGGACGGACGGACAGACGGACAGACGGACGGACGGACAGACGGACACACAGACAGACAGACATTTTCTATAAACATGTTTTTTGGAATCTCTGACCCCTAAAACATGCAAATCCGTCGAAAACCGGAAGTCGAAAAAAATTTCGATTACAATACTTTCTTCTATTGAAGATAGAAGAAAGTAAAAACTAACTAAATTGTTACATTTAAATCGAATTTATTTATTAAACCTGCTCAGTAACCCTGTTAAACAATCTTGTTCCCGCCAAATTAACTTGTGGTTTTCTTAATAGTCCCGTTTCCTCGATACTTCTTCATAACAATGCAAATATTAAGCTTACAGCAGTCTTAATTATGTAAAGAGTATAGTAATAACGAAGAACATTCGAAAGATGGACATTTTATTAACAAAAATGTTAAGGTTAGTTGGGGTAACTGGACCCACGAGGTAACTGGGCCATGGGCTATTTTATAAAAAAACTGTTGATGTTTTTTAAGTTTTAGCTTTTGTGAACAGTGCACCTTAATCTTTACTTCCTAAAACAACGTGTGTCATCTCAATCATATCTTTCACTTTGCTGTGATAGGTTGTGAAAAATTTACGTTTCTTTTTTTAAAAATAACGTCAATATGGCTGAACTTCCTCGGCTTTTTATTAAAATACTGTAAGTACTTTTATTAAACAATCTTAAAAAAAAAAAGAATAGGCATATAACTACATTAATATTATTAGATATCTATACATATTTACTTCACGTTTCAAATGTAAGCCCGGTGTCCCAGTTACCCCATAAAATTTTCAAGAATGGGGTAACTGGGACATGTATCCGGGGTAACTGGACTATACTGGATCCAGCTACCCAATAGTTATAAATAATTTTTTTGAGTTTCTCTTAATACAGGAAATAAATTTCTCCATTGTTTTTGCTCACAACAGAGAAAATTATAGAATACCTTATTGAAATTACGTAATAAAATTTAAAAAAAGCATATTGGGTGGTATCAAACCAAATTTCTTGACCCCTTGAGAGGCGGTGATGCCGTTATGGCATCACATAATTATAATCCCTAATAGCCACAATTTTATAATTTTTTAAATAAAAAAAATTAAAATAATTTTTTTTAAATAATTTTTTTTAGTTTCACCTTTATTAAGTACGCGAAAATATACTTTTACTTGTTTACAACTAGATTATCTTGTAAATACTCGTGTCATTAAATTATTTCAACATTTTACGAATGCAAGTACCTTGCACCTGAAAGCGAGATAGACGAACCTTGAAATTGTACGACACGCAGATGTCGCATTGTATAGGGAAACTTTTATTGTTCCTATCACTATTTTGAAAATAATAGCTTCATCGCACCTTTCTTTATATGTTAAATAAAATGATCATAAAGGTAACTCATTAAGGGGTCTGGTAGGTACAATAAATTTCCCCCTATATAATGCGACTCCTGGATGCAGATAAAGTACTTAAATACTTACGTAGCCGTTTGTTCATAGATTTACTTGCTATTTTTTTCCCTTAAAATACCCATGTGACTTTTATACTTATTACCTATTTCAAAGTACATAAGTACTTACTTAATTGTTATGCTTTTGGTATAAATAAATCTAATATTTTCACTTTTAGTGTTTTTTTTTTGACACATTGACAGCAAAGGTTTCCCTTACAACGCTCTTTAGTTGATATATAATTTACATGATCTGCCTGGTTTAAATTTTTTTAAGTTATTTACACTTTTTCAAACAGGACCTGATATTCCATATGAAAAAAGTAGACGCGTGTGGAGCATAGACCCTCCTGGTTCACTTACCCCATTTTTATGGGACAACTGGACCCATGAGGAAAATTAAGATGAAATATGCATATTTTTTATTTTAAAATATTAAAATGCAATTTGGAGCATTTCTGTCTGATAGAGGGAACCTAACTGAACACATCTACAAAAGTTCAGACTTTGATTCAAATGAACATTAGCTTTTTGAAACTGAATTGTCAGAAACTCCAGAGTCACATTGTAAAATCATGGCCCAGTTGCCCCAACTAACCTTATTATGTTCGTAATTATGGAATTGTTAATTAAAAATATTCATAACATTATATTGAAAGCTATGCTTATAGAACTTAGTTTTGTAATATACAAATATATGTTTTTATCTGAACTGATGGTCAGAACTGTAAGGCTTAATTGATAATGTATATCAAGACAAACAGTGTTTGTATAAGAAACCAGATTCACAATCCAATTACTCAATCAAAGATACAGGATGTGCCACACCAAATCAAATTCGGATTTGCTTTCATAAAAACAACAATAAACACGACATTTTAGCAAAGTTTCAAAAGAATAATTTTGATTTTTGTGAGCTATAATGACATAAAAGGAAATGCTGAAATTGCACTGTAATTCGATCAGTGACACTGTGTGCATTGACAATCAGTAATGAATCCAGGGGGGTGACCCGGGGGTGCGACACGCCATCCCGGAGCTTAGAAATCTACCACCCGGAACAAATGGGATTTTATAATAATTATGTGTCTAAAAGTGCAATTCCATTCTTACAGATCCTTTTTAATGCATCCTCACCCGGATAAACAGAAAACACCTCCCGGAGAAAAATATCTAACTTCAGCACTGCTGTCATTTATTTTCCAAATTTTGAAGCGGCAAGCTCAGTGTTGTGTGGGTCACAGTGGAGGATAGCCATTTCTAACATTTGTGATTTCACCATATTTAAAAAAAAGCAAAGTTAGTCTGATGGAAATTTCGTTAAAACATTCTCACTATTCTTATGAGTGAAAACTCGAGTTCGGCTTGGAATGAAACACCATGTATTTCTGATTCAATAAATAGATTGTGATTCTGGTTTCCCGCACAAAAGTTGTTTGTTTTGACATGTATTATCGCCTCTTACCGATTTCACTATTAGTTCAGCTAACTCACATATTTTAAATATCCAATTACCATAAAGACTGTAAACATTTCAAGAAATAGCTTTGCTGTAAGAATTTAGAGACAGAATCTACAGTTAGTATACATCAAAAGATGCTTGCACTCAAATTTTCTGTCGGAACAGTTGCAAATTACCATTATTTTTTAAATTCCCTTATATATTTTTAAATCTATACAAGAAAATTGTTCACCATATAAAAACGGTTAAAACGTTTGAATAAATAATAGTTAGGGGAGAGGCGGGAGGGGGTGGCGCATGTAAACAGTTCACATTAATACAGCTTTTTCTCATAGTTGAGTTAATTTTAATGTAAAAAAACTACTCAACGTAGTAAACAGAACTTTTCTTGCACATGGTAATTTTTTTAAAATCACTTTAAAAGTACTTCTTACTTTTTTAATAGTTTTATAAAGTCAAAAAACTGTTCACATGTGCCCTACTGGTGGGGTAGTTGTGAACACACGTGGGGTACATGCGAACACAGGGGAAAAGTATCCTTTGACATGCTTTTAATTCTGTTATTAATTGTCATCATAATCATTAGCTATATTATCTGTTAAACTCACAATAAAGAAAATATATATATATATATATTTCCCTAGTTTCTGGGTAATTTGTTTACGCAAAAGATTATAAAATAAAAATATGTAAATACAAAAGTGTTCTGACCCTTATACCCAAGAATCATATTAATTATCAATTCGAAAATCTCACTATTTTTAATGTTACTGATATCTATCCCCATGCAAAACATCATATACATAGTTACATCATATACATACTGTTGTTTTAGAGAAGAAAGTAAGCCATCATTGCAAGTTTGGAACAAATGAAATACAAAAATAATGCGAAGTTGTTTAACATAGTAATTTTGTATTAATGCATAAAAAATATTGTTGTAAACTATTTACAAGAATATAATATTTAACACTTATTGAATTTTACAAAACATTAAATTTATTTAAATTACAATTGAACGTAAGCGAGCTTGTTGCTCTTTGTGTACTTCCTGACAGTTGTGGTTGTGGAAATTTTACTATCACTTTTTGCATGACGGAAATGTCTTCTATTTCAGGAAAATTCTAGGAATTGGAGCTGACATTCTTTCTCATGAATTTAACTAAAAGAAACAGAATCACAGAATGAGTATTGGGCATTTATGTACTGTTCATAATCTGCCCCAACTAGTCTGTTCATAAGTGGCCCACATGGCTGCTAGAGTTAAATTGATAAAACATTAACATTTCTCAAATTTAGAAGAAAAAAAATCTTTTTCAAAAATATTTATTAGTACTCATAGTATATGTTAAAGCAGTAAAATTCAAATAAATAAATTTAATCGCTTACAAAGTTGGGACTGAGATTTTACTTTTGAGATCTACACAGTGTATTTTGGCTACTAAAGACAAACAAAATGGCAAAGAACTTCAAAAATTTATAATCATTCTTCTACAGGTGTTGCCATCTTTGGTAATTTTTTCCAAATAGAAAAACATAAGATAACTATTGAAAAATATGTTCACATCTGCCCCATGTTCATACGTGCCCCCTTCTCTCCTATATCGGAATTTAAACTTAAAAAAAAAGTGTGGATTTCTTGCAGTATTTAAGAAATATATTTTTAATAACGCCAATTTAAAATAACTTTTTATAAACGGTTTGAAGTTAATTTAACTGTGTAGCCAAGCAACCACCAAAATTAAAAGCAAAATTTACAATCGAATTTTAATTTTTCGTCTGAAAAGAAATGTTCTACTGTCCAGAAGTCCATAATGTTATTTCAATTATATCCTACCACTGTGTACTATTCTGCATTATAAACTGGATTAATGATTTCTGCATTTAATTTTCATTTAGAGTGTCTACAAATGTAATTAATTACACTTGATCAACTAGCTATTTATCATTACAAATACTTTTAATCGCGATCCAATCAGATGGTCCCAAAATTCTGGCGTTCAAAAGTTTGCATTATTTATCTCGTGTCCATCTGTTTCAATTTATTAGCTGGATGTTCCGATTCCTTTATTTATAGTTTTTGTCTGCAAAATTTGAGCATAATTAGTTATATTTAGATTACACATTGTTATTTTATAAAGTAATCCTAATAGTTAATGAACGAAATTGAGCTCAAACACTTACGGCCAGAAATTTGCAGTATACATCTAGTTGAACCACACTCTTTAGATATAATTAGCTGGATGCTTATCATTTTCGCATTTTCCTTTTGCCGTTGCATGCATTTACTTTTAATTAAATTGTCAAGTTTCTTAATTAGATATGTTAACAAATAATTTTATCAACCAGCCATAACTTTTTTCGAAGTCTTTTCTAAAAAAATAAAGAAATAAAGTAAAATGATTCGCCATTATAAACAAAAAAAAGCTTTCAAGTTTTTAAGGAACAGATATGTAATCCCACTTAAAAATTTGTAATTCATTAGCTGGTTTTTTGAAAGGCTTACTTTTCAATTTCCATAAACTATCTCTTTTTTTTTTTATTATTATTCGATGCATCTAAAATATTAAGCACGGAATTTTCGTTTTTTCGGTATAATGTGTCATGAAACATATTCCATAGGGAATAAACAAGCTGATAAGCAGTTCTTTTGCAATGGGGCGTTGGGAGGGGATAGAATTTCTTTACACCATTTTTTAAACGCCAGATAATTTCTGACTGAAAAAGAAGCGATTATTTTAAAATTTACTTTCCGTAAAATTTTAAGAGTCTTAATTGACTGTTGTAAATTCACTTGCTTTTCTTTAAGAGAAATTCCCTTCAACACCTTCTTGTCTTGAATTGTGAGAGTAGCCTTAGAATAAATTTGAATGGCAAATTATTGTAAAATTACAGTTGATTTGACAAGACTTGGTAGTTTTAGGTAGATTTCGTAAGAAATATTACCTATTACATTCTCCCCTATGTTGCAATTTCTGAAAATGTTTTGCAGATCTACGCTAATCACGACCCTTAGAAATTAAAACCATCCGTAATTCAAAAGTTTATTCTCTCTCTCTCTCTCTCTCTCTCTCTCTCTCTCTCTCTATATATATATATATATATATATATCACTTTTTTATGGACACGATAACTTCCATAATTCAGCACAAATCTCTTCCAAACTGATACATAAAATCAAGGGACAGAAAATCTCTGTCAAGTTCGTTTATGAGCAAAATTGGACGAACGGGGTGGAAATGGGGAGGGGTTTTAAGAAAAAGAAAAAAACCCACAACTTCTTAATTATGATACATATCGAATCAGTTTAAAGCTATTATTACGTCTAGAAAAAGGGCCAAAAATTTATGTATGACAGATTTTTTAATATCATTAAAAATGGCCTCAAGGGGCGAAAAAATAGGGTTTTAAGAAGACAAAAAATTCACAACTTCGTCAATTCACAAGATATCAAATCCACTTAAATTTATTATAAATCTTCTTAATATTACCTACAACTTTTATATTGACAAGTTTTTGATAAGCCAACTCTTACAGAAAAAAAAGTGGGGTTGAAGAAGAAAAACAGTTCACTTCTCCGCTAATACACCAGTAAGGCGAAAAACAATTCCCTTCTCCGCTAATATACCAGTAAGGCGATAAACAAGTATCATTGGCGTGATGAAAATTTTTAACAACACTCAGAGATGCTGTATATAGAGTTGCGTTATTAAACGTGCGTATGTCTCAATAAAAAGAACGTCAGAATTTAAAATATAGTCTGTGTTCATTTAATAAAGAACAATCACCACACGGCTTAAATTTATTATATAAATGTTCTTAATATTATCTATAACTTTTGTTGTAAAGTTTCTGATAAGATGACTCTACTACTGGATGATATTACTAAAAATACTCTCAAGGGAGGAAAAAAATAGGGGTTGTAAGAAAAAATTATCGTATTAACATGATTCTGATAAAACCAACTCTTACAGAAAAATGAAATTGAAAACTAGTCAAAAGCGGCCAGATAAAATTGTTAAACAGGGTTTATCTCTAATCTTGATTTAGTCTTTGTTGATGAAGTTAGTACATACTTAACTTCGAAATCTAACTGTGCTGTAGGCCGAGCCGGGAGGGATTTTTTTTTAAAACGGGCATTTCGCCAGTAAGAACACGAGCAGGTTTTCATCTCTATGAATTAGGAGGGCTTAAATTGAATAATAATTTATCAACCGACTTTTAACAAAAGAGGCTGTACATTTTATTTGTAATTTTTTTTAATGTAGGTCCACGCATAATTTTTGAACTGATGCTCCGATTTTGATAGTTCTTTTGTTACTGGAAAAGTCTCGATTTGAGCGGTAGTCCAACTATAAATTTTTTCGGGATCAAAGATGCTTGTTTGTCTTCTTATCTGCTTTCATGCATATACAGCTTGACCACAAATTATCGTTACAACTTCAAATCTAAGTAATTGAAGAGTGGAACAAGATATTCTCACTTCTGTTTTCTTCATTTAAAAGAGGATCTCTGAAAGTTTTGTTTGCTTTGTTTTTCAGGTACACTGAGTAAGGTGTGAAGAGGTGTCGTCACATTTTCACAAAATGGCCACTCCACAGGAGAAGACGCAGTGTGTTTCATCGTTCATAGAAACGAGATCAGATACACAAGTCTAACGACATTTTCGGACTAAATATGAACTAAATATGGTCTTGATGGTAGTTCTCTTCCATAGTTAGTCCTGAAATGTCATTGGATCTGTGTATCAGATCTCATTTCTATGAACGAGGAAACACACTGCGTCTTCTCTCGTGGAGTAGTCATTTCGTGGAAATGTGACGCCACCTCTTCACCACTTACTCAGTGTACCTGAAAAACAAAGCAAACAAAACTTTCAGAGATCCTCTTTTAAATGAAGAAAACAGAAGTGAGGATATCTTGTTCCATTTTTTATTTACTTAGATTTGAAGTTGTAACGATAATTTGCGGACACTCTGTATATTCTATTTTACTTTCAAAACGAACTTTTTAAAAAATTATTAAATCGCCTGGGAATTTCAATATGCTGTCAATAACACATTACTAATTTATATTTTAAAAATACTCTCTTTATTATTTTTTATATAGTCATACTAATTGATAAATATATCATACGAATTGAAATTGTTCCCAACTGAGTGAAAAAGAGTCCAGAACGTTAGTTGATTTCAAAACCTTTGGCTTTAATTGCCAATGCCCATTACTAAAATATATCTAAGTATATATCGTTTGATGGAGTTCCATTACCTGTGGTATATTCTGTTGAGCAGTATACATGACAGACCAGATGCTATTGGTAATAAGGTTATGTAACTAGGAGAGGGCCAACCTTGGTAATCACAGATTTTGATTATTTTAATATATGTTGTAGGGTAGAGCCCCCTTAGTCTCAGGTTCAACGGATTTTATACAACGCTCTTTAGTTCTTGAAAAACTGGGGTGTGGGTCTAATATTAGTACACAACTTAAATACTTAATTTGTAATAAAAAGGATAGGTTGGTCGTAGTTTAGCTAGTTTGGCGTTTGCTGGCTGATCCTCGGGTTCGATACCCGAACGCACTACACTTGTTTTACTCATTTTTTGTTTTATAAATATACTTGTAATTATAACTTAACACGTTGAGTGCCACGATGACTGACACTAAAGCTAAAAAACTTACAATGTTTTAATTAATTTTTAAGAAAGTATAATCCTGTAATAAATAAAAGGTAAGTAAATTTTAATTAAATTTTCAGTAATTACTTAAAACAATATGTATATTTTTAGTTTTATATCATATTTTAGACCGTCAGTCATCGGTGAATGACGTGGCGCTTAACGTGTTAATAATCTCATTATCAATTAAAATTTATATATTGTATATCAATTATAATTTTAACTTATTTAATTTTTTACTTTTAACTAAATAGTTGTAATTAAACATCATAAAACTGTTAATGTTTTTAAAATCACTTTTAAATGTATTTCATATATTTTTTATCGATGCAATGATATTGAACGATTGTGTCAATTCGTGATTTTAAAGAAACATCATTTATGCATTGCTTTAACAAAGGAAGTGAATTCGATTATACTATTACTCTGTTTTTAAAGTAACAAGCGTAATTATATTAAAAATTAGCATCAGAATTGAATTGCAACCGATTTTTTGCATATTAAAGATTTTTAAATTTGTAAGCTTGCACTTTCAATTATTTTGCTTTCCCCTTTATCTACTTTCTTCTTTTATTTTTATTTTATTTTAATATGTTTTATTTTATCATAACTAGATGGCGCCACAACAGGTTTTGTAACGATTTTGGAATTTTTATTATTCAATAATAGATCCAATTTCTTTTTAAATCTCTTTAAAGGACGAGAAATAACAGTTCAAAATAAAAAATTATAAATTTAAATTTAAATTTATTAACATTATAATTAATGTACGATATTAAAATTTTAATAGAGATTATTAAATTATAATTACAAGTATATTTATGAAACATAAAAATGAGAAAAACAAACGTAGTGCGTTCGGGTATCGAACCCGAGCCCGCAGATCAGCCAGCAAACGCCGTACCAACTGAGCTACGACCAACCTATCCTTTTGGTTACAAAGTAAGTATTTAAGTTGTATACTATTATTAGACACCCCCCCCCCCCGGTTTCTCAAGAACTAAGGAGCGTTGTATAAAATCCGTTGAACCTGAGACTAAGGGGTCTCTTCCCTACAACATATATTAAAATAATCAAAATCTCTGTGATTAGCAAAGTTGGCCCTCTCCTTGTAAGTGTCAGCTGGTTGTCGTTCCCATGTATTTCAATAAGCAGAGCTTCACCAATTTAAGCCAAAGGATTCTTCTGCCGTCCTGGGCACTTTTTCACTCAGTTGGAAAATTTTATATTAGTATGTTTTTAAAATAGTCATTGTACCATGCATAGTTCCCTATTTTGACAGAGACGGTTTAAAGAGTTTAACGTCTGAAGCCCGCCAAAATAAGCAATATCGGCAAATATGGGATTTTTTTTTTTTTTTTTTTTTTTTTTTTCTGAACTACTTTTATTAAAATACTCCAATTGACATGCAATAAGTAAATAATAGTGCAATAAAGCAAAACACAATCCCTTGAATTAGTTTTTTTCCTAGACACTATTTCTAGAAGTATTCTGTAAAACTATGTCTTGGTACAAATTTTTCAATTTTATTTTAAACATGAGCGATATTGGCAGAAATGGGATTTAAAGTGAATGTATATAATGTATGTTGGCCACAAAAAATTGTTGTGCCAAATCACTCTTACTAAAGTACACCAATTGAAATGCAATAAGTAAATATTAGTGCAATAAGGTTAAAAACAATTCCTTGGATTCGTTTTTATTTTCTACACACTATTTCTAGAAGTATTCTGTAAAACTATGTCTTGGTACAAATTTTTAATTTTTTTTATATATAATGTATGTTGGCCACAAAAAATTGTTGTGCCAAACCACTCTTATTAAAGTACTACAATTGACATGCAATAAGTAAATATTAGTGCAATAAGGTCAAAAACAATTCCTTGAATTCGTTTTTATTTTCTACACACTATTTCTAGAAGTATTCTGTAAAAATACATCTTGGTACAAATTTTTCATTTTTTTTTTAAACATGAGAGATATTGGCAGAAAGTGGATTTAAAGTGAATTTATGTAACTCAATAATGGTGCCACAAAATTTGTGACAAACCACTCTTATTAAAGTATTCCAAATGGCATAGATAAAAAACAATCCCTTGAATTCGTTTTTTACTTTCTTCTATCTATAACAGAAGAAAGTATTGTAATCTAATTTTTGTTTGCCTTGCAGTTTTCGACGGATTTACATGTTTCAGGGTTCAGAGATCCCGAAAAACATGTTTTTACAAAATGTTTGTCGGTCCGTGTGTGTGTGTGTGCCGTCATTGTTTCATCGAAAAGTATAAGAGTTATGCATAGAACTGAACCAAATTTCATACATATGTTTTCGGTTATGACCATCAGATTTCAGTTGAATTTGGCGATATTCCACTGGAAAGGGTGCTGTAATAGCGATGTTTGTGCTATTTTAAATATTGTATCATCAGAAAGCGTGCGAAGTTATACATAGAATTGGACCAAACTTCTTATACATGATTTTGGTTAATGGAAGTGAAGGTCTCGGTTGAAAATGGTGGTATTTCCCAGAAAGGGGCCCTGTTTTGTGTTATTTTCCAGATTTCTGTAAGTTCTGTTGTGCATCGACTGCTGGTGCTGCAACTGGCACTTGACACCCAGCTAACTCGACGATTCGTAAGCAGTTTTTGTACAACAGAATAACGATAATATCGATTTTATTAAATATTATGATCGAGAGTAACTCGTTTTTACTCTGATTAATAATTTAATCAGAAATTTAAAATGAAAATCAAAGTTAGTGTAGTGTTGAGGTAATAAAATTGAAGTACTAACAAATGTAACAACTTTTTAAAATATTTATGAGGTAGAAGAAAGTTTTGGAATTGGCATATCCGACTAGTTTCACTTATTTCTAAAAATATTCTGTAAAACTATATCATGGTAAAAAAATTTCAATTTTTTAAAAACTAGTGCTAAAAATTAAAAAAAAAAAAGAAACTTCTAAGGGATTTAATTTTTCGGCTTTTGAAATAATCAGCAAAAATAATGGTGTAAAATAATTCGTAAAAATTACCCTTTTTTATGATGTCTTCAAGGAAAGAAGAAAAAAAAGATTGTTAAAAGAATGCTAAAAGTATGAAAACGCTCCTGATCGATACGTTATGAGAAGAATCAATACCGTTTCTATGATTCTGAAGTCATCAAAAGCTACCCCAAAAGATCTGGGAAGAAAAAATTGTATCATTTTATGCAATCTAACTTGAAACATTTTTATACTTAAAGATAAAACATTTTATCTTTTGAGCTTTTACTGGTTTGCACAGCGATTTGCGGTTGCACGGGAGATTTAACCGTACAATGCATTTTTTTTTTTCCCTGCGGAAAAAAGTGTTTACATTTTTGATCTGGATTATGGCAAAAATAATAATAATAAAAAAATTGCAAAATTAAATTTTGTAATAGAAAATATGTATTTTTTAATATAGCTTATTTACCATTGTGGACGATATATAGTATTGGTTGTTCTACATGTTTCACTGACAAGGGAACCACTTTTGGTGTTGCTCGCACCTAGCAACGAGACCTGGTGTATTTTGTAGAACTATACATAAAAGTTAGAGAATCGATAAAATTTCTCTGTTAAAATCATATTTTATATACTTTTTCACACTTTTAATTTTTTTTATTATTACATTTTTATTTGTTTATTTCACGCCAAAAGTGAGTTAAGTCGCCAAATATGGCGCTACAATTTTTCCGCCCGCTTTATCCGGGGAGTACAGTACATATTAGAATTGTATCAGATTGCGATTTTTTTTTTTATAGTTGATAGCATAAGAAATAAATATTAGGTTTTTCTTTTTTTTCTATGCAGACGATAAATATATAAATAGTAAATATAATTCTATAATAGCTTCCAAGATCAGTGAAAACTATTTTTTAGTGAAATACAAAATAAGCAAACTATTTTCTTTTGAAATCGAATGGAATAAAGTTTCGAATGCTTAAAATGAAATGTTGCTGTATTAAATGGTCCTTGGTAAAAGTAATCATAAAGTAAATTAATATTTTTACACAATTTAGAAAAATTACTGTGGCTAATTAGGTCGGGCATTACAATTTCTACTGAAGCCCAAACTACTCCTCACACAAGACAAACAGCTATGACATTTGGCTAGGGTTGCCGGAAAGCTCTACTTTTGAAAAAAAAAAAAACGCCAACTGTTTCTCCGCCAAAAATGTGAATATATTGTTGCAATTTTTCAAAATCAAGTTCGTGGGTTCTTGAAAAATTTTTAAACTTTTTTCAATATTTTATACTTATTATTAACTAATTTTTATTTTTAAATGCTTTTCTTTAAAAAACGTTAACGTTAATAGCTCGATAAGTGGTCTCGAAAATTGCATTTTCAGAAAGTTATGCTGCTGTAAAATTAAGAAATATTATTTTAACAGAAAAATTTTATCGATTCTCAAACTTCGTAATATAGGGCTTTAAAATGCACCAGGTCTCAATGCTAGGTGCGAGCAACACCAAAAGTGGTTTCCTTGTGAGTGATAGGTATATATGGGGTTAACTTTGTGATTAACGTTTCTAATTGCAGGGCTCCCTTTTTTTAATACGAGTGTTTTCTAAGAAAAAAATTTCTTGGTAGGTTTCTACAACATTTGCAATACAAATAACCTTCCGACTAGGTTTCAACAAAATTTGGGAGAAAAAGCTATAAAGAAGAGCTTTGTTTGGAGAAAGTGGCGTTAAAAAAACGGACTAATCAGGACCCCTATAATCCTTATTTTATACTATAGTCTTTATTTGTAAAAGTATATTATTATTTTTTTTAATATAATGTAAAAAATCTAAATAAACATCTAATTCTAATAGAATGAAATATTGATAATTTAGAGGGGAGGGTTAAACTAAGATAATTTTTGTAGATTTCCTGAAATTAAATTAACAATTTATTTTCTGATAGATCTGATAGTTTAGACAAACTTCAAACAGACCAACTTCCATAAAAATAAAGTTTATGGGATCAACAGGAAGCTTAGATTAAGAAAATGATAAGTAATCTCAATTCATTGGTGTGCATTATTGCTTGTTAAAACAGGATTGGTATGCATTATACTTCTTGTTAAAGCTAAGATCGCTGTGCATTTCAGCTTGTTAAAGTTGGTTCTGCAATAAATAAGCAGAGGTTCAAATTTTTAACACTTTTCAACACAGCTGAAAAATGCTTTTGAATTGGGTTTAGGGGCTATGCATATATATAACGTTATCAACTTTTTAGTAATTTTCGACACCCCTTCCCCACCCCCTCCCTTCACGATATCATACGTTATCTTTCCTGGAACCCCCGCCCTAATGATATCGTTATCAATGTCTAAAATTCTTTTTATTTTTACAGCTTTTCCTTTCTTTTTCTTTTAATACGTTTGCAATGATATACATTTATTGAAGAGAAGTCAATAAAATATTCCTATTATACATGAAAAATCTTTATAGCAAATAATACTGTAAGGAAATGCTTACTATTTAAAAATATAGCTTTTTGTTACACAATGCATTCAAGAATATTGTCTTTTTGCACTTACCCCCCTGACGGAGCAAGAACTTCTAGGGTAAGCAGACCTTCTTATCAACAAAACAGGTGACCAACATTCTTCCCATTTTTTTATTAGTAAACATAACATAATAAGTGTTACTTCATACCTGGTTTCTGGAACAACGCATTGTACATACATATCGCAGAAGAATAGGAACACCGAACGTTGGGATAATGAATATTTTGGAATAAAATGATTGTATAATTACTTAATGGTTTTAATAATACCTTTGTATTTTCTTAAAAATCGATAACATACTAAGAAAAAAGTTCATAGACTATTTTGGTGTAAAAAAAAAAGTTAGCAAAAAATGAAAATTTTGGTTGGATCAAAGGTGATAACGATATCAAAGGACAACACCTCTCCCTAGAGATATCGTACGATATCAAATGCAAGACCACCCTCCCCCCTAAAGTGATAACGTTATACATGTACAGCCCCTTATCTGTCCGTGCTCTCTCGGATTGCCATGTAATTGGTATATGTTATTGGGGGTTACTACTAAATAATCGGTATTGAAAATGAAGTGTGTACAATTCATAGTTCATTTACAGAGACACACACTAAATAATTCGGTTACAGTACTGTCTATGAGCGATAATTACTGGAAGTACGTTTTCAGTTGTGGGATGCGTTTTTAAATCTAACTAATTTTTTGCATATTACAGTCCTGGAAAAAAAAAATAGGATTTTTTTTTTTTTAAACATGCACATTCGCCTACTTTTGTTCATTTTAAGCGCCCCCTGAATACTAGGCCTGAGAATGGAGATATGAATCAAGAGGAGAAGACATATAGTGTACTATCTACCAGTTGCGAGTGAAGTAACTGAGGATGTTGTGACAAGATAGTGGCTGCTTTTTTTTTTTTTTTAATCGGATCATGTTTCTGTTTAAGGGGTCTCAGGACTCTTAAAGCTTTAAAATTTTCGAAATTTTAATTTTTTTAGATGTTAAACTCCTATCTTTTCTGAGCATTTTGTTGTAATTGTTTCCTTGAAATTCCTATTAGAACTGAAGTTATGGCTTTTACATTTATACACGTTCAAAGCTGAAGCGTCGTTTCGGAAACTTTGAAGCCATTTTTCTCCAAATGACGTTTTTGGGCATAACGCGCACGATATCTCAAAAACTTATGAATATTTTCTCATGAAATTTTCAAAACATATGTTTCATGTTAGTCTGAATAAACTGAACCTAAAATTTCTTTTTTATTGTTCAAAACAATATTTTTTTAGGTGATTGTACTGTTGAAATTTTCTTAATTTTGCATTAGCTCAATACAACTTTGTATTAAAAATATAAAAAAGCTTTAAATACAAATTTATTTAGGTTCAGGGTAATTATTAAAATCTGAAGTATAAGTAGGTACCAAAATTTTCATTCTAGTTGCAATACTTATTTTGTAATCGTGCGCGTAAGGTGTTATGACGTTTTTTTGCTCGTCAAATGTCTAACAGTTTGGAGCCCCCTGTAAATGCTAATTCTGCGTCTAATAATTTTTTAAATACATGAAATGAAAGAACATACTTATATATTTTATTCCAATTAAAATTGTGTCTTAAAATCAAATACATTTTAAGATATTAAATGTTGAAAATGGGCTTTTTTTTTCATTTTTTCCAATTTTAAGAGTCCTGAGACCCCTTAACGCCGCCGGGGCAAACTTCCCGCCAGTAAATTTGAACAGAAAATATCCTCTTATTTAAGCTCCTTATTCATGGAAATATATTGTTACAAATATGGTAAAAGTTTCTATTTGTTTTTACTGGTGCCAGTTTGCCAAGGTATTGTAATCTTTTTCACTGACACTGACAGGAGGCTATCTAGGTTGTCACAATATGGGCCTGACTACCGCCGAAGTAAATTTCCACCAGTAAAAATGAATATCTGTTTCTGCTATTATTTATGACTGAAATTTTGCATGAATAATGCGTTTAAATAAGGAGAAAAATTTTATTTAAATTTACTGGTGGAAATTTCTCCCGGCGGTAATCAACACTTGCGAAAGCGGTTACAATTGAAGCTTCACTATTTTAAGAATATGTCAGTTCCTTTTTACCGACTTCAAAAAGGAGGAGGTTATCAATTCGACGCGTATGTATGTTTTTTTTTTTTTTTTTTTATGTATGTTCACCGATTGCTCCGGAACTTTTTGTTCGATTTATGTGACTTTTGTTTTAATTGAAAGAGGATACTCTCGAATTGGTACCACTTCCGTTTCATCGAAATTGGTTGAGTAGTTTTTTAGTAATTCAACAAAAACCAATAAAATGAAGGATTTCACCCAAATTATCTTTCATTGTTGTAACCGGTATCTCAATCATAAGCATAAAACTATGTATTCATATACGTTAGTGCAAAGTTGTCGCAAAACTTGGCGCAGTTACGTTAATTATCGCCAAATTTGGCGACCAAACTAAGTCGCCATAAATGAAGCCAACTTGGCTGTAACTGACTAATTTGGCGATATTCCCATTGAAATTCAGTAATGGATCTTCCCCAATCTGTTTCTTCGCATTTTCTAATCGACAGTCATATTTAAAATACTCAATTGGCAATCGCATTCTAAATAGTAATTTAATATACATTAATTAAATATACACCATTATTTCAAATGCTAAATAATACAGAAGCTAACTAACTTAATACAAAACAATAATTTAGTATACAATATTTTAGTTTAATTAAACACATAACATCAGACTGGCGGCACATAATATATATATATATATATATAATATTGGTACTTCTTAGTTATCCCGTCGACCAAATTACTGTCGCCATATTGTAAGATTAAATGCCAATAATGGTTTGCCATTAATTAATTAATTGTAAGATTAAATGCCAATAATGGCCAATAAAACCATTGATTCGGCGTTTTATTTGTATTTTTATTAATGTTTTACTAATTTATTTGTTCTTTCGTTATTTAAAATAAAAATTATGTCAATTTGTATAATTTGGCGAGTGGTTTGGCGATTTATATAATTTTGCGAAATTGATCGACGGGATATGTAAGAAGTACCATAATATTATATACATACCTATATTATATTATATTAAACAGTTATATGTATGAATGCTTTTTGATTGCCTTTAATATTTCCACTAGATAACATTAATGATAACTTTCCTGTATATGGGCCTTGAAAAGAAAATGAAAATTTCACGCATATTTTCTGACAACCTATTAACTGTCTAGGTACTACTTAGTTATCCCGTCGACCAATTTCTCCAGATTATATAAATCGCCAAACCACTCACCAAATTATACAAATTGACATAATTTTTATTTTAAATAACGAAAGAACAAATAAATTAGTATAACATTAATAAAAATACAAATAAAACGTCGAAATAAAAATCACTTGATGACGTAAACACGTGTATCTTGCTTAAAGTAAAGTGAATGTGACATTTACGATCAACCATTATTGGCATTTAATCTTATAGTTTGGCGATAGATTTTAGGTCGACGGGATAACTAAGTAGTACCACTGTCTCATATATACAAGCAAGTTTTTTAATATTTATAAATTTATTTATTGTAAACAACCATTTGTCTACTTTTATATGCAAACAGAAGTTGAGCCAAGATCCCTATGCTGTTAAAGTACAAGATAAACAACATAGAAAGAAATAAAAGGAGTTACTCTAATTAGTATTACAGACGGCATTGTTATGGTGAGGTGTATTTACATGGCACAGAACTTAAACATCAGTAGGCATAAGCATAATGGCAAAAGCAAGTCAGTGAGTTACGCAGTCATGAAAACATTTGAATTGTATCAAGAAATGAGAGCAAGTAAATTTGAATCAGGTTGCCCGATAAAAGCAAAAAGTGTGAGATACTGTAACAGCAAACATGGTTTAAAGGAAATGCGAATATCATAAGTTGCTTCCGAAAGTTTTATATGTTTTGCAGTACTATACTCGCTAAAATACGTCAGTTATTATGCAGACCAATGACACTTTAATCAAGACTATTAAATGAGCATGACGATGAATTTCTAATCTTCCGTAATCGAGCCCACAGTTAAGGCTAGCGTGAAACAAAAAAAAATATCAGCAGCAATTGGTTTAATGTAAATGTGGGTATCATAAAATATTTAATTCGCAAAACGCTTCAATGCACCAAATCATATTAGCTCAGAAACAACAATTGTCAGTGGACGCAATAATGGTAGATTACTTAATAGTTTTAAAATCTCCACTGCCCAACGTATTGCAAATGATGATGCAATAAGAAGCATAAATGCCTAAGTGAGTTAAGCTGATTTTGTCAAGAAAGATTACAAACAAAAATAAACAAAATGCCGTCATGATGCAATGAGTTCTCAATTTCTCTATCAGAATCTTTAGATTTGGCGAAAGATTAAGCAAATAATTTAAATTATGAATAAAAGTACCATGCTGAAATGCTTAGCATACATTTAAGCACATTGGCATTACGTATACATACATACATTACATATTGGCACTTGCATAATATCTCCATATAAGAAAACATTAATGCCACCAAAAAATAAATTGTTTTTAAATTCTTGAAACCTCAAATGAATTATATATCAATTCTCTTTTGACACCATAGAAATTTCATCAATGACCAGCCATTTGAGGGAACGCCATTTAAGACTTTCCCCCTGTAGTCTTTTCACGATCATTCTTTGATAAGTTATTCGGTTGTCATGTATCCTAATGGCTCCTGGTGCATATAAACTCCGTCGATAGGTGCGAAGACCTCGAATTTACCTATGAATTATACCTCTGAGGTGTCTTGCCAGATGAAGGTTTCGTTATCTGATTAAGCTTCTAAATTACGAGATCAACATGAGTAGCAATGCGCAGGTGCTAAACAACAAGATATAAATGTTAAATAACTGGCATAAAAAAGTTCATAATTAAGAAATAGGCACTGCCGATAGTAAAACGATCTAGGCGTTCCTCGGGTTTATTGCCGCTACGTGGCGATTATGTGGTCTCCTACGCCGATGACAGGTATCAAACCCGTTCATCTAGGGCAACCCGGAAGATAAGGGCCTGGTCATCGGTTAGAAAGTATGAAAAATAAGTCATTGGGTCTCTCTTCTGTATTTCATAGAGCATTTTTAGTAAGCCGAAGAACTTTTTATTGTCAGTTTCCAAAGTTCGATATTTTTTCATACGAGCAGCATCTCTTGTCGTTCTACCCATGTCCAAATAGAGAAACAAAAATATTTAATTAAAAAATAAAGCTATTAAATCTGAAGAAGAATAAATGTAATATATATATATATAAAGAATTTTCACAAAAAACCTGTGTTATTAATGTACACAGAAATCTGGATAAAAGTATTTACTTATCAAAATAACATCTTTAAAAGTTTCTTTAAAAGTCCGTAATTTCCTTCAAAAGAATCATGCAAAAATTGTAACTCAAAAAAGAACTAAAAAGTGAAAAATAAACTTTTTTACCAAAAATAAAACCGACTTCAAAAACTACTACAAAGTAAAAAATAATTTTTTTACATAATAGTTAATAAGAAATTAAATTAAGAGCATTGTATTTACTATGCGTATTATTATATTTATGTACATTAATTTGATTTTTTTGGAGTCGGTGCCAGCCAAGCCAAGTTCAAAATTAAAATTGTTTATCCAATACAAATCGTAACATGATTCAGCAAAACCGTTTAGGAAAAAAAAGCCATTCTCAATCAACTCTGACACCATCCTACAGTTGAAAATCTGTGTTTGCTACGATTTTTTTACATAATAGCCTGTATAAACGCATTAATTTTAAAATAACCCTTAATTTAGCACACATAATTACAACTAATCTCACTTGAAAATACACGTTTATAAAATCAGATGAAATGTTTAAAAAATGGTAAAATTCAATTTTTTTTTAACTAAATAACAAATCGTAAAAAAACTCGTAGATATTTGGATGTGTGTCTGTTGGATGATTATACTTAACTTCGTTTGGCTGGCACCGACTCCAAAAAATCAAATTAATGTACATAAATATAATAATATGCATGGTAAACACAATGCTCTTAATTTAATTTCTTATTAACTATTATGTAAAAAAATTATTTTTTACTTTGTAGTAGTTTTTGAAGTCGGTTTTATTTTTGGTAAAAAAGTTTATTATTAATAGTTCCATGGTCCTGAGCACTGACACAGAAATGGCGGCTGCCGAAGGTGGAATTTTTTTAACGTAAGTACGGTCCCTAAAATTTAGACACCAGTATTTTATAAAAGATTTATTTGACTAGTTTAATCTCAGAAAAAATGAAGCGAAAAAAACTTAAAAAAATTAATTGTACCAAAATTTAAGGGCCATACACATGCTGAAAAAAATCCGCCTTCCTTAGCCGCCCCATGTTTGTGTCGGCGATCAGACCTAGTATTCGGGGGCGGTGTACTGCGAAAGACAGTGCGTTGACATTCAGCCAAATCATCGTCATCCAATACATAAACGCAAAAATGTCATGCAATTACTAAAATTAACTTAAAATGAACAAAAGTAGGCGAATGTGTATGTTTAAAAAAAAAATCCTTTTTTTTTTTTTTTTTTTTTTTTTTTGCCAGGACTATACTTGATGTGTATAAACTCTATAGAACATTTACAGACATGCACAAAATTATTCGGATACTTTTTCGACTATAGATAGTAATTTCTGAAATTGAGTTTTCAAATATATTCGCTTTCTAAATTGTTTATTTGGATACCAGTTTTCACATTATTAAACATTGAAGTCTTGTTAAAGGATTCTGAATGTGTTTGGATGTATTTAATAAACTCTATGCTTGAGGCATGATTTTTTTTTCTTGTTTAAGGGGACAGTTTACCTCGAAATTGATCAAAAATTTGATTTTTGTTTTTAAATATTAAATGAAAGACTATTTAATTGTGAATAATTTGACACCTCATTTTTACTCATACGGCAATTATATCGCTAGATATTGTTAATTTTGTTAATACACCCAACGCAATTCTCCACATAAATGAAACTTTAACCGGCTTTTTCTCCATGTTCATGTTTTAAAAATGCTAAGACTTTTTTTGTATTTGGAACAGAGATTTAAATTTTTCTGTACATGTTCTTTATTAGATATGTGATAAATCTGCACATGGAATTAGCCTTCAGGTTATTATTAAAAAAATATATATATATATGCAGACGTGTTAGATTTTAATCGTTTTACACTATATATATCAGTAAAAAAATTACATTAAATGTAATATTAGATGCATCTAAAAATCCTTGTGTAATACACATTTAAAAATCTAAAAAAAATTGGACAGAAATATTAATACTTAAACAGTAGTAAGGATTTTAAAAAATTCAAATTTTCTTAAACTTTTTAAAAATTTTAATTAAATATGCAGTTAAAAATATTTTTTTCAAAATGTACTTTTAATTGAACACTGAAATGCAGTGAGTTCGCCATTTGAACCATATTTTTTTAAATAAAAAAATTGTTGAAAAGGTAAGCTGTCCCGTTAAATTAAATGTAGAAATCTGGAAAACATTCATTTCTAAAAAAAAAAAAAAAAAAAAAAAAACATTATTATTATTGCGTTTAAAGTAAAATTTTTGAAAATATTTTCTTTAAAGACACGCCAAAAAAAGAATAAAAAGAAAGATAGAAAAACCATAAAATGCATATTTAATAGTTTACCAGATAAGCATATGGCTCACTCTACATTTGAAACACGAGGGTCTATCAATAAGTTTTTTCCTCCACATAGAAATAATTGAGTGAAATTTATGAAATTGTTACATTGTATTAGTCCTTTTCTACATAGTCACCGTGCACACTAACACATTTCTGTAAACGATATTTCAAAGACAGGGGGGGGGGGGAGGATGTATTCCAGGAGGCGCGAAAATAGACCCAAAGAGGGGCATTTTTCTAACTTTTGCCGGCCCCCACATGTGACATATTGTTGGAAAGGCCTGTGACCACATAGTCATGTTATGCACTCCCGAGCCCCTCCCCCAAATTAGCCCCCGTGGGGCATGAATGATGTCCGCAAAATTTAGAAAAGTGACCCCGGAGGGCAAATTTGGGGGGGGGGGGCTAGGGAGTGCATAGCATGACTAAGTGGTCACAGGCCTTTCCAACAATATGTCACATTTTTGAGGGGGTCAGCAAAGATTAGAAAAATGCCCCCCCTTTGTGTCTACTATCGCGCCTCCTGGAATACATCTTCCCCCTTTCTTTGAAATACCGTTTGCAGAAATGTGTTACTGTGCACGGTGAAGATATAGAAAAGGACTAATACAATGTAGCAATTTCATAAATGTCACTCAATTATTTCTATGTGAGGGCAAAAACTTATTGATAAACTCTCGTATAACTTAATTATTTACTTTTCCACAATGACCAGCAGTTCAAAATCTGCAAGTGGTTTAATTTTATCCATTCAAAAAATAATCAACAAAAGTAGTGTAAAATAATTCGTAGAAATTATCTTTTTTATCACATCTTGAAGGAAAGAAAAAAAAAAAGGGTTAAAAGAATATGAAAACTTGTTTCTTCACAGTTACGCTCCCAATCGATTCGTCATAAGAAGAATCAATATCGTTTCTATGATTCTGAAATCATCCAAAGCTACCCAGAAAAAAAAAAAAAAAAAAAAAAAAAAAAAAACTAGAAAGAAAAATTGTAGCGTTTTATGTAATCTAACTTCCAATATTTTTATACTAAAGATAGAACATTTTCTCCTTTGAGCTTTTAAAGGTTTGCACAGCGATTTCCGGTTGCATGGGAGATTGAGCATTGTGACCGATGTTTGAAATTCTCATTTTTTTTTTTACTGTAAACTATTCTTTATTTTTTAAAAGTATTCATATTTTTATTTAATGTGATGAAAAAAAAAAAAAATTAAATAATCATCCAATTCTAATGAAATGCAATACTGGCAATTTAAACCTTTTAAATGTAATGCAGTAAAACCTGGGAAAACGGAATCGTTAGAGAATCGTTAGGAAATAAGGGCGGTATTAGACAGGTTTTTCTGTATTTTCAGGTATAGTTGTATGGTATTCCTTCCATTAAGACTATAATATATTTCTATTTCAGACGAGATGTAATTCATTTATCGGAAAATGAAATAATCAATTCCAAATTATTTCAATAGTAATGCCTGCAAGCATCATGCTTTTACGTTTAAAAATTAATTCGTAAATAGGCCCGAATATTTCGCATTGTTGAACAGGGAGCCAGGGCAGTTTTTGTTTATTTTAACATGCTCCTTCTCCTTCCCTTCAAAAGTTTTTCATGATAGCATCACTCCCTTTGCAATGAGGCCAATACTAGTCGATGCTTAGCAAATCCCATCAACATGCTTCTATACAACTTTGCCATCAGAGCTAGCAGAAACACTTGAAATACAAATGCTTGATATATTTTTACATTCAAAACAAACAGTTCTAACTAGTTTATACAGGGTGCCATTGCTAAACTCGGACCAATTTTTATTTCAAAGGGGGTGTACTTCTAATTGCAAAATAGTTTCAAATGTTGCTCTTCATCATATTAAAAACCATTTGCGTCAAAATAGTTATTTTTGTAAGAGTTACGAAACTTAATTTTTTGAACGACACCTGAGCCGTATAAGTTACATAAAACAAATTCCTAATAAGTTTAACAAAATGTTCTAAGAAGTAAAGAAAAAACTTTTTTTCGGCCGAAACTTGGGTAGCTAAAAGGTACTGAAGAAACACACAGAGGACACATATTTTCAAAAGAAAAAAAAAACTGTTGACTGAAAACTAACGAGATAACATACCATAAATATTGTTAATTTTCAGCATTTTTACTTTCTTCTTTCTAAAAAAGAAAGTATTGTAATCGAAATGTTTTTTCGACTTCCGGTTTTCGACGGATTTACATGTTTTAGGGGTCAGAGATCCCGAAAAATATGTTTATACAAAATGTCTGTCTGTCCGTCTATGTCCGTATGTCCTTATGTCCTCTTTGTATCATTGAAAATGGTATGAAGTTACTCATAGAATTGAACCAAACTTTTTGTGTATATTTTGGCTATGGCCAGCAGGTCAGGTCCTCATTGAATTTAGAAATATAGCGTTGTAACAGCGATTTTTTTTGCCCTTTTCATTATTGTACTAACGAAAAATGCATGAAGTTATGCATATAATCCCATTCTGACCAGAAAATCAGAGTTCTAACTTTTTACGGCTGCTCTTTCATCTTCACCTAACACTTCATTTATAATGGCTGTTTCATAATAATGGAAGCCATCAGTCCATCAGAAGAAGATGATCCATTTCAAAGTTATAAGTTCGGCTGAAAAACTATTTAATACTTTGAGCAGAAAGAAGAGGTTACACCTACAATATTCATGACACTGATAGAATCATATAGTTGCCAATGTGTGCGGTTTAGTTACCTCTAAAATTTAATACGAATTTTTGCCATATTTAATCGTTGACAATTTCTAGACTTTTTAAACTGAATTTCCGGAAGTGACAGCCAATTGTTCCCTTGCGACGACATTTCTATGGCTGTCAACTCGTAAAACTTGGCTAAAAATGCTAAATTTGACAGCATTTTCTGAATGAATCTTTGCCTTTATAAGAAAATAGGAAACTCTTTAATTTCTTGATATCTGAACAAAATCGGTAAATTTTGTATTTTTACGAATATTAATGCAAATTTTTTATATTTACGAATGAAAATGACTTCGCAAAAGTATAAGAAAAGTAGTTAGTTTGGATTTGGGAATAGCTTTCAATATAAAAAATCCTCATAACGAGATGTGATCCCCTCTCACCCCCCCCCCCCCCCAAAAAAAAAAAAAAAAAATCCATGACCCCCCTCTAAAGACCTGGATCCGCCCTTGTCTTTGTCAAATATTGATTGATTAAAATCTTGAAAACAGAATTTAAAAAAATTCCGCTTTATAGTTTATACAAGACCCTTATGCCATATCATCTTTAGATTCGTCTAGGCTTTATCATACGCCAGACAGGACGATTTTAACAATACCGTGCTAAACATAGATGTGAGAAAAATGGTCAAACAAAATATTCATTTGGCGCCCTTTTGTTCTGCCGCCCAGGGCACATGCCCTCTCCCCCCACCCCTTAGTTTCGGCCCTGAATAATCTGATATTAAAATGGAAAGACACGATAACGGGAAACACCGGAAATTCATCAAAATTCAAAATATCAGAGGTCGCTAAGTTTTAATCCTAATAAAAATACTTTCTTTGTTTTACTTGTTACAGTATGGAGGAAAATTTTCTAAATATAACTTATAAGTTCCATAGATCGCATAAGGATGTAAGGATGTTTGCAAAAAAAAAAAAATATTATATATATTATTATTATTATTATTATTATTATTTTGAACGTAAATTGCTTTTAATATGATGAAAAACAACAACTGAAACAATTTTGCAATTGAAACTAGACCCCTAAAACTAACGACTTAGGAATTAGTTATTGATCAGAGATAAGAGCACACCTTGTACATTATATCTATTAGAATAGATATTAAGCTTTAATGCGTTAAAATAATTTAATATAAATATTCATGGTAGTACATATTTAAATAATACGCGTTCTAATGTTTTCCCTCCAAACTAAGATCATTGTTATTTGTAATCAAATCGAATTTAGTTTGTGACATATATTTTCAGGTTCAGGATTCAAATTTATGAAACATAAAGATAAAAAAATACATTAAATATACATATTCGTTACGATCTTCAAAAAAAATTATCAGCGGGTCGCTATCAAAAACCCATAAAATTCATATTAGATACCTGCCGAATTAAATAAATTTTTCTTTTATGAGATATTTTTTTGACTGAAAAACGACGGAAATTCTGCGATTTATTTTTCCTTATCTGAGTATTCATCTCTTTAAAACTTTGCAATGATTAAATAATTTTACTTTTATTCATTTTTTAAGTTTAAATTTATGCATTCTAAACTGTTTTATTTTCACGGTTTGGAAACGAATCTTTTAGTAATATGAACTAAATGTACGAAAAATCAGGAAAAAAATTGTATAACATGCAAAGTTTTCTATATTATTTACACATATAACACATTCGTTACCTGAATTTTGTTTATGCATAAAAAACTCTATTAAACATTTTAAATTAATCATATTTCCTTCCACATAATGCAACGCGACATGCAAAAAAAAAAAAACTAGAAAGACATAAAAAAAATCCGATCGAACGGCTATTTAACTAGCATTACAAAATGTCGAATATTACTTAACACTAGAACCACGGGAAATTTTACTCAAGATTTAGGAAAAACATTTTACACCAGAGTTTTTATTTAAAATTATTTAAATTAATTATTTAAACTTAATTATATATTTTTGCACAGCATATATTTAATTTATTTTTTAAAAAAAATTGATTCGAATCAACATCTATTCATATGGTAAGAGTCAAAATGACTTGTCATTGCGGTTTTAGTGTTAAGGAGCTATTTCACTCAAGCGGAAACACCCATTCGCTACTGTTAATCCTATGAGAGAAATTCTTTTAAACGTCTCGTTTGCATTTTAACATTTTTAAATGATTATTTTTTGCATTGGATAACTGTGGTCGAACAATGGCCGTTTTTAACTTTGTCGATTTTGTTTGCAGGTTATTATTATTATTATTATTATTATTATTAAGATACTTTCATTTTCGAAACCTTGTAGGTTTTTATTTTATTTTATTTTATTTTTATTGGGATACTTTTATTTTTAAAAACCGGTTCTGAATGTGAAAGTATCTTAATAATAATAATAATAATAATAATAAAAACCTTAAACAAAATTAGAAAAGTTAAAAACAACCGTTGTAGAGAACGACTATTAGCCATATCCAATGCAAATACGAACTATCCAATGCAAAAAATAACAAGTTAAAAATAAATCAGTCATAGGATTAACATTCGTGGCCGGCCCAACGTCGCGCGAGATCCTGGTAAAGAAGTTACTGGAGTCTAAAGTATGCTGCAATGCTGGAATAATAAAATTTATTTTTAAATTGCAAGTATCATATAATAATATATAATAAAGATAACAAAATGTATGAAAATACCAATACTTTCACATTTAATGTACATAATTATTTTTAATTTCGTAAAATCTTCCAGTCTTTAAGATATTTTAAATATTTATACTTAATACTTTCTTCTATCTTCAATAGAAGAAAGTATTGTAATCTAAATTTTTTCGACTTCCGGTTTTCGACGGATTTACACGTTTTAAGGGTCAGAGATCCCGAAAAACATGTTTATAGAAAATGTCTGTCTGTCCGTCTGTCCGTGTGTCTGTCGCCATTGTACCATCAAAAAGTGTATAAAGTTATGCATAGAAGTGAACCAAATTTTTATTTTAAGTTCTTGGCTATGACAAGCTGGTCCTTCCTTAATTTGGAAAACATTCGCCGGTAGGAGGCGCTGTAATAGCGATTTTGTGCCAATTTGAATATTGTACCATCGAAAAGTGTATGAAGTTATGCATAGAATTGAGCCAAATTTTTTGTGTTTGTTTTTGGTCATGCCACGAAGGTCCTCCCTGAATTTGGAAAAATTCCACCGGAAGGGGGCGCTATAATTGCGATGTCTGTACCATTTTCATTATTGTACCATAGAAAAGTGTATGAATTTAAGCGTAGAATTGAACCAATTTTTTTGTGTATATTTCTGGCTATGGCAAACAAGTCCTCCCTGAATTTGAAAAAAAATTTGCGCTGTAATAACGATGTTTGTGCCATTTTCTTTATTGTACAATCGAAAAGTGTATAAATTATGCATACAATTGGACCAAATTTTTTGTGCATGATTTTGGCTTTGGCCAACAGGTCCTCTTGAATTTGGAAATATTGCACAGTAAAGGGACTCTGTGATAGCGATTTTTGTATACTTTTCTTGATTTTTCGTCGTTCTGTTCTCCATAGGCGGCTCGTGCAAAGGCGGGAACCAGGGGCGCCATTTCAGGGGGGCTGGGGGGCAATAGCCCCCACCCCCCAAGGAATTCGATATTTCAGAAAATTTATCAACCATCAAAGGTAGGGATGCACCGAATAGTGATTTTGGCTGAATACCGAATGCCGATTTTTTGGCCTGCAGGTAAACCGAATACCGAATATTTGGCGTGCAGGTAAACCGAATACCGAATATTCGGTCAGCCAAATAGTAACTGTTAGACTGAATATCGAATATTAGGCCAGCGAAATTATATCTATTTCGCCGAATACCGAATATTCGGCTGGCCAAATACTTTTATATCTCTGTGTTTAACATTAAAAAGTTAAATTTTAAATAATTTTTTATAATATTTAGCACAGATACTTCCATTTTGACAAACAATACTATTTTTATAAGTAAATTTTGTACTAAAAAAGTATGTTTTGAGTTATTATTTAAGAAGAGGATGGTTTTAAAAATTTTTAAATAAACAAATTTAAATTCCATGACTTCAATTAATTCAAACAAATGAAAAGAATTCTCTCATATTGAACAAGAAGCAACATATCATTCCACTTCTTTCATCAAAAATGAAAGGTGTACAAGCCGTAGCAAAATCTTCGTTTATAACTGTATAAAAATGAAGATATTTTAGCGAAATTTGCATCACATTAATCTGCTTGTATAGAATGTGATGATATCCTTGGAAGAGACTGGATTTCGGGTAGTGGTACAGTATAAGTATTGTTAGCTGCATTTTTAATAAAATAATGTTTAGCTCAGTGCTGTTTAGATATGAATGGTTGCTATTTCCAGCACTTCTCGTCATGTTATCATATTTCACAGAAATTAAAGTAACTCTGTTGAAAATATAATTACAATACCTTCATTATTGTTAAAGTAACAAAAGAAAATTAAAGTTTGACTTGGGGATACACTGTATTTCTGACTGAATAAGTGAATTGCGATCCTGATTTATTGGACAAAAAATTGCCTGTTATGATGTTTATTATTACCCCTGAAATTTTCTCCCATTTTGTTTAGAAACACCCTGTTTGCGAAAAAGCAAGAAACGGATTATTTACCAGACAATGCTCAGTAACTTACTTCCACATTTATTAATTCCCATGAACAAATGACATGCCATTAATGGTTAATTTTTTTAAGTGACATTTTTAAAACAACAAATAAATAATATAAAATCATTCCCTTTTATTTAAAGATTCTAATTATTCTGAATATATTTATTAATTGACAGTTAAAAGCAGAAGTTGTGTAACGTTTTAAAACATATTTTAAAGTGTTTTTTTTAGTATTCGGCAAACCGGATAGTTTGATATTCGGCCTAACCGAATATTCGGTAGTATGGCCGAATAGGATGAATATAGAATAGATACCGAATATTCGGTGCATCCCTATTCAAATGTCAGACTCAAACAAATATTAGAAAATTGCTCAAAATCTAAAATAACTTATCAGATTTTATTGCAATAAAAACACATGCATTAAATAAATGCTTATGCATAAAAATTAATAATTATCAAAAAAATTTCCTAACGCCTTACTATTCCAACTCCCTCAAGGTGAGACATATATCTTTAATGAGTACTTTTGTTAATTCTAAAAATACATGTGAGAATTTTTTTGTTCAGTTGCTTCTCAGCTGTGTGCAAATTGATCATGAGAAAACTCGTCAAAATCATTGACACAATAATCACAATGATTTTCTCCTAGCCAATTCTCGAATAAGCTCAAAGAAAATAATAACATTTAAATCCCACTGACGGTCTTGTGATGACTGAAAACGTTCTGGATTTTTCTAATGTATTTTAAATTATATGTATGCACATGAAAGTAATTCTTGTGCATTTATTTGTGCTTTTTATATGAATATTAATTATAAATTTCACCTTTTCTGTAGAAAAAAGAAGATATATACATAGTATTCATTAATGTTCAAATATGTAGTTTTTTTATCTGAAAAATATTCAGAATTTCTTTAAAAAATAGGATTAACATGAAACCATCTCATAATAGTGAAAACACAATCCGAAAAAATTAACGCTCTTTACTTTCACTTGCAGAAAATCACTAACGAAAATTTTCTTATACTTACAGATCACAAAATTTGCAAATTTCGTGACCTATTCATGACGTTCGTTGGCTGATTATCTCATGACTGATTGAATTTCATGATTTTTTTTTTTTCGCGATCATCTGGCGAAATTTGCTATTTTTTCCGCGATCGATTCACGGAATTCACGATTTTTTTTCTGAAAGCGTTATACGAAATGTATTTTTATTGCGCGAGCATTTGCCGAAATTCACAATATTTTTCCGGGACCAACTGACGAAATTCGATATTTGTTTTCGGGATTGTTTTGACAAAATTCACGATTCCTTATCACTATCATTTATTGAAATTCGTGATTTTGTTTCTGTCACCGATTAATAATATTTGTGATTTTTTTTGCGCGAGTTTTAGACAAAATTTTGGACCTTATTAAATGATCGTTTGACGAATTTCTCCTCGATTTTATTGCGCGATTGTTCGACTGAATTTTTGTGATTTTTTGCGCAATCTTTTGACGAAATTCGCGATTTTTTTCGCAATCCTTTTACGAAATTCAAGATTTCTGTTTGTGCAAACATTTGACGAAATCTGTATTTCTTTTCGCGATCTCTGATGAAATTAGCGATATTTTCCACGGTCGTTTGAAGAAATTAGCGATTTTTTAAGCGACTATTCTGAGACTTTTTTTTTCAAAATTTCCAAGATTCGCTATTTTTTTCTGCGGCCCATTGACGAATTGATTTTGCGGATTTTGAAAGAAAGAAAAATCGCGGACTTTCACGAAAAAAAAAAAATGTAGAATAACACATGCTTGTAAAAGAAGTTATGGAGACAAAATCACGTAGACCCCTTGGATCCTACCCTTAGCTATATAACATCCCCCCAAAAAATGTTCCCCCCCCCCAAGAAAGTTCTGAAATGGCGCCCCTGGCGGGAACTCGCTTCCTGCTAAGCCGGCTATTCGCAAACATCTGATAACAACAGAATAAGGAAAAACTATTAATTTTAACAAATATCATGATATAGATTAACTCGTTTTTAGTTCGTTTAATTTACTGAAGTAGAAATTTAAGATGAAAATCAAAGTTGGTATAGTATTGAACTCATAATATTGAAGTATTAACATGTGTAACTAGTTTTTGAAATATTAAGATGTATAAGATAGAAGAAAGTTTTGGGATTGGCACATCCAACTAGTTTTTATTTTTATTTATTTTCTGCGTTCACGATTACTTTCAAAATCATCAAATCTGTAGTCACCTACAATTATATGAACTTCGCCTGTAAGAAAAAAAAAAAGGTAATATAGTGTTTTTATTTTAAGAAGGAACATTTAAAAATAAATTTAGAGCAAACATATTATTTAACACAGAAGAAACGTTATTTCGAATTGCATAGAGAGAGTCGGGGCACATAACAAGATTCCAATTGGCGCGGGACCCTGAGCAGCCGCCCGATTAGCCCGATGGTTGGGCCGGCCCTGTTAACATTAGCGAACGGGTGTTTTCTCGTGGATGAAGTAGCCTCCTAACCTCAGACAGAGTAATGTTGTTGTAAAACCAGTTTTACAGTCAATCCATAACATCAAATAAAGAACACACTTGTCCGTCGTGCGTAATGCTGACGTCATTTTAACGGTGGCAACAGCAGACGATTAAATTTAACTTTTAGTGCAATTTTTTAAACTTCTAAATATTGCACGTTTAACATTTTTACACCGCCGAATAGGGGGGGAAAAGTATACTTTCCAATGCATTTCGTTTGAAAACTGTATCACAATTTGTTTGAAAACTACATTGCTGTTTACTCAATTTTTATTGTTTTTAAAATAATTTTCAAGCAATGATTTTTTTTAAAAATCTATCTCTATCGTGTGCAGAGGATTACGAAAGATGACTTCGTTTGTACTAAAATTACTAAAAATAGCTCAGCATTTGTTTCCAGCTTATATTTCATAACGCAATTAAAACATTCATCAACCAATAAGAACAATAAAATATAAATAAAACACAAATTTAAGACATGAAATCAAAGTATGCGCTTAAACCACTGAAATGAACAGAATCAAAAAGGCTGGTTGTAAATAGCAGTCTTTAGTGATTTCCTTAGGCTGGTAATCCCTGGCACGAGGCCGATATGATAAAATCGCTTTTAATAAATTTCAAAAGTTTTTGAACGCATTGTTTAATTTTTCAAATAAATATGATTTTTGGTATTGTTAGTGAACATTATATATATTAAATGTAAAAAATGTATTAGAGTTATCCATTTTAAAGAAATTGTTTTCACCTACATTCTGTTACCCGGAAGCCGGGTTTATATTCTTGAGTAAAATAAAGACCGATGACAAGTCCACAGCAGAGATTAACTCAGTCATTTTCTTAGAAATTTGGGGTATTTGGGAAACAAATTTGAATACAAACTATTACAATAGTATATCTGAAAATAATGAATCAGATATATCTAAAAAATTCCAGAAACAAATATTCTGCGACGCACGCATTGAAAGTGTTACAGATAGTAGCAGGTAAAGTAAAATAATTCTTTTACTAAAGCTACTTTGCCCAAGGCTGTTAGCTTCATCAATGAAAAAAAAAAAAAGTAGAGAAGCAGGGGAGGGGGGTGGGGGGTGGGGGGGTGGGGTGGTGTATAGCAACTCTCGACGTACTTATTGTGGATGTCAATTCGGGCTGAATAGCTCCGCTGCGATTTTTTGTCCGTTGTTATTTTAGGTTTCGGTTGTGTTAATAACTTTTCGTTATCAACTACAGTCAAACTCAGTACGGTAAGCAAGGGAGTTATAAAACTCCTCGTATTAGCCGTTACTCGCAGTACCCGTTAAAACGGTAAGCATATTTAAAATATATATGTAATTAAACTAATTACTGCAATTACTTGCTGTTATTATATCAATACTAAAATTAACATAAAATATTCACTCGCACCAGAGCGTCGTGAGTGCTATTTTTTTTTTTTTTTTTTTTTTTTTTTTTTTTTTTTGTAGACAAAATCACAGTACTGAAGTCAAAGCGTCTAAAGGACTAGTAACTCTAAAGGGCATGAACGGCGTACATTAATACAACTGATAACACTCCCTTTCCTTGTAAAAAATCCGCTAACATTGCAGTAGTCAGTGAAAATTTCGAACTATTGATTTCACATATTCTTTTTATTTTGAAATTGAGACATGAAAATTCTAGAATATGGTTCAGAGCCCTGATTTAAAGAAAGATAATATGAAAGTTTTCTTCTATGCTCCTTTTTTCCATGACTCAGTTGTAAATCTTACAAAGGAAGCGGTATTTAAAAAGTCTTTATCTTTCCGTTTATTTTTTAAGACCTCGGGACATTTATTTGCATTTTCTTGGGTGGGGGTTTCCTTGAAGTTTGAAATTCTGTCTAGAAAATTGATATATTCCTACATTTTGACAGACAATTGTAGAAGGAGACATAATTGACGCTAAGAGAGGGAAGAGCGTTCGATAGAAAGGAATTTCCTTTATAATTTTACCCAACTTTTCCACGAAAACATTCACATGAATAGATGTTTTGCTCGCAATATCCTTGATCCCACTTTTGTTCCTTCATCCCACTTTTGTAACTCGTAATAAAATGGGAAAATCTTAAAACAGTTTAAGGGGTGAGCCATTTTCAATGTGCAACTTTCTCGTTTTAACCGTGTCCTTGTTTTAGCCGTGCTCTTATTAAAGAATTAGATACTTTTACAACTTTCAAAAAATCAATTTTTGATTTTTGACGGAAATTGAATCCTTATAGTGTGTATAATTATGGGCAAAAACATTTAAAACAGTATCTCAATTGCACTATATGGCCAAAGGTGACCGGTCACTTGCGATTTTAGACATTTTGTTAAATATCTAGAAAAATACATGAGGAATTAACCTGAAACTGCAGGTGTGTAAACAGTATAGACTAGATCATATATTTCCGCGAAGATTTTTTCCCGAAACCCCATAGGGGACAGTCAACAAATTTAAAAAGAACGAATATCTTTTGGATAACCCTGTAAAAACTAATGTAGCAAAAGCATTCAAACTCGAGATTATTAATAAGTGTCTTATTGTAATATACTGTGTTCATTTTTATGAGGATAGCATATATACTCGTACAGAAATTAAGGCTTTTATAAAAACAGTCCCAAATTTCGCCATATTTTTTGCTTATAATTTGCAGAGTTCTTAATATAAAAAAAAAGATCTTGTCAAAAAATATGACAAACAATATTGTACATAATACCCTGCAATCAGAATTAAAAAATAATAAAAATTGGATGAAAAATGAGTAGATTTACTAAAAAAAGTTTCACTGCGCACGCGCGAATGCAATCAAAATTTAATGTGCATAATGTATTAGCTAAGTATATAGAGCAACTTTTATAAAAGTCTCAAAATCATAGCTTGAAAATTCTGAAAATTATCGTCGATGGAATAAGCTCGAAATCCGTTGTTCCCAAAAAGAAGCAAAAAGATGAGGGGTTGTATCCATATATCCATTGATTAGTGCCAGTATAGCATACACAATATTGCACGTATTACTGTATTTTGATACAGCCCCTCATCTTTTTGCTTCCTTTTTGGAATAACGGATTTTGAGCTTATTCTATAAACGATAATTTTCAGACTTTTCAAACTATATTTTGAGATTTTCACAAAAGTTGCTCTATACATTTAGCTAACACATTATGCAAATTATATTTCGTTTACATTCGAGCATGTGCAGCGAATCATTATTTAGAAAAAAACTGCTCATTTTTCATACAGTTTTTATAATTTTTTCATTCTGATTGTAGGGTATTGTGTACAATGTTATTTGTCATATTTTCTGAAAATAACTTTTTTTTTATATTAAGAACTCTACAAATTATAAACAAAAAACTTGGCAAATATCTGTTGATTAGTGCCAAGATAGTGTACACAATATTGCACGTACTATTATATTTGGATACAACCCCTCATCTTTTTGCTTCCTTTTGGGAACAAAGGATTTCGAGCTTATTCTATGGACGATAATTTTCAGAATTTTCAAGCTATGATTTTTAGACTTTCACAAAAGTTGCTCTATATATTTAGCCAATACATTATGTACATTATAGTTTGATTGCATTCGTGCATGCGCAGTGAAACCTTTTTCTATAAACCTGATCATTTTTCACCCAATTTTTATTATTTTTTAATTCTGATTGCAGACTATTGTGTACAATGTTGTTTGTCATATTTTCTGAAAAGAACTTTTTTTTGTATTAAAAACTCTGCAAATTATAAGCAAAAAACTTGGCGAAATTTGGGACTGTTTTTATAAAAAACCTTAATTCCCCCACGAGTATACATGCTATCCTCATAAAAATGAACACAGTATATTACAATAAGCTACTTATAAATAATCCCGAGTTGGAAAGCTTTTGCTACATTAGTTTTTACAAGGTTATTCAAAAGATATTCGCTTCTTTGAATTTGTTGACGGTCCCCTATGGGGACCGTTTTCGGAAAAAAATCTTTGCGGATATATATGACCTATACTATACTGTTTACACACCTGCAGTTTCAGGTTAATTCTTCCTGTATTTTTCTAGATATTTAACAAAACGTCTAAAATCGCAAGTGACCGGTCACCTTTGGCCATATAGTGTATTAACCTCTTGAGGGGCGGTGGGATATATTACATCCCACCTACAATTAATGAAGATTTGCACCAGAAAAATTTTATTAAATTTTACTTTTCTAACTTTGGTGGAAAAAAGTCGTAAAATTACTTTTCCTTATTTTTCAATAAAATTTGTGAAAGATTCCGGTGAGAATTCGACATTACAGAAACACAGTTACTTGCCCCTCAAAGGGTTAAGAAAGATATGAGCAAAAAAGTGAGCGCGCGCACGATCAAAATATATTGAATCCTAATACTTTAAACGCGATTTTCTTTAAACTATATTTTTCAACATGATCAGCATGATAACTTGAACAATTTTTAACATTTTTAAATAAAATTTGCGTTCATTTACGCATAATTAAATTGTCTAAGAGCCATGGAGTGATTTTTTATATTTTTCCAATAATTTTAAAGGTAAAAAATTTAAACAAGAAATGATTTTTTTTTTTTTTAAATAGCGAAATTTGCTTATTTTTCAGAAATAAAAAATTTGAGCCGATGGCCCTTAGCTACAACTTTATTTTATAAGAAGAAGCTGAGATTTTAATAATTTTTTGTTTCTACAGGAAGTTAGGATGCTGCCCATCGAGCCCGGATATTTTGGTACAGATCAACGCGGCTGCAGATTTCCAGCGTAATATGTGACCAAATGTAACAATAAATATTTTAAAATACTTGAGGCATTAATAAACAATGTGGAATTATTAGTTTTTCGATTAAATTTACTCCCTTCCTAAAAAGAAATTCCAAAATATGTCAATTTTTCTCCACCAAGAACGTATGTAACCCCCTTAAACAATTTTGACTGTATTTTGTTGGAGTATTATGATGCTTATAAATGTGAAAATATAACTATCACCTGTATGTATCTTTTATAAGCTTAAATTTGATCACAGGTGCAAAAAGTAGTGGATCAAAATTTACGCAATTTTTATTTTTCTTCTTTCTTCCATTAATTTTGAAAGAACTTGAGAAAAAAAATAGACGATGATAAAAACGAGTATTAATGTAATTTTCTGTTAACTTCAGTAATGCAAAAGCTATAAATGTTGTCACGGGAATACATTAAAAAATATTACTTTCCTTCCACTTAGCCATGCATTAAATGGTAAACTATAAAGAGATATTATTCGGTCACTTGTTGATAGATTAAAAGGTTATAAATACTACTATAGCATTATTAATTATCTCGCATTAAATGTTCACAGTATTCTGATTTTAGCGAAGTATCTTGAATTATAGGCTAAATTAAATGTCTGCCATTATTTCCTCACACATTAAATTCTTAATTTTTACTAATTTGTCAACACTTTTGACGTTATTAGTTTGAAAGTTGTTGAGCTCTCTTTCTCTTTTAATAATGCGTTTAAGCATGGAGCATAAAAATAGTTGGCAGTAGGACTGAGGAATTATGCGAGTTATATTGAATTTATGACACACAAACCCACTGGAAAATCGAATACCAGATTTTAGGACAATAAAAGACATAATTAAATGATAAAACTTTGGATAAATAACCATAAAAATATAAAAACACACTGAACGCGTTCCGAGCTGGAAATTTTAACAGCCCGTCATCAGCCGAAGTAAACACGTATCCGTAAGGAGACAAGGTCACAGATGAACTAAAAGGTAGAGAGTAGAGCTCACAAAGAATGCAACAGGTGGCGCTAGATGAAAGGTAAGCACCAATAACAGAGGAGCACATGCAGAAGAGTAAAGTGTTGTCAAAATGATAGAGAAAATGAAATAAAAGAAACAAAAAATTAAAATAAAATAAAAGAAGTAAATATAAAAATAAAACAAGAAATACAAGATTTATTTATTTATTTTTAAACTTCTTTTAAGATATGCCGTATTGCATTTCTTTAGAGGGTTGTCAGACGTTCCTTTCGAATCTTAGTGGTGTTTTACATTTTTAAAGAACATTTAAGCATTTTAAGTTCGATATACTTACCTCTTCTTCTTTTCTTAGTGTATTTTAGGTGAAAAGGTATTTCCGTATGCTTCTTGATATTTTTCCCACATGAGAGCGGCTACATTTAATACTGAATATTATGTAAGCTGAGGATTTCAATCTCGGAGTCATCTGTTTCTTCAAAGACAATCTAAAAAGCAAAGCAGAAGATTTTTATTCATTTATTTTATGTTTTTTATGATGTCGCTCTGAGATTACTTTTCAGCTTATCTCTGGGGATTAAAAATATTCTGTCAGGGAAAAAGAGGAAATAATTCTTGAGCTCCTTGTTGCTGTCATCAAAGAACCTCCAGAGAGGAGTGAAAGAAGCAAGACATACACTCAGCATTATTTTCGAAAGTAAAATAAAAGCAGAAATAAATAGAGATGAAAAGAAAAATAATCAAACAAATATTTGTATATTTTTGAGACTAGAATTTATAGTTAAAACAAGAGCAAAAAAATCATGCGTCCAGCATAGGTTTTGAAACTCTTTCCGACACATTCAGAATAATTTATATGAATAGTTGGAAAAACGTCAGAATTTTTTTGTTCATCCCGGTATATGATCTATATATTGGTATTTATACTAAATCGTATACTAAAAGTTAGTTCAGTTAAACGCATAATTCAGTTTAAAATTCTGATTCATCAATTTCCGTCAATAAATGGAAATGTACTCTATATACTATGTGTATCCCTGTATATATGATCTGTAAAATTTATACTTACCAAGTAAAAAATGGTTAACTTTTAAAACGCGTATCACAACCATTATTCTTCATAGGCAGCACTGCAGAAAAATACTTTTGTGTGCCCCTGTAAATGAACGATAAAGTATATGTACGCCAAATTCTACAGTAAGTGCTTGCAATACTCCTCAGTGATATATATAATTTTCAATATATTTAAAATAGTGTAATATCTTTAACTATTTTTCCCCATAGACCTTAATGTAATGGAATTATTTTGAGTGTCCCTGTAAACCGTAAGTGCTTACACACTTCATTTTCAGTACGGAACATACCATAGTAAACCCCAATAACATATATCAATTTCATGGTAATCGCACTATATTTACGCGAGTTAGAGCACGGACAGACGAACAGACAAACCCAATTCATAAACACTTTTCAACTTTTTTGCAAAGTGTTAAAAAGCGAGAATAAACAGCGAAAAAAATAGATAAAATATAAACGTAATGTTTCTTATTGCAGGATATTTTGCTTTTTATGAAATAATGTGGGTATACTTTAAAATAGTTGGGAACATTATAAAAAAGTATCTGTTCACATCACTGTTTCTTTAATAAAAGAAACGAAAGTTAAAAATAAACGATTGTTAAAAAAAATCCAGCTAAAAAACATTGAACTTTTTTTCCCATTCGAAAATGCATTTAAAGTATATAGTGGAAGAAGAGTAAATTTAATAGCGATAGAAAAATGATTTTTTCTTATTCTATTGCTTTATTTCTTATGCATTCATTTATTTTGTGAAACTTGAAGTATTTTACATTAAGATGCAACAAGTCAGAAATCGCTCATTAAACGTGGCAAATGAGGTGCATTCGTAGTATAACTAGTTATATAAATATTCAGATTCTTGGTGCAATAACTGTTGCACTCTTATTCAAAAATGCATCAATACAAAATTTATTACGATTCTATATATTAAATTCAGTAATACGGAAATAATCTTAAATAGGACGTAATCACCATGGCAACCTAGAATCATTACCTATTATGGGATATTATTGAATTCATTACGTATGATAGGATTTAATAGAATGAAGTAAACTTTTATCAATATCTTTTTCAGTTTTGATTCGATTTTCATATAAAGTTTGAAATGACTCGACAAAACTCTGCAATGATTATATAGTATATATTAAATTTCAAACCATTCGACTGGGTAGTTTTTGCGCTGTTATATACAGACAGACGGACGGACTACACGACAACTGTAAGTGGCTACGTATTTATATAATTACGAACACACCTAAAAATGGGTCATACTACAGGTGCGTGGTAGTTAATTTTTAACAACTTATTTTTAAAAAATGTTTTAGAGGTTTTACATGATATATCACATTAAACATATGTATTTGATATATGATTTGTGAATTTTTTATATCTGCTTTTTTTATTGAACGGTCATTGCCTCTTTTACGTGTAACAACTAATTTTCTATATTACCATCTTCACTTGATTTGAGAATGTGATAAATATATCAGTTATTCAATAATGTATTTTTTTTTCTCTGAATATATAAATTAATTTTTTTAGGAACACATATTTAATAGTTTTTTATTATGTTTGAATCATTTTTACAGGCCTTTTTTGTATCCCCCGTTGCAATAAAATTCTATGCAATTAATTCTAGAGTATAGTAGCATTGGTCACGCAATAATAATATTCATAGTCAGAAAGCATCCCTCTAATTTTAGCTCTTAGCCATGTGAATGAGTACATATTGTCGTTTATCATTAATTTTGAAGCACTATTGTCACTGAATTAGAAAAGCTCCTGAACTTTATTAACCCCGTTCTTCATTTGTAAGGTAAGCATAATATATTTAATAAAAGCAAGATTTTAATTCATATAAACAAAGCTCATTTTTTTAAAAAAACACTTTCTAACATAGTTGGAAATTTTTTATGAATTAAGTTTGTATGTCTGTCTGTCCGTACTTGTTTCTAGATTAATTTTCTCGTTTAAAAATCTCTTCTTACATAAGAAATAAGTACTAACCTTAAATACTCCCTTATGACAATCGGAATTTCCATGTCCTTGAAAATCTGTCTTTAAACAAGGAATATCCCACAGCTTCTTTTTTTTTTTTTTTTTTTATTGCTAACAATGACCATGCAAAGGTTTTAGAATCGTAATCATTCTCCTTTGGATGAAATCCTTAGTTATTGACACGTAACCAGTAACTGACACATCAGGAAAAATGGAAATCAAATAAGCCTTTACTGGGAAAATTCTGCAAAGTAATAACCTCTAGTGGTAACTTATTTGTCTTATCAGTTATAACGTATGTGTCAGTTATTGGTTTTTCAAAATAGGAATGGTTCCAGTTACTGGAGTTGTTGATCCTACTGAAGTAAAAAAAAAAAAAAAAATTAATTTTAAGTGATAAAAGTATATTTTTTCAGAATTTTGTCAACAATAATTTTTTAATGTATTTCTACTATACTTTCTAAAGCAAAGATAAATATAAAAGAGATTTGAAATTTTGTTATAGGGATTTGAACAATAAAAACTCTCTAAGGCGTCAGTTGCTAGGGGTCGCACCCTGTATCCCATCGATAACAATTCATTTCCCTTTCGAAGTGATTTTTGAAGGATTCTGGAATACTATGAGAAACTCTTCATTTTTTCCCTTTGTTTGTTTGTTTTACATTTTGTGAATAAATAAAAGTTTCATTTTGAGGTCGAGTCTGCCCGAAAACCTATATAAAAATCGAGCCCGAGCCCATTTCGGACCGTGCTCGCGCTTGGACTCGGTCTGAGCCCATCTCATCTTTAGTGGTGATAAGTTTGTTTAACCCATTAGCGCCCAGTGGTATATTTTTAGATCGCTAGACGTAGTGGCAAGAAAGCGTTTTCACACCAGTAAATATGAAGATAAATGTATACTCTCTTTCACGAGACAAATTTCTTTGTAAAATAAGATAAAAATTACTCTTTTAAAAATGGTGGGAAATCCAAAATTTAAATTTTAACGAAGAAAATAATTCGGGCGTTAATGGGTTAATAGAGGGTGTCACAGGATGTTACGATAGTTAGATTTTTTTCTTAGAATTCTTTTACTACCAGCACTTATATTTCGTATAGTATTTCGTTGTTGTGTTCGTAAAATATATCGTTGTATTTCGTATAATATTTTATTATGAGTTTTTATATTAAGATTTTATGTACATTCCGCAGTAGAAAAAAAAAAGAAAAAAAGAAAAACAACGCTTCGCTTTGTTTAATCTTTGTTATGGTTTTAAGGGAAAGCTTTTTGGATTTTTTATATAAAATATTTTTTACGACATATTATGAGTTTGAGATGACACGGAGGTAATTAGGTAGATTTCGTAAGAAATACTACCTATTGCAGTCGTTACCATGGTGCGACTTTTGAAAAATTCCTTCATAACTTTTCATTATAGGACCCCAGGAACCCAAAAACCCCCCCACCTAAAAAGTTTATATATATATATATATATATATATATGTATGTATGTATGTATGTACTAAATTTTGTCCGCACGATAAAAGTCGCAATTATGCACGGATCGTCTTCAAACTCGCCAACAACTTTGAGATGGCTAATATCTCGGCGGGGATTGAAAATGGGTAAAATCGGACCAAGGGAATGGAAATGGGGGGGGGGGGGTTCAAAAATTTGAATACCATCTTAACATGATTCCGATAAAATCAGCTCTTACACAACAATAACAGAAAAAAATAAATATTTTTCGTTATTGCAGTTGCCAACAATTAAAAAAAAAGCAATAAAATTCTCACCACAACAATTGCTTTTCTTTTGCGAGAATTTCACGTGAAAAATTAAATAAAATAAATAGTTTGACGAATTGAAAACAAATTGAATATTACGTCATAAGTTTCCTAGAGCAAGATTTCCGCATGAAAACTCAAAATGAAATAAATAGTTTGACGAATTAAAAAACAACAACAAAATATTGCGTCATATTGGAAATAAAATGGACCTCAGCAGGTGAATATGTAACGTCATGTGAGTTTGAAGAAACGTATTAAAACATGATAAAAACCCGACTATGGAAATATTAACTTATTTGTCACTTTGAGGTTCTCTGAATTTGCTTTAGCTATTTTTAAACCTATTCCATATGCATGCGTGTGTGTATTCGTGTATATTAGAATTTTCACAAAATGTTTAGCTCCCTAGAGCTCATTCTTAGAGGAGGAACTGGGTTTATCTCTAATCTTGATTTAAATTTTGTTGGTTAATTTAGTATTTAACATCGAAATCTACCTCCGCCTGTAGGCCCGAGCCGACAGGGATTTTTTTTTTTTTCCCTTCACGTCAGATAATAATCATTTTCCAGAAAATGGGATTACTTAGAGAATAATTGGTTGTAAGCGAGGCAGTCGAGGTAGATTTGAGCTTTCAACAATTGGCACGCGATGTGTCAAACGGATCAATAAACTTCCGATTTTGACTAAGAAACTTTCAGTTTATTACATTTTTTACGTTTGAAACATTTAAAGCCTCGGTTACCAACGTGAGGCGTACGCACCGAGAACAATTTGACTTTTCAGGGGGTAATTCCAAATTTCTTACTCATATAATCGTTGCCAATCTTTTTTTTCTTTTGAAAAGTAATTTTGTAGATTAAAAATAAAAATAATACATACAAAATTTAAAAATAAAATTTAAAAATAATTTTTCTTGTCTAATTTTCAAAATGTACAATCAAATTTACAAAATATAATCACAACCAGAATAACTGCAGGAGCAATCTTACATTTTAACACTATTTGATTCGAATATTTTGTAACTTTTTCCCCCTTCTCTCAATGCTTAAAAATTTGTATAATTTTTTCTTGTTATTATGTATTTTTCAATTTTTCGCAACTCTGATTATTTATTTATTGAGCCTTTTATTTCTATTCTCCCTGCTTTATGTCACTGGAAGAAACTTTTGCACGTGAAACTACTTAAGTGTGTATCTAAGTCTGATTGTCTTGAACATATTTAACCAAAAAAATATTTGGCATACTACCAAGAGGTAGTACTACCAACTTTATAAAATTTAAAAATCTTAACTAGCATTAGAAAGGGAAATTTATAAATTATAAATATCTGCGAATTAAATATCTACGAAATATTATAAATAATAAATATCTATGGTGTAGGGAATTGTTTGCGGCGTATTTCATTTATGTTAAATTTTTTCACATATAATGAAATTGATATACGTCGCTTAGGTTTACTATAACGTATTTCATGTATTATACGAAGTGCATAGCATTTACAGGGAAACACAAAAGACTTCAGATGCTATATTGCAGGGTCGGCGAACCTATGGCACGCGTGCCATTTTTGGCACGCGAGAGAATAATTTTGGCACGGCGGTGCGGCCTTGATTATGTCTCTAAATCAGGATACAGTGATTTTACTCAAAATACACGAATTTGACGACCTAGTTTGATTCAAAATTCGATTAATTGGAATTGAAGAATTTTAATCTTATTCAATATGGTTCGAAAATTTATAAAACAAAGAAAATATTTGAAAACTGCCGAAAAGGAAAGATTATTATATGTATTAATAAAAATACCAATGGTAAATTATGGCATCTTGAAAATTAATTTGAGAACTATTTAAACATAAACTGCCTTTTTCTTTCATTTTAATAAATTTTCCTACTATTTATACCTGTAAGTCATTATTTTCTCAAATGAATATTTATAAAAAATCCAATAGAGAACAGTTGTCAGGTGAATCCATTTTAGCTTGCATTCTGTTACAATTAACTGAGCATTAAAATGATATTAATTATTTTTCATCCAAGATACAACACAATTAATCAAATTATTTTTTAAATTAATTTCTAAAATATAAGTGTTTCTAGTTATTACAATGTAATACTTACATGTATGTTATCTATATTAAAAAAATCTTAAGAAGTAATTTTCAAGTACTTTTGAATCATTATTTTTCAATCCACTAAATTTGTTATATAGTTGGCACGTCAAGGCCATGTAAAATATTTTTTGAAAAAAATTGGCACGCGACTATAAAAAGGTTCGCCAACCTTGCTATATTGCATCCGAAATACTGTAGAGTAGTGATGATTGCGGGAAATGCATTTTTAATTATGATATGCGCTTTTATATTTCACTATATTCATGAATACTATATGGTGTGTATATATACTATAATTCATATACAGGGCTACACAAAATAATTCGCAATGGTTACTGGATATGAGCGCAAATTGCTTAAATGTGTTTTTACAACGAGTTATGCATTTTTACGCTAAACTGCATTTAGTTTACTAAGATATAAGTTTGAAGAATAGAGATAAAATGTTATACAGGGTCACGCAAAGAACTGGATACATGGACGTCTATAAATGATAATTTCTGGAAATGTGATTTCACCGGAACACTATTTGTCACATTTTCACGAACCGGAACATCGTTCCGGCTTGCTCCAGTACATTTCGAGCTCTGCCTATAAGCATCAGAGCAGATGACTACCGCATAAAATACTACTGTCAGGATGTCATATCATTAAGCTAGATTTAACAGAAACTACTGGTCCTATATTTATTTTCATTTATTAATATTACACGATTTTAACACTTGTAAAAAAAATATTTTTTAACTTTTATAATTGAATTAAATTCCCATATTATATGAGATATATGTGTCTAAATTCAAGCTATATAACTCTTTTCGGAATTTTATTCTAAGCAACAAAATTAGCATGTACTCTTAAACTTTTTTTCAGCACTGTATTATTATTAGGTCACCAGACCTGAATTCAAACGGTTTATAAATTCTTAGAAATAATTAACACTCAGAAAGTTAGAAAAGCATATAAAACTAGTCGGATATAACAATCCCAAAACTTTCTTCTATCTCATACATGTTAATGCTTCAAAATTCGCTATCACACTGCCAAAATTAAATGGCAATCTATGCATCTCATGAAGATTCTGAAAATATGAAATTCCGTGCGTTAGTTATTGAGATATGACTATCGCTGAAATCGTCTAAATGCAGCCTAGCAGCGCCACCTATTGGGTGATTTCTACAAAATCCTAATCAGTAACAACTTATGTCAACGTCTGACTGTATCTGAAGCATGCAGCCTAGCAGCGCCACCTATTGGGTGATTTCTACAAAATCCTAATCAGTAACAACTTATGTCAACGTCTGACTGTATCTGAAGCATGGAGAAAATCCGTGAATTAGTTTTTGAGATAGAGCTATTGCAAAAATCGTGAAAATTCCAGCATAGCAGTGCCACCTATTGGGCGATTAACACCAAAACCTAATTAGCAACAACTTGTGTCAACGTTTAAGTAAATCTGAAGTTAGATGAAAATTCGTCCATTAGTTCTATAGATAGAGCTATTGCGGGAATCGTGAAAAAGGCAGCACAGAAGCGCCATCTGTTGGGCGATTTACATCAACACGTAATCAGCACCAAGCCATATCAAGGACTAACTGAATTTGATGTATGATGAAAATCCGTGAATTTATTTGCCAGGCACAAAGTCAGGCACAGGTCGGTTGCAAAGTTAATGCCAGACGGCTTTAAATATGGTAACTAAGGTGCCTGTTTAACTTTGCTTGCGTCTTGCAAATTAATTATAGGTTGTTTGTTAGCCAAAGAGTAATATCTTGTTATTTTTAAGCTTGCTAAACTGACGTAAAGATGACTTATAATTTTTAAACTATAAAACACTCTTGAAACAGGCACTTTCGTTGCCATATTTAAAGCCGTCTGTCATTAACTTTGCAACCGAATTTGTGTCTGGCAAATTAATTATAGGTTGTTTGTTAGCCAAAGAGTAATATCTTGTTATTTTTAAGCTTGCTAAAATGAAGTAAAGATGGCTTATAATTTTTAAACTATAAAACATTCTTGAAACAGGCACTTTCGTTGCCAGATTTAAAGCCGCCTGGCATTAACTTTGCAACCGAATTTGTGTTTGGCAAGTTAATTATAGGTTGTCTGATAGCCAAAGAGTAATATGATGCAATTTTTAAGCTTGCTAAAATGACGCGAAGATGACATTTTTTTTGCTTAGAAATGTGGATCTGACAGAGTGTTAGAAACGTTGGCAACGTCTAGCTATAATGGATTAATATCACAAATACTTAATAGAAACAGATGTTATAAACAAATATCATGCTAAAATGACGTAATTTTGAAGTTTTCTGACCTGCATAACCCCTTCTTCCGCAGGTAAACGCAACGTCTCCCGACAGCTAGACCGTCTGCAAACGTACTACACCACAAAACAGAAGAACATATAGAAAAATGAACCTTGCTAAAATGACATAATTTCGAAGTTTTTTGACCTGCATAACCACTTTTTCCGCAGGTAAACGCAACGTCTTCCGCCAGCCAAACCATCAAAACGTACTACACCATAAAACGGAAGAACATGTAGAAAAATGAACCTTGATAAAATTACGTAATTTTGAAGTTTTTTGACCTGCATAACCCCTTATCCCGCAGATAAACACAACGTCTCCCGCCAGCCAGACCGCCCGCAAACGTACTACACCATAAAACGGAAGAACATATAGAAAAATGAGCCTTGATAAAATGACGTAATTTTGAAGTTTTTTGACTTGCATAACCCCTTCTCCGCAGGTAAACGCAACGTCTCCCGCCAGCCAGACCGTCCGCAAACGTACAACGCCATAAAACGGAAGAACATATAGAGAAATGAACCTTGATAAAATGACGTGTGTTTTGACGTTGCTAGCTCTTGAACTATAAGGTAATCATGAATAATACCGCATGGCAGCGCCACCTGTTGGGCGATTTACACTAATAAGTTATCAGCACCAAATTATATCAAGGACTAACGGAATCTGAAGTTTTATAAAAATCCGTGCATTTACTCTTGAGATAGAACTATTGCCGAAATCGCGAACAATGCAGCATAGCAGCGTCACCTGTTGGGCAATTTACACCAAAACGTAATCAGCACCACTTTATATCAGGGACTAACGGAATCTAAAGTTTTGTTAAATTCCGTTCATTAGTTCTTGAGACAAAGCGCCCATAAAATTTGTGTCACACACACACAAACAGGCAGGCAGACAGACTCACAAACAGACATTTTGTAAAAACATGTTTTTGTTGTTCTATGACCCCTAAAACATGTAAATCCGTCGAAAACCGGGATTCGAAAAATTTTATGAATCCAATACTTTCCTCTTGTAAAGATAGAAAAAAGTAATAAATCATTTCTATTACGTGTATGAAATATTAGACATATTTCATATCAAATATGAATAATTTATAGTTTCTAAATTTTTAATTCCCGTTTTAGAAAGCTTCATGGTTTTTGAACAATTTTCAGAGCTGTTTAATTGTGCAACATAGTGATACACTACACTATATTTAACATATTTAAATTTAAAAAAAAAGTCTTCATTTATTCATGTACTATTATCTACAGCAGTTTTTAAAAACTATAATCTAACCAATATCTGCGAGAAAAAAGCTTTTGGCAAACTGCCAGGCTCAGAAAATTTGAACCGATCAAAATCTTTTAAAAGTCTGTTTTACACGCTCTATAAGCAAACTGAAAAAGAAGTTTGTATAATGATAATTATTATTCAGAAAATGTTTATCATAAGTACTGTTTAGGATTGTCGTTAACTTCAACATTTCTTGTCATTGCACTCTAGGCGGAAACTCTCAATAATAAAGAATAATTTAATGAAATTGGAACATAATTTATTTAGCTGTTTTAATTTTTCCAGTTAGGGGCCATCTACAAATGATTTCATGCTTGGAGGGGGGGGGAGAGGGGTTTCATGAAATTGTGCCAGTTTGTGACAAGGGGGTGGGAGGGGGTTAAAAAAAAGGGTGACATCACACATTTTGGTTAAAATAAAAGCATTAAAAATCAGCAGATTAAATTTTAAAGTTATTTTGAAATTAAAGTATTTTGTGTTCATACAGTAAAGATAACATTTAAAGCCAAATATATTAAATTCTATTTCAAATTCCAAAATACTACTGTTTTTAATTGTTCTTTCATATTAATATTTTATTACTATTGTATATTAATTATGTTTTTTGTTCTAAACCTTAATCTTATTTCATACAAAATAAGTACACAAATCATTTTTATTATTATGCTCACAAATGACATTAAAACACATAGTTAAAAGTTTCAAAATCAAATTTGAAATATGATCTATAACATAGTATTTTGTTTTTGAACTGCAAGTTATATGTTTATAGTTTATGTAATATAGCGTGACATGTGACAAGAGGTTGGGAGGGGGTATGGTGAAGTGTGACACTTTGTGACAAAGGGGGGGAGGGGGTAAAAAATATTGAAAAAAAGTGTGACATCATATATGGATGACTCCTTATAATAATTGGGAAAGATGCAATTATTGATTATAACATTGCTTTGTAATACATTTGATTATTTAGAGAACTAATATATAAACTTTTTAAACTATAGTAGTATCTCGTTCTCGAACATCACAGTTGTCGAACAATACAGTTCCAGAATAAGACATTTGAGCGAAATTCAACACGGTCCTCAAACAAAAATTTGATTCCTAATGAGAATATCCTCGCCAAATGGGCCGAATGAAATAAATGTAGCATAAATGACCGAATAGATTAGCAACCAAATAGACGCAAAGCTATACATGAGGTACAGTCGTGGGAAAAAAAGTAAACATCCCCTACTAACTCTGCAACTAATTATAACAGAAGAAAGTTACTGGTACCAAACGATTGGAAATAAAGTCTACTTTTAAATGATGTATATAAAATTTGCTGAGGGCCCATCTACAAATCAAAAACCGACCAAACTTTATTTTTTAATGGCAACACCCAATTTTGACAATATATTTTAAATTTTTGGTTCAAACTATGCCTAGAAGCGACATTTCAAGTCATTTGGATGATAAGTGTTTGAATTATAAACATTTAAAATTTAGAGCTTCTAATGTTAAATTACATTTTCATATTTTTATTAATATCTCCTGAAATTGTAATACTAATGTGATAATTTTTTGTGAGGTTATAAAACAAAAAAACCCAAACATAAATACATTGAATTTTTAAATTTGGAAAATTTTATAATATGAATTATGAACTTAATATTCGAAAAAAATATGAATTGCAACCTACAATTTGTTTTTATAGATTTATATTTATCATCTCCTGCTTTATGCGAATTCTCAATTTGAAATTTTTCCTCCAAATAGTTTTCGAATTATGATTAAAAAACGTCAAAATGATGGTTTAAGGGGTCGTCTATGATGTGCAGAAAAGCATAATTTGAAATATATATATATTACCCATTTCATTGAAACATTTGGGCTGACAATAGTCGAAACATATTAAGCGAATGAAATGGTCATATTGGCAATAATTAATACATTAATAGAAGCAACATAGTCATTCTGCAGTATTTCTAAAATCGAGTACCGAACTTTAATTTGATACAGTCCCTAAAATAGGCTCATTTTAAAATTAATTTATCAGAAGCTAATCGTACGTATTTAATGAAAATTAGTTGAAGGGTGTAGAATTTATTTATGGCGTCAAATTTGGGTATTGACAGTGAAAAAAAACAAAGTTTGGGTTCGTTTTGATATGTAGATTGTTCTCTAAGCAAATTTTATGTACATCATTTAAAAGTGGACTTTATTGCTAATTGTTTGGTACCAGTAACTTTCTTCTAGAATGATTTTTTTATAGTTAGCAGGGGTGTTTACTTTTTCTTTCCACGACTGTACATGAAGAATATCGCAGCTTTAACGAAATTCATACCCTTTGAGATTCTTGTACAGCGAGGGTGCTGAATCTATTCATTTTTCGTTTATTTATTTATTCATTTTTGTTTTGCTTACACGGCCTATATATATATAATATCTAATGCTCCTGTCAATACATCACACAAATAAATAAATTAAAAACAGATTAAAACCATTAAGAGAATAAAATCATACAAAGATATTTCCATAGAGACTGATAAATCTAATCGCTTAACTATCCTTAATAGGGGTTGGGTTGGGGTTGATTTTTGACGGCCAATTATCTACACGAGGGATATAGGCCCGGGGGGAGTGACCTCCGTGGGGGTCTTTCTAAGGGAACCTAATCCGTATTAACGCATGGAAGATCCACGGCTCGAAGAAAACCACGAAAACTCCGAACGATTAGGCCGACGGGCGCGATTGAGATCGAACCCAGCACCTCCCGTCTACCAGCTTCGAGAGCAGAACCTCTCGGCCACTGGTGGGGCCTATCCTTAATAGGAAAGAGTACATTAATAAAATGCAGGATTGTATCGAGAAAAGGAATTGTAAAACCGTCAAGCATAACCCATTATGTAAAATTTGTGACAAAACCAAAGAAATCACTGAAAAAGGAAAAATGGCCGGATTTCACGAAAATTAAATTGAGGTTAAACAAATTAGCTTTCATACCTAGATTAGAGGGTAAAATGAAAGATCATAAACAAGATTGTCCTCTTCGCCCGATTGTGACAAAATGCCAAGGTTCTACCTACTCCTTAGAAAAAGCATACGTTCCCCTACTACAACAGTTGTTGCCTCCTTCTCCTTCCGTATTTACAGTGGACTCTACTACAGATTTCATTGAGAAAATCAAGAAAAAAATACATATTATTTTTTATTTCCGAGCAGTAATCTACAACTTATTCCATCGTAGAATTTCTGTGGTTAGAGAGAAGATTACTATTCAGAAATAGAGGTAACAAAATAATGTAAATACAGATAATATCACAAGTAATTGTAAAATCTAAGTACACAATACATAATTTATTAGTAAGACGTCAGTCTTGAAAAGATCAAAAGAATTAATTTAAGTTTTTCAAAAAGTAATTTTGTGTTACAAATTAAATTATGTTTAAATAAAACCTTAATCTTTTTTCCTAAATTGTTCAGACTAAAATTGAAAGAAATCGCATGCTCATTTCTTCAAATAATAATAATTAAACAAAAAAAAAAAAGAGAAAAAAAAAAAAGAGAGAAAATCAGTCCGACATATTTTTCTTGTGCACACAGATCATCAACGAAAGTTTTTACAATTCTTGATTCTAAGTGAACTGGAAAAGATTCTTTTCGAGCTCTATCGATTCAGTGCATATCTATCGAGGCGGAGCCGGAATCGGTGGAATCCCCAAGGTACAATTGTGGAGGAAAGGAATATTTCCGGAGCCAGTTCGATTATGTTGATCGATATGTTTAAAACTTGTAGAACTCCCAGCATGACAACCGAATCACCTTTCATTTGCTTTTTTCTACGGCTGTAAATTTGGCCATTTGCTATCCGCCCTTTTTATGAATGGGATGAGAGTCATAAATATGAAATAATAGCATCGTATGCTTATTAGAGAGTAAAGAGAACAAAATTGTCAATAATCTACTATGTTAAATGGATAGTGTATTTCTGAGAAAAAAAATGATGCAGAGGAGGAAATCTAATTATCTGATAATGCAGAATATCCAAACGAAAAATATTCACTTTTTAACTTATACGTTATATTAAGGTTGAAAAGGAGAAAAAACATATCATTGGGAAAATACCTGTAAAAAGTAAAATGTCGATTCTTCGAGAAAATCCGTTAAAAATATAAAAGTAAAAATATAAATATATAAACAAATAAATATGGAGTCACTCCACTTGACTTTTCCGAACACTTTGTAGAATACTTTACATTCAGACACTAGGTAATCAAAAAGTAACTGAAAAAGTGTGTAGCCCAATATATGCAATTTATTCTACTAAAATACTTCAATTCTAATCTTCCCTAGTCGGATCCACAGACAAAGTTGGCATTAAACATGAGCAATCCTGGCAACAATCAGTTAAATGCATTCGAGAATTAGAACTAACATTATTTTAATTAATTTGATGTCAAATCACGCTCGCTAGCACAAGCCAATTGGTTGTGGATTGAATTACTGAAGAATACCCAGATACAGGCTAGACTGTGGGTAGACAAAAGATGCTTATTGTAACACTGCGATTATATGAGAATGACGCCACATTCTTGAATTAGTGCCAATTTGGCATTGTTTTTGGCAACATGTTTTAGCGTCAAATTGTCGGTATTTCGCCATTTTCAGAATTGTTTGTATTTAAAAATAGATTCTGGCAAAAAATAATTAAGATTTTTAAACTGAATACATAATAGTCATATAATTTTTAATGAAATTCATAATTAAACTTATCTTAGTGCATTTTAGATATACTAGGTGTCCGAAAATGGACTGTCGGTTTTTAAAATTCAGTAACAAGCAAACGGAGACAGCTCTGGAAGTTATTCTTGCGGAAGATTAATGTGTGAAATGGGTAATTTCTTCCTTGTTTTAGTTCAAAATGTCACCGATGGATAGTGTTGCTCCGTTTCAAAAGGCTCCAAATAACCTTGTAATTTCAGAACTCAAACCAACTTTTTGACATTTCAACAGTCAAACATAATGAACATTAAAATTTGAGTGAAATTTGAAACATCTTTACATATAAGTTTGAGCGTTCTATCAGTATGAGACAGCACAGCGCCATCTTTTGGTGATATTTAGAACTGAAACAAAGAAGTTTAATAAATAATCTCAATAATTAAATTCCAGCTTTCATATATTAATATCCTGCAAAAATAACTTCAGTAGCTGCCGCCGTTTATTTGTTATTAATTTTTAAAAATCGTCTGTTCTTTTTAGGTCACTCTGTACCTCTAACTAATGTTTCTCTATCTTTTAACACTTGATAGAGAACCTATACACTTCATCAAACTATTTAATATTTTTATTTATTGTGGCGGTAATACTTTCTATGTAGTCACGCAGACAGAAGTTTATCTCGAAAGGTATTTATTAGCTGCGCAGAAATTCTCATGTTATTTTTCAAAAGACGGATATTACACAGAGACTAGAGTTCTAGGAACATCCGATCATATTGATCTTATCTATTCTTTCGTCTGTTTTATCTTTCAACCAAGCCTTCTTCTTATAAATCATTCGTATCTTTATTAGGGGTGGGAATTTGTTTTATTATAACAATTTGCCGAAAGCTTTATGTACTTCTTATTCCATTATATCTTGTCTCCTTAAATAAAATTCTAATAAAAGAGAAATGACAGCCTTTATAAATCCATATAAAATATTCATTGTTGTAAATCCTTTTCGATGTAAAATTCACCAAATGTATTTTTGTTTGACAAAGGAAAACATACTTCATAAATAAAACATAAAGGCAGAAGAATAACTAGTTTGTCGTGAAACATGGCTGTTCGGATTATGGTGTACTATTTGTGAGGATATTTTGAGGTATATGTATGGATATATTGTATTTGTGTTAGTATTTGTAAGGTATTTTATGTGTAATCAATTAATGATGATTTTATATATTCTCCCTCAGAAAAAGTAATCCTCGATTACTGTTATACACCGCAATTCAAAAAATATACATACCCCTTAGAATTTGAGAATTCTGTATGTTGACTTTTGTGAAAAAAGAAAGAAATTAGATGAATGTAAGTGGTAATTTAACTAATACAAAAATTAAAAAATGCATACCGTCAACCGGTTCTGCTTTGGTCCTTGCGGGGGTTACTTTAATCTATCCCGTAAAAAAAGTTTTTATTATTTGCAGCGAACAAACAATACAAGATAATTTGGAGTTTTTGCCCTTGAAAAATATTTTATACCCTACCGTAGGGTATTTGAATAGTTTGGGGGCAATTTAAATTTTTTTAGTGGCAACACTGGATGTGTTTGTAGACAACTGTTTTCATGTATAAATTTTAACTCTTCAAACTTTCTATATTGAAACAATCTGGATAAGAGCTACAAATAAGGTAAGTGTCAAAATATTACCTTTCGTAACCTGTAACCCATGTGTGATCATAGATTTTGCTTTAACTTTTTATTTTGACAGGAAATATTAAGCTTTTCATAAAGCTAACATGAAACCTAGTATTTCGGGGCTACTTTGTGACATGTCTTTTTTTGTCCGAAAATAGCAACCGAAAATAACATTTTTATCCAAATGTTACTGCAGAAAAATGTTACATTAATTGTTTTTGTTCCAGTTGTTGAGGATAACATGACGAAAACTGTTTATCGTTTCATTAATATTAACAGTTGGTTTATTGTGTTTAAATGCTAAGAAAAAAACATTTGTTTATCAAGTTTTCAGTGTTAATTTATTAGCAAATGCTATTGCAAGGGGGTTTCAATAAAAATGTATTCATTTGCATATTAAATGTGTTCATTTTATATCAAAACTAAGTGAATGGACCAAAGAAGCCCCTGCAGGGGCTACTTTGTTCCAAAATTTTAAAAATAGTTTAAAAAAAAAAAAAAATCCTCTTTAAAACCATACAGTTTGCTTCATTGTTTCATGTTAATTGTTTACAACTCCATTTCTATGTTTAAAAATCATATATAATATTTTTACTTTCTTCTATCTTTACAAGAAGAAAGTATTGGATTCATGAAAATTTTCGAATTCCGGTTTTCGACGGATTTACACGTTTTAGAGGTCAGAGATTCCAAAAAACATGTTTTTACAAAATGTCTGTCTGTGACTCTGTGAGTCTGTCTGTCTGTCTGTGTGTATGTGACACAAATTTTGTGGGCGCTCTATCTCAAGAACTAATGCACGGAATTTAATAAAAATTGATATTCAGTTAGTGCCTAATACAAATTGATGCTGATTAGTTTTTGGTGTAAATCGCTCAACAGGTGGCGCTGCAATGCTGCATTTTTCACGATTTTCGCAATAGCTCTATCTCAAGAACTAATGCACGGATTTTGATGAAACTTCAGATTTTGTTAGTCCTTGATATGAATTGATGATGATTACGTTTTGGTGTAAATCGCCCAACAGGTGGCGCTGTTATGATGAATTTTGCAGGATTTACACGATTTCCCCAATAGCTCTATCTTAAGAACTAACGCACGGATTTTCATCAAACTTCAGATTAAGTTAGTCCTTGATAAGACTTGCTACTGATTAGGTGTTGGTGTAAATCGCCCAACAGGTGGCGCTTCTCTGCTGCCTTTTCCACGATTGCCTCAATCAATATCAATAGAACTAATGGACCAATTTTCATCTAACTTCAGATTTAGTTGTATGTTGACACAAGTTGTTGTTAATTAGGTGTTGGTATTAATCACCCAATAGGTGGCACTGCTATGCAGAAATTTTCACGATTTTCGCTATTGCTCTATCTCAAAAACTAATGTACGGATTTTCTCCAAACTTCAGATTCACTCAGACGTTGACATAAATTGTTGCTGATTAGGATTTGGTATAAATCACCCAATAGGTCGCGCTGCTAGGCAGCATTTTGCTGAATTTAGACGATTTCAGCGATAGTCATATCTCAAGAACTAATGCAAGGAATTTCATATCGTTAGATTCCTCATGAGATGCATAGATTGCCATTTAATTTTGGCAGTGTGATAGCGAATTTTGAAGTATTAACATGTATGAGATAGAAGAAAGTTTTGGGATTGATACATCCGACTAGTTTAATGATGAAAATGTGAATGGAACCAGAAAAAGTGCCCCACAGTAGATCCGGTTGACGGTATTAAAGTAGTAGCATAGGAGATATTACGGTACATATGGTTTCTCGCCAATGCAAAAGTATACATACCCAGCATAGAAAAAGACGTTAATGTTTATTTCTGTGGTTATAAAAGGAAACTAATAATTACAAGGACGTCCGTGATGTCGGATGATGTCATAAATCCGGGATGGCATGCTTTCAATAAGATTTATCAATGTTTGTCAATTTTATCCCAGGCTTTTAATGTTCATTCACGGAGCTCGTTTTTGCTTTTGTTTGTTATGGGCATCGATTTTGCGAATAAAAATTCCCAGCAGGTTCCCCATAGGATTGCAATCTGGGGAACAAGATGGCCAATTCAAAACAATATCTTTTTCTTGCTTCAGCCAATCTGATGTAATGCGACTGCTACGCATTGTCGTGTCGAAAAGTAAACTTACTTTCTTTAATCTCCAAAGATAGGGGATAAGGTGGTCTTGCAATTTCAGTTGGTACTCAATACTATCCATTTTTGATGTTATGAAGGCCAGCTGAAGATTACTACGAGCAGTGAATGCACCCCATTCCATTAAAACTACCTACTGCAAAGTTTCTTTTAGAAAAGTACCGCTGTTCCTTTCTTAAATCTCGCTAGTAATATGCGAAACCATCAGATCCGTCCAGATTGAATTTCTTTTCGTCACTAAAAATAATATGAAACATAAAATATTCATTTTTAATGGCCTTCTTTTCCTTAAATCATGAAAAAATAAGATAGAACTTACGTCTTTTTAGTTTCTGGACATGTTACTAGGATAAAATTACAAACGTGCTTCTTTGTGTCTAGGTTTCGGACGTGGAGCAGGTTTCATTTTTTCAAAAACAAGATTTGAATTACACTTACTCGTTCGAAGAACGGTATCACGTGAAACGTTAAGTTGTAATTCTGTCTTCACTTCCTTTGCACTTATTGTTCATTTGATATCACCCTAACAATTTGCAGTTCTTTACGTTTTGAAAGTTTCCTAGGACGTCCTGTTCGGTTTTTAAGTCCATAATTTCGTTGTTTCGTCACAAAATTTTGGATTGCACCCACAGAACGCTTTAATTGTTTTGAAGAAATTAAATTGACAAACCTACATTCATAAATCTTATTGAAAGTATGCCATCCCTGATTAATGACATAATCCGACGTCACAGGCGTCCTTGTAATTATTAGTTTACTTTTGTAACCACAGAAACAAATATTAATGTCTTTTTTATGCTGGATATGTATACTTTTGCATTCGCAAGAAATAACATTTCCTATATTTTTTCCTATGCAATTAATTAAATATGCATATTCCCCTTTTGTATTGTTTCAATTACCACTTACATTCATCTAATGTCTTTCTCTTTTCAATCAAAATCTCAAAATCAATATATTTTTCAGGATTGTCAAATTCTAAGGGCTATTTATATTTTCGCATTACACTGAATTATTAGTATTATAGCGCCGTGTTTTTAAATAATTATTTATTTAAAAATATCTATAGGGAACCTTAAGTTTATTCTCAACTTCAAACTCTCTATTTTATAAAATATCCTTAGAATCATTTCCACCCCTACATCTATAAAAAATACACATATTCCCATTTTAATTTCAAAGAATCCAACAGTTTTTTTTCTTCATAAGTATAAAGTCCTTTTTTACAAAAGTACTCTCAAAATAGATTATTGTAATATATTTTTGAAACACGGATATCACAAGAAAATTATTATTATTCAATATGTACAACATTTATAGCAAGATAAAAGTAGTAGAAACATTTTCTGATTCTTTGGAGCCTGGATGAGAATATTTAAAATTTTATGCACATAGGAATAAAAATTGTTTTGCAATTGTGCTAGAAAACGTGGGAAAATGAAAGTGTGTAAGAAACCATTTGGGGACTTGAAAGAGGTGATAATAGTCGTTGACACAACAAGTAAACCAGATATCATAAAAAATAATTATTATTCAATTTGTACACCATTTATAGAAGAATTAAGAAAATATTTTCTGTTTCTTTGGAACATGGATCAGAATAGCTAGAATGTTCTGCACACGAGGATGAAAAGAAGATTTGTAATTGTGACAGAAAAAAAGTGGGAAAATGAAAGTGTGGAAGAAACCATTTGCAGACATGAAAGAGGTGAGAATAGTCGTTGACGCAACAAGTAAACCAGATATCACAAAAAATAAATATTATTCAATTTGTACAACATTTATAGCAGAATAATAAAAACATTTTCTCATTCTTTGAAACGTGGATGAAACTATCTAAAAATTTCTGTTCGCGAGGATGAAAAAAAGTTTTGAACTTGTGATAGAAGGAAGGATAAAAGAGGAAAGTGAAAAAGTGTAAGATATCATTTGGGGACATGAAAGCAATACGAATAGTCGTTGACACAACAAGTAAACTTGATATCACAAGAAAATAATTATTATTCAATTTGTACAACATTTATATAAAAATAATTTTACAATTGTGACAAAAAGAAAAAAAAAATCCCTACCGGCTCGGCCTACAGGCACAGCTAGATTTCGAATTTAAGTATTAATTTCAACAACAAAAACTAAATCATGATTAACGATAAACCCACTTTAACAATTTTATCTGACCACTTTTGACGGGTTTTTAATTTCATTTTTATATCAGAGATGTTTTATCAGAATCATGTTAAGGTGGTATTAAAAAAAAAAATACTTTTCCATGCTCAACAACTCGAAATTTTTTGGCACATTTTCAGATTCATTTTTAAAAGAAAAAATATGAAACTTGCTGACATGATTTTTGAAGAGATTTATAAGCGACTTGTGTTTTTATTTTTTGTTCAATTAATTAAAACTTGATTTATAAACAATTATTTTCTCAGTAGGGCAATATTTTTCGTTTCCAACACAATCGCTTCGGGAAATTTGGTTCAAAATGTCAACTTTGACATAATTTTTTGAAATATATTCTGCCTCTATCAAAAAGTCGACCATTACGGTACATTATACAGTTTCTGGATAAGAGAATCTACCAATTGGATGCGTCTGAGAGCAAAAATGAATTTAAAAATGAGTTAGAAAATAAGCAATTCGGATTTGAATACACCCTTAATAGGATGATTTTTTTCTTCAACCGCTATGAATTTTTAATTTGTTTTTGCTGTAAGATTTGGTCCCATCAAAAACTTGTCAATATAAATGTTGTAGATAATTTTAAGAAGATATATGATAAATTCATGGAGATTTTATATCTTGTGAATTGACGAAGTTATGGATTTTTTTCTTCTTCAAACCACCCATTTTTGTTTTCGTTTTAAATTTTTTTTCCGGTACGAATTAGTCCTATCAAAAACTTGTCAGTATAAAAGTTGTAGATAATATTAAGGAGATTCATAATAAAATTAATTGGATTTGATATCTTGAGAATTGACGAAGTTATGAATTTTTTTCTCCCAAAAACCTTATTTTTGCGCCCCTTGTGCCCATTTTTAATTTTATCAAAAATCTGTGGTACATACATTTTTGACCCTATTTTTAGAAGTAATAAAAACTTTAAATTGATTTGATATGTACAAAAATTAAGAAGTTATGGGTTTTTTTTTTCGGTTTTCACAAAACCCCTCCCAATGTCCATCCAATTGGTCCGATTTTGCCCATTAACGAACTTGACGAGATTTTATGCCCATATATATATAAATTTTTTTACTGAGTGTGGTTTTGGGTTCTATGAGTCATGATCGGTGTAGATCTGCAAAACGTTTTCAGAAATTCCAACATAGGGGAGGATGTAATAGGTAGTATTTCATACGAAATCTACCTAAAAGAAGGACAGATTATAATTGTACTCATTATCACAAGTACTAAATATGATTTTAACAAGTGCTTCAAAAGTATATATATTTTTTTTATCTCTGTTAAAAAATTAATCTAGCAAGAAATTATTATTTTTTTATTTTTAGTTGCAGCATATTAAATCCACAATAAAGCCGTTTGAATTCACTTTTTGTTTTCAGTTATTATTCCATTTGGTTCTATAAAAAGAAACAATGAGTTAAAGTTAAATTCAATTAAACTTTAATCTAAGTATAATTAAAAGATACAAATTTTGATCGTAAGCATATAAATGAAAGTTCTAAAGTTCATTTAGACGATTAGATGTTGTAAATAAGCCCAGTTCCTGCAACATTATACAAATCACGTTTAATACGCGACTTTTGCCCACTCCCTTCAAACGCGTCTTAACCGGGTTCGACGTTCGACTGTATGTAAAAGGCGCTTAATTTCAGAATTAAAATTCAGGTAATTTATTCTGGTTTCTGTTTTGCCATTTCTTTATTTTCATTCAGCACTTGTTACCGTAATAAGAAATATCGTATATATTTGTCCTTAATCTTAAAATTGAAGGATTTTCGATTATCCGAAAATTTCGATTTTCCGAAAGATGGTCGGTCCCAATTACTTCGGATAATCGAGGTTCTACTGTAATTTTTTTATTAATTCTTTTTAATTGCTTTTCTTCAGCTGTCTCAGATTACTAATAAAGAATTTAAGACATCTGATATGAAATCATATTTTGGCATAATGCCAAATAACTTTCAGCAGACGAAACAGAGAACGGAACTGGTAGGAAAAGAATAGCTTTGGAATTTTTTATGTAATCTGGTAAAACTGAGGAAAGATATTAATCAAAGTTTTTATTATAATTTGTTAGTGAAATGTTTATTTTGTCATTTTTGCTCACATTTTGGGATATTTTTCCCGAATAACTTATCAGATGTAATTTAAAACATGAATTTATGTTAGTGTAAATAAGCTTAAAAGTTATCTGTTAGATTCTGAATATGAAAAAGAACGCATCATATTGGTTTGGTATCTAAATTCTTTTCATTTTCTTTAATGTGACAATATTTGTTTGTGGCAAAAAAAAAAATTGTTTTATCTTTTGCTGTTAGTCATATGTTATTATAATACTTTCTAACATAGTTGAAAAATGTTTATGACCGCTTCGCCTGCCTTTCCGCGCTCTAACTCCCGTAAATATATTTTGATTTTCACCTCACTAGTATATGTTATTGATGTTTAACATTGGACATTTACTACTGAAATTGGAGCGTGTATCATCATTAATTCATTTACAGGGGCACACGGAATATTTCCATTACGTAATAGTCTACGGAGAAAAATTGTTTTCAATGCATTTTAAATATAGTCGAACCCGGTTAAGACACGTTTCAAGGGAGTGGACAAAAGTCGCGTATTAAGCGGGATCGCGTATTAAACGTGATTTGTATGAAGTTGTAGGAACTGGGCTTATGTACACATTTATCCGTCTAAATGCATTTTAGAGCTTTCGTTTATATGTTTACGGTCGAATTTTGTATCTTTTACGTATATTTAGATTAAAATTTAGCTGTACTCCACTTTAACTCATTGTTTCTTTTTATAGAACTGACTGGAGTAATGACGGAAAATAAATACGGATTCCAGTATGGTTTTATTATCGATTAATATGCAATTAAAAATAAAACAACAAAAATAATTTTCTTACTAGACTATATTTTTTAACAGAAAGAAAAAAATAATAAATCTTTGAAGCACAACCCAGTTTTTAAAATCACATTTAGTACTTGTAATAATGAATACCATTATAATCTGCTTCTTTTTATAGAAGAAAAACTATCCATATTAATTTTTGTGCAAAAGATATTGTTAGCATAGCAAAAAGTAAAGAAAACATATAGGAATTATCCAACTGTTGTCGTATTTGTTTAATCTTTACGAGTATTATTTCTTGTTGCCTATAATAAGCATTATAAAACATAGTAGTCATATAATGCTCATTTAAAACCTCACTAACAACAGGTATGATCATCTATAGTCATAATAATTTTTATGACGCATCTGCGTAACCTGAATTCGTCTATATCTCTCTTTAAAATATACATAAAGCGACAAAGAATGTTAGGAGGCGTTATCAAAGAAGTATTGCAGTTTTGCTACTTTAGCGGGGTTTTATTTTATTCAAATATCAATCGCTATTTCCGATTAGTAATTTTTGCCTTAATTAATCTGAATAAAAAGATCCACTAAATTGGCAACACACGAAAAGAGAGAAGTAATTCGCATCGTGATCAATGAATTCGTGTCTTAAGCATGATTTTTTCCTTAAAAGACCGAAATTTTATCGCGTATTAAGCGGGATCGCGTAATAACCGTTCGCGTACTAAACGTGATATTTATGCATTAGTCTTATGGGCGATATTCAAGGGATTGAAAAAAATTCGCGTATTAAGCGGGATCGCGTATTAACAGCGAGCGTCTCAACCGGGTTTGACTGTATATTACATTACTTAAAAAATAACAAAATTGATATGAGTTATTGAGGTGCATCACAGCATGCTTTCTATAGAATTTGATGTGTGCATCATTTGTCAATCGTTCACCGGGAAACACAAAAGGCTTCCGTTACATTATGGTCTATATGGAAAAATTGTTCAAAATTTATGAAATTGATATCTATTACCAGTGGCGCCAATTTATATGAGCCCGTGGGGCCCGAGCCAACCCAATAATTTGATATCTCCGCCCACCTAATTTTCATTCACTTATTTCGCTATTTATTTATTTATTTGATAGCTGAAATGAAAATTGATTTTATTGACGTTCTCAAAAAATTTTGTTTGAAAAATAGTAAGGACAAGAATTAGACTTACAGGAGAGCTGAAAGCCTCTTCTTTGGATGTATAATTAAATTTATATCGAAAACAAATTTCCTGCATATTTTGCGATCCGTTTTAATGTCTTGAATCGATAAAGAACACAATTGACTAAAATGTGTGTTTCTTTTGACAAATAGATTTTTGCACTTTCCATTTTTATAATATTTATAATAGTAATGTATTTATAAGAAAGATATTAAAAATATAATTTAATACAATTATTTACTAAGTTACATCAAATTTATATTTCACTTAGAAAAACTATAATTTGTCTTCGAATTATCATCTTTCGTCATTTGCTCCTCCACCGCCCCTCTCCCCACACTAAGGGGGAAAAATTGTGTTATTTCACTCAAAAATTTTTGAGTTCAATCAATATTTTTCAAAAGTTGGCGCTCATGTGTATTACTTAACGTTTTTTGAACTGTATTATGCATTTTCATGCTGATATGGGGCATTCTCACAATCTTTTGACTTTCGGGATTAAAAATCTGGTGAAATTAAACTTGCTAAAATAACATTTTAATGCCTTAATGATTCAAAATAAAGGAAAAATAGTCAGCAGTGAAAATTTTTTTTATTTAACTGAGGTTTAAGTTAAACTTGCGAGTTTAATTTTCCTTACTATTTTACCACTATAAACACTTTTTATTTTCTTCCAAATTTTTACTTATAATGAATTTGCATAGTACCCACAGGACATTCAAATAAGAAATAATAACAATGCGGTATATTTAGTACAAAATTTTGGTATATCATTGTCTTAAAGGGGTGTTAAAGAAGGGACGGTAAGGTAAAAAAAGGGGACGGTATAGGAAAAAAGGGACGAAATGGGAAAAAAAAGTGACGGTGAGGATGGAACGGTAAGGAAAATTACCACCTATTTTAGGCAAATCATATTAAGACGGAGTGGTAGCCACAATGTTCATTTATTTTTAGAAATAGTTATTTACATTGGATTAAATAAAAAAAAATTAATTTGCCTCGAAAAGTGCAGGAATAAACCTTGGGGACGGTAAGACTACCAATAAAGACACGATGCTTGAAATTGATATTTAAGTGCTGATTTAAATTCTGCAGTTAATTTCCTGTCAAATAATTTTAGACATTCTTTCTCTATCATACTTCTGCACGAGGAAAAACTTGTCTGTGGCTGCATCTGGAGTGATTTTCTGTATAATTTTAGAAGAGGGGCGGTAAGGAATCTAAAACCCAGGGACAGAGTTAAAAAAATAATAACCCTAAAAATGTGTGCATGTTAATTTTTTTATATACATTTATATAAAACCATAGTTTCAGTTTCGGAAAGAAATTACATTGAATTATTTTTATTGAAACAATTTTATACAGTATAACAATTTTTACATATTCCAAACTTAAAAATCAGCATCAAGGACACGGGACGGTATAGGAGTTTTCCTGGTATTTGGACCCCTAACATCGTCCAAAACTTATTTATCTCGTTAATATTGTTATGCAATCATGCAATGAGATGATCCCCAATATATGAAATAAAAAAAAAAACACAAGAACATGTACTAAAATAAAAATTATTATTCAGGGACATAAAAGTCAAAAGGTTGTGAGAATGCCCCATATGTGTTTTAATATACTAAGGGATGTTTGTAGAATAACAAATAAATTTATATTCAGGGCTGTTCAAAAGAAATTGGACATAATGCCATCTATGGATGGCGATTGTACGGAGTGTTATACTTTTAATTATGTTAAGAAGGTTATAGGTGATTTATAGGTGAATTAAATTTTAGATACGTATAAAAATCTATAAACAGGGCTGAACAAAAGAATACGAATGCATGGTATTAGGCGGACGGATATTCCTGAAAGTGGATTTTCAACACTGTTAGGGTTTTTCTAGCTAAGCTGTTTTCGGAATACTGTGTAGTGAGTATAAAATTTGTAGATCATTTACAGTACTGCAGAAATAAATTTGAATTCCTTAACGACAATGAACGGTAATTGCTGATATTGGATTTTCAACAATGTTATGCATTTTCTTCTTTCTCTCGTGAAGCTGGCTCATACACCTAACGCTTGTGTTCTTACGAGCGGGTGAAGTCAACGGTAAAGTCAGGTTAAATAACTATATAAAAAAGATGAAGTTGTGTTAAAGAATGTTTCAAAATCTATGATTAACGTGTGATTTTTCCTCCCTCGTTTATAGTGCTTGTAAATATTCCTTGAATTTCGCAGGCATTAGGAAAGTTTGTCCAACTTTTTTTAGCTAGAGAATATGTAGTATCAGGTGTAAAAAAGGGAACATTTCCGATCTATTCTACTTTTTTTATTTAAATAAAAAGCAAAAGTAGTAGTTGAAGCAGTTCAAAACGTTTGTGCCTTCTACAGACAGAATGTAATTGTAGCGAGCATGATATAATGGCATTTCAAACGTTTGCCATTAGACAGCGCCTGTGTTGTTGATCCGAAAAACCACTGCCACGTAATTTTTTTAAAAAAAAATTATGGCCATTTTTGTTCCCATTCTGACCAGAAAATCAGAGTTCTAACTTTTTACAACTGCTCTTTCATCTTCACCTAACACTTAATTTATAATGACTGTTTCATAATAATGGAAACCATCAGACCATCAGAAAAATATAATCCATTGCAAAGGTATAAGTTCGATTGAAAAAAACTATTTAATACTTTGAGCAGAAAGAAAAGGCTACACCTGCAATTTTTACGACACTAATAGAATAACATAGCTGCCAATGTGTACGGTTTAGTTACCTCTAAAATTTAATACAAACTTTTGCCATATTTAATCGTTGGTAATTGTTAGAGTTTTTAAACTGAATTTCCGGAAGTGACAGCCAATTGTTCCCTTGCGACGACATTTCTGTGGCTGTCAACTCTTATAACTTGGCTAAAAATGCTAAATATGAGAACATTTTCTGAATGAATCTTTGCCTTTATAAGAAAATGAGAAACTCATTAATTTCTTGATATCTGAACAAAATCGGTAATTTTTTTATTTTTACGAATATAAACGCAAATTTTTTGTATTTTACGAATGAAAATGACTTAGCGAAATTATCAGAAAAGTAGTTAGTTTGGATTTGGGAATAGCTTACAATATAAAAAATTCTCATAACGAGATGTGATTCCCTCCCACCAAAAAAAAAAAAAAAAAGAAAAAAAAAAGAAAAAAGAAAAGAAAATCTATGACCGCCCTCTAAATGGTGAGCTGGATCCGCCCTTGTCTTTGCCAAATATTGATTGATTAAAATCTTGAAAACGGAATCGAAAAAAATTCCGCTTTATAGCTTATACAGGATCCTTATGCCATATCATCTTTAGATTCTTTTAGGCTTTGCCATACGCCAGACAGGATGATTTTAACAATACCGTGCTAAACATAGCTGTGAGAAAAATCGACAAACAAAATCTTCATTTGGCGCCCCTTCGTTCCGGCGTTCGGGCGCATGGGCCCCTCTGCCTCACTCCCCTTAGTTTAGGCCCTGAGAAGATGGGCAAGATCATATTTAGCATTTTGCTATACTCGATTTGCTTTCGCCAAGCGAGCGTGCTATGCTATCCAGAAAAACACCTGGGTATTTAATTTTTCGTCCAAAGCTGACAAAAAAGCCGTCATGCTAAAGCGCGGATCGAATATAGCGATTACGTGTGAAAATGATTGTCTGAGTTTCAGTAGGATTTATTTTGATACGCAATTTAGTGAAAAAGATTACAATTTACGAATATGTTGTTGAAGATGCTCGTGTATGATAAGGCAGTCATTTTCACGAATCATTACAGTAAGTTTCGTCCGCATAGATAGCCAATAATGTATGTGGAGAAGTGGACAATCTGAAATATAAGGTTTATAAAGCCAGGGGCCTGCTCAACTTGGAGCCTTGTGGCCCACCGGCATTGACCGAGCAAGGTGTAGGAAAGATACTGGCACCTTGTGGCCCACCCGCATTGGCCGGGCGAGGTGTAAGAGAGATATTGGTAGATCGGGCGCAGAATGTTCTGGTGCGAAGGGAAGATATCGCTATAAACAAAACGCACCCATGCAGCAGGCAGCTTTAACTTTAATAACTTATAGATTAAACCATAGAGCCAAATACTGTCAAAAGCCTTCGCAATGTTTTTTTTACGAATTGCAATCCTTCAGTTAACTAAAACTGCCAATAAAGAACGTCCAGAGCTCAACATGAAGTCATATTTTGGCACAATGCCAGATACCTTTCACCGGTTGAAACAAAAACGTAAGCGATAGTAAAGGAATAGTATTGGAATTTTCAATGAAAGATTGTAGGAAATGCGAAAAGCGATTAAACAACTTGCATTATGATCTGTGAGTGAAATGCTTATTTTCACAAGTTACCATTCAAACTTTCGCAATAAAAGGCCAGATGTAAATAGAAAACGTTAGTTTTAATTCACTGTTAAAGATTAGAATGCAAATTGTCTGTTATCTTTAAAATATGAAAGAGAGCATTTGTTTTCATATTATTTTACAAATTAAAGTATTATTAAAAGTAATTCATGCAAGTTTACAGTAATTATTCTTACTTAAAAAAATTTAGATGTGTACATCTCATTTTATTAAGCCAGTTATTTTATTTTTATCTTTTTAAAAACGAAGATAAACAATGTTTGCTATTCTTTGCTATGTTTCATTTTACCTGATGGAGGATTGCGTGCACTTTAAATTAAATGTTAGATAGAGCATAAGTAATTTTACAATTAACTCGCTTTCCATGAACGATGGGAAGATTGAAACCCATAATTTGTGGCCATTCTTTTTAATTGCAATTTCTTTAGGTCTCTCTTATATTAAAGGCTGGGGCACACAGGGCTATAAAACACATTTATTATAAAACACAGGGCTGAAACTAGGGGGGGGGGGGATGTGTCAGAGTTCTAACTTTTTACGGCTGCTCTTTCATCTTCACCTAACACTTCATTTATAATGGCTGTTTCATAATAATGAAAGCCATCCGTACATCAGAAGAAAATAACTCTGTTAAAGCCGAAACTCGGTTAAGCAAGACTCAGTTAAGCAGGACGTGGATAATCGGGACTGTACTGTATATTTCATTTTTAAAATGATCTTTAGAATATTTTTGTTAGTGTTCAGAGGAGAGTCATGACTCCCGCGACCTCCCCCTTCGATCCGCCATTGTAGATTACGTAGTTCAGTATTACATATTTTATGATTACATATTTTAAATTTTAAAATAAGTCGGTTATTAGAAAATTAGTAAAATTCTCTTTATAAATATACTTTGCGAAAGAGGGGATGGGGCAAAATCCATGTTTGTCCCGGGTGCAAAAAAGGCTAGTTTCGGCCCTGTAACGTTATCACTTTAGGGGAGAGGGAGGGATTTGGCATTTGATATCGTAAGATATATCTAGAGTGGGGGGGGGGGGAGGTTGTAGTTTGATATTTTTATCATTGTTTTATCCAACCAAAAAAAAATTTTTTTTGGGTGGGGGCGTAATTTTTTTCTTTACATCAATATAATCTAATTTCTTTTCTTTCTTTAAGTCGGTTATCTATTTTTATGAAAATACAAAGTTAATATTAAAACCATTAAATGATTATAAAATCACTTCATTCCAAAATATGGAATATTCCAACGTTCGCCATTCTTATTCTTCTGCCATTCATATAATTCGTTGTTAGAGAAACCAGGCTCGAAATTATACTTACTATGTTTACTAGTAAAAAAATAGGGACTATGTCCATCTGCTTTGCTTGTAAGAAGTTCTGCTTACCTCTGCTTACCCCTTTGCAGGGTGAAAGTTCAGGAAGACAATATTACCGTTGAATGCATTATGTAACAAAAAGCTATTATTAAATACTGTTAAGAAGTAAGTATTTCTTAGTGCTATTTGATATATAATAGTGATATTTTATTAGCCCCCGGTACGGTATGCTATTTCTTTCTCCCAGCTTATTTTGTGTATTCCAAAAAATAACGTTACCTTACAGAAGCCAGCCGTAAAACAAAGGAGTACGATTAAATACTCTATAGCAATTTTTTAAACTTCTAAGCATCGCGCATTTTCGATTTTTATAACTTCGTATTGGAAAAAAATGTTTTTTTAAATGCATTTTGTTTGAAAACTGTATCTCCATTTATTTTTGAAATATTAATTTTTTTGTAGTTTTTAGCGACATTTGCTTAATATTGGCAACGGAAGTACTCCATTTCTGTAGAAAGTAAAGGAAAAATAGTTCTGAAATAGTAATTATATATTTCGTTGCCATTTTCTCATAACAACCGAAAGAAAATGTAATTAAAATACGTGCTAGTTTGAAAAAAATATAAACGAATGATTTCTGTTAAAACAATGGAGCTATTATAAACTATATTTAATTTTAAGTATCTATGAATCATTAGATAGCCTTTTTTTTGTCGATTTTCTTAAATGACGGCATCTTTTTGCTGCATTTGTGCATTATTTCGTGATAGTGATGTGCTATGCATGCTTTACTGTAGATATTTAAGAGTAGATCGTAAATGTGGAATTCTTAAGCGGATGCGAATGACGTCATTTTACATAAAATAAAACGTATGCTTTAGGTCTTAAAATTGAAATATGTTTTGTACTGTAGTAGAGTCCCGCTTAACCGAGTTATTTTCTTCTGATGGACTGATGGCTGCTATTATTATGAAACAGCCATTATAAATGAAGTGTTAGGTGAAGATGAAAGAGCAGCCGTAAAAAGTTAGAACTCTGATTTTCTGGTTAGAATGGGGGGGAAATCGGCCATATATATATTTTTAAATAAATAAAAAAAAATTATGGCTATTTTTTCCCCCCATTCTGACCAGAAAATCAGAGTTCTAACTTTTTACGACCGCTCTTTCATCTTCACCTAACACTTCATTTATAATGGCTGTTTCATAATTATAGAAGCCATCAGTCCATCAGAAAAAAAATGAAGCAACGGAAATACCGGGGGCGACGCTAAATTCTGAAAAAGCAAAATTCCTGTTCTCTAGTTTTATTAATTTCTTCTCTTCATTTAAATAAGAAAAAATATGCGAATAATAAATGTATAACCATATCTGCATATTATTGCAAACATATAAAATGAAACACAAAGAAAACAACTGTAAAAATAAAAATAATTTTTAGACACTGATAACGATATCATTACGGGAGAGTGGGAAGGGAGGGTTCGAGGAATAGTAACACATGATATCGTAAGGGGGGAGAGGTCCAAAATGACCAAAAAAGTTGATAATGTTAAATATGTACAGCCCCTTATTAATGAAGACTTTGAGCCACTTGATATGGAAATCATACTTTGGCACAATGCCAAATACCTTTCAGCAGATGAGACAAAAACAGAGCTAGTTGCGAAGGTATAATATTGGAATTTTTTATGTAACCTGGTAAACAATACAGAGACGGATTAATAAAAATCGTATTGCAATAGCTCAGTGATTGTAACCTGTATGTAAAATGTTTATTTTATTGTATTTACTCAAAAATATGGATTTTTTCCAGGATAAATTATAAGATTTAAGTTAAATACATGAATTTTAGCTAAGTGTTTAAAAGATTAAAATGATAGAATTATTGTTATTTTATATCTAAAGGAGCTTTTAGTTTTTTTGCATAAAAAAAAATAGTTAATGAATAGGTATTAATGAATTACCAAAAAAATTAAGCGAACTATGATAATTAATAATTTTCTTTTCGACGTCGCTTTTTCTTTATGACAATATTTTGCTTGCGTTTGCTTTTTAAATTTACTTGTTGTAAAGAATAATATTTTTGCATTCGAATCTTCTTTTTCTTGAAATTACTTGTAAATTATTCTAGAAAAGGGTTATTTAAAGGCATAATTATTATTAACGAAATTAAATTTACTATTTTAAAATACGATTTATATTGCAGTGAAATTTTTAAATTTACAGCCCGCATATTATAATTCTAAAAACATGTTTAAAGTTTTTTGAACTTCTTGCATGAAATGAAATGAAAAAAAAAAAATGAACTAAAAAATGTTACTTCAAATGCCAACTTTTATTACTTGAAGCATCAAATGACGACAATTTTAGAGTAAAAGGATATACTTTATTATCGCCATATTTATTAAAAATATGAATGTGCAATTGCTTTAGATGGTAGTTTCTGTGTTATGAAAAACTTAAATGGGAAAAAACTATTTTTTATCTTGTTAAATTTTATCATGAGAAAAGTCACTTTTTTAAAATTAATATACAATATAATATCGCAATTAATATTCAACAACTGGTATAATAGCTAATGCAAAATATTATATATAAGTACAGCAAAGTTATTTTTCAATATTTACTGGGTCAAACATGCAGTTAACACTATCATTGTGGATTTACCAAGGTTATAATAAATAAGCAATCCCTCTTTTTTGTTAGATATATTTTTATTACTAAAATGTAGGAACACAATTTTATTTCATCATAACAATACTTTTTTTTTAATGTCAAACATATGTAAATTTAAAGGATTTTAATTTTGATCGTTTCATCCAATTTGGTCAATTTTCGTCCAATTTCGTCGCCGGCTTTTCCCATAAAAGTGAACAAAATGAACCTGCGTACAAGTATATAATTAACTTTTTCAGTTGTTTTAGTGCTATAAAAACAAGGGTCACATAGAATGGGTCATAATTATTTTTAAAGAGTAATACACTCAACTGATTAAATTTAAATGTTTGGTATAGTGTATAATCTGCTAAACATCTACAAAAATTATTATTATTAATTTCTTTTACATTTAAAGATCAAGAGTGTCTTTACCTCTCCCATATTAGCATTCACTTTTTCAAGTTAGTCGACAAGTCTAGAGCTATGAAAGTAGACGTCACTTTATATGATAAATGACACTGTTAAAATGTAAAATATTTAACTGTAAGTGAAATAAATGTTCGGTTTATTTTCAAATATATATGTCAGTTTTATAAAGATTTAAAAGCAATAATTATGTATTTGTGTTCATGAGTAAAATACACAATTAACCCGTGTAACACAAACCCGTGTAACACATGGTTTCATAGCAGTTTTTTTTTTCTTATCTATAATGGGGTTTTTTTTTCAATGGCAGCAGATGATGAGAAAACATATACCACTTTGTCCCGCGAAAGATTGCATTAAAATATTAAACATTTGAATAAGTAAATTTAAATTCGGTTTTTATCAAAATGTGTGCGGTAACTTGCTTTTGATTTTTACATAATAAAACATTTTAAAAGTAATGCTGGTACCGTCTTTACACGCTTTTAAGAAAAGTTATTCTAAATTTATTATATATGCAGTAGAATCCCACTAATCCGAACTAATTGGAACCGGTGCCTGTTCGGATTACAAAAAGTTCGGATTTCCTGAAACTCCGATAAAAAAGGAGCATTATTACAGTCTATGGACCAAGCAGTGTTACAAAATGTAAAATGTAGCTTCGGGAAGATACTTCTTCGAAAACGGATTGAAAGCGATGATAGTTCTGTCTTTGTACAGCAACTTATACAGAATTTCACAATAAAAGATCTAATTTACTGGGTATCGGAGTCATTGGACAATCTTACACAAAACTGTAAAGTCGTGGAAGAAGTTTAAACGTAGCCAAGTTTAGCTGATTCAAGCGATGTTGAACAGGGAGAAGGAAAAAAAAAAAGCGAAATTTTTCAGTTTATTAAATGTGTCCTAGGCTGTGTAGACGCAACTTAACACACTGTAACGGAGTGATTGTCTTGTGATACTGAAACCAATCAGTTATATACAGATGAAGGAGTCATCTCTTTAGTTCGGAATAAACCACAAGATGACTCTGATCTAGAAGAAACTGATGCGCGTCGTTTCCTATTCTAAAGCTGCAAACACTCTAGAAATAGCACTGTGACATACATAGAGCAGAGTGAAAAAGCGTCATCAACAGACATTATGTTTATGAGACGTTGACATAATATTGCTTCCTCGTCGAGAATAACATCACTTTGTCAGACAAATCTGGCAAATTTTTTCACCCTCAAAAGATCGTTCATGTAAATGTGTATGCAATGTGTTTTTATTAAATATAAATGCCATTCTTGAATTATTGCATTAGTTTTTTAATGTGTACAAAATTATGCATGCTGAAAAAGTACTTTTTGTTTTTAGTACAACATTTCAATCTTTCAGTTAATCTGTTCAAGTATAATTTTCGAAAATGAAATCGGTTCGGATTAACTGGAACTTCGGATTAGCGGGGTTTGTATTAGCGGGATTCCACTGTATTTTAAATTTCTTTACAGGCTATTTCAAAAAATCCCTGCCGGCCCGGCCTACAGGCAGAGGTAGATTTCGAAGTCAAATATACTAATTTCACAAACAAAAACTAAATCATGATTATAGATAAATCCACTTTAACAATTTTATCTGGCCCCGCTCTTGACGAGTTTTTATTTCATTTTCATATAATAGCTGGTTTTATCAGAATCATGTTAGGGCGGTATTCAAAAAAATACTTTTCCATGCTCAAAAACTCGAAATTTTCTGGCATAATTCCAAATTCACATTTAATTAAAAAATATATATGAAACTTGCTGACGTGATTTTTGAAGAGATTTATAAGCGACCTGTGTTTTTATTTTTTGTTCAATTAATTAAAACTTGATATATAAACAATTATTTTCTCAGAAGGACAATATTTTTCGTTTCTAATACAATCGCTTCGGGAAATTCCGTTCAAAATGCCCACTTTGACATCATTTTTTGAAATATATTCTGCCTCTATCTAAAAATCGATTATTACGGTACATTATATAGTTTCTGAAAAAGCGAATCTACCAATTAAATGCGTTTGAGAGCAAAAATGAATTTAAAAACCAGTCAGAAAATAAGCAGTTTGGATTTAAGCGCATCCTTAATACAATGATTTTTTCCAACACAATCCGCTTCGGTAAATTCGGTTCAAAATGCCCTTTTTAATAGCATTTAAAAAAATATATTCTGCCCCTATCAGAAAATCGACCATTACGGTACATTATATAGTTTCTGAGTAAGAAAACGTACCAATTGGAAGCCTTTGAGAGCAAAAATGAATTGTAAAATGAGTCAGAAAATAAGCAGTTTGGATTTGAATACACCCTTACTAAGATCAATTTTTTACTTCAACCGGTATGTATTTTTAATTTGTTTTTGCTCCAAGAATTGGTACTATCAAAAACTTGTCTATATAGATGTTGTAGACAATATTAAGAAGATATATGATAAATTCATGGGGATTTAATATCTTTTGAATTGACGGAGTTATGGATTTTTTTCTTCTTCAAACCCCCTTTTTGTTTTCGTTTTTAATTTTTTTTGCGGTACGAATTGGTCCTATCAAAAACTTGTGAATATAAAAGTTGTAGATAATGTTAAGGAGATTCATGATAAAATTAATTGGATTTGATATCTTGAGAATTGACGAAGTTATGGATTTTTTTCTTCTTCAAACGCCCTTTTTGTTTTCGTTTTTAATTTTTTTTTTTTTTGCGGTACGAATTGCTCCTATCAAAATTGCTCCTATCAAAAACTTGTGAATATAAAAGTTTTAGATAATGTTAAGGAGATTTATAATAAAATTTATTGAATTTGATATCTTGAGAATTGACAAAGTTATGAATTTTTTTCTCCCAAAAACCCTATTTTTTGCGCCCCTTGAGCCCATTTTTAACTTTATCAAAAATCTGTGATACATAAATTTTTGGCCCTATTTTCAGAAGTAATAAAAACTTTAAACTGATTTGATATGTACAAAAATTAAGAAGTTATGGGGGGGTTTCTGTTTTCACAAAACCCCTCCCTATTCCCTTCCCCTTGGTCCGATTTTGCCCATTAACGAACTTGACCGAGATTTTATGCCCATTGATTGTATGTATCAGTTTGGAAGAGATTGGTGCAGAATTACGAAAGTTATCGTGTCCAGAAGAAAGTGATATATATATATATATATATATATATAGATAGATAGATAGATAGATATATATATATATATAAAGTTTTTTACTGAGGGTGGTTTTGGGTTCTAGGGGTCATGATCGGTGTAGATCTGCAAAAATTTTTCAGAAATTCCAACATAGGAACGATCCCAATAGGTAGTATTTCATACGAAATCTACCTAAAAATAATAAAGACATAGAGAAAGAAAGACAGAAAGGGGGACAATGGGGCAAACGCTTTTATCTAATACACACTTACTCTGAATTCAAGATATGCAGGATCCAAACCTTTCGCAGGCAATCAGAAAATGTTTAATTTTGTCACAGAACTTCATTTACCACACCTTCCCTCTCCTTCAATTTATTTCAAAGTATATTAACAAAAAAATTTACACAAACTAGCCCAACGGGATTTTGTGTTAATAATTATTGAAGCCGTCAATCGTTATATAAATAAATATATGAATTCGAATTTCGATACAAAAACATTAAACTCTTAACCTTCATGTGATGCTAAATAAGTGCATAATTCTCCCCATAATGGAAAAAGCATGGTTCATTTTTCTCAGTTTAAAAATAATGAGTTTTATAAGGCGGATCATAAAAAATGCTATATTTCTTATTAAATTTAGCTTTGTCCTTAATTACTTTCAAAACCTCTAATTAAAGTACTGTTAACCTTAATTAAAAATTTCCTTTTGTACATTTTGCAGCATTTTATAATTAAAGCATTTGCCATATTTTCACCAATAATGCTCAGAAAATAATATCGTTTGAAACCTTTCAGGGATTCAAATTTTCCAAGAAGATTAAATGTTAATGTAGTCTGACAGATATACAAGGCTGTTAATGCGCGTTCACGTAATCTAAGCATTTCCTCGGATAGCTGTGCCACTTTTATGTTCCTATTACAGTCTATTTGGTTTATGTCATTTTATTAGCATGTCGTGCGATTACAAGAGTTAATTATCTTGGCAAACTGACAATTTTTAAATTGTAAAAGTTTATTGTGACTGAACTTGTGTCTCTTATGAGTTCATAATTAATTTTGAAAGGAACTGCAAAATTATGACTGATGTGTATAGATTTTAAAGTTTAAATTAAAAAAAACTGAAAAATGTCAGTTTTTACCTACGAATTTGAATATTTATTAAACAACTAGATTTACACTAGTTATTCGCACAAGAAAGTCAGTTTAACAATTACATAAGACACCCAAAATGTCGAATAAATGTATGAAAATAAATAAGTATAAAAAAAAATATATACATATATATGCATTAATAAAAATCCCCCCTCTCTTTTACCTTAGTTAATTAATTACAAATTCTTATATATCTATCTTTTTTACCCATCTTTTAATAATATCTTAAATACCCTTTATATTTGAATTCCATGCCATTAATCTAGCACATTATTTTATTTCTTATTCTAAAAATCTTAATCTGTTAATAGCTATACTTATTTGTAAAAACCCACTCAATTACTTTATTCTTTCATATTTTGAGGCATTAAATTCTTTTTTCTTTCGAAGGTTTAGAAATACAATTTTATTTTTTATTAAATTCATTCGATTACTCATGAGTCTTTGCGAGAGCTTTGCCGTGCTGCTTAAAAAACCAGCGTTAATTAAAAATCATTTGATAACACAACAAACATGTGTAATGTGTTTAATGTCAAGTGAATGTCACATTCACGACAAGCTATTATTGGCATTTAATTTTATACTTTGACGATAGTTTTTTGGTCGACGGGGATAATCAAGTAGTACCGAATTGTGTAAAAGAAACATCCTTATAACTCCAAAAATGATAATCATATTAACTAGCAGTTTACTGCGTCGGATTAAACGTCTCATTTCCAATTAAAATATATCTTTGAATTAAAATTTGAATGAAATACAGGGTCATGAAAAATCAAAGAGTGTAAAAAATATGATTAGAAATACATCGATAACTAATTATCCGATTGACTTCATTATTTATGCAAATTTATGATTTTTTATTTTCTTTTATATTCACTCCTTCAAATAAACAATTTCGAAAATTTTTGTATACCTTTTATCAGAACAAATATTTTGAGAGTCCGAAAAAATAGTTCCGGATAATCGAGGTTACTGATATTCAATAGGCTTCTTTCTATTATTACATACTAAGTACACGCCAAATTTAAAGTCTCTATCTCAATTTTTTCGGGAGATAGAGCGTTTACAGACAGACACACACACACACACAGACGGACGGCAATTTTTTTTCTTCTAAAAATATGTTTTTCGGAATTTTCAGTGTTTGAAACGTGTAAATCTGCCAATTTTTTTTTCGATTTTTAAAACAATTACAAGACTTACCCTATACTACGCATGATGGGTAGGTAAAAAGAGAATGAGACACTTAAATACTTACGTACCCTATTGTTCATAGACCTATCTTTTTTTTTTTCTAAAATACCCTTGTAACTTTTATACTTATTACCTATACTAAAGTACATAAATACTTACTTAATTCTTATGTTTTTTATAAAAATAAGTCTAATAATTTCACTTTTGTGGCTTTTTTTAGACACCTTGACAGCAAAGGTTTCCTTTACATCACTCTTTAGTTGATATATAATTTGCATGATCTATCTGGTTTAAAGTTTTTAAAGTTATTTACTCTTTTTCAAACAAGACCTTATACACCATAAAAAAAAAAAAAAAAAAAAAAAACGCTTGTGGAATAGCCAGTTGCCCCATATGCATGAAGAAAGAAAGATTAAACATATATATTTTTTTATTTTTAGATATTAAAATGTAATTTTGAAAATTTCTGTCTGATAGGGTAAACCTAACTGAACATATTTACAAAGGTTCAGACTTTAATTCAAATGAACATTAACTTTTGGAAGCTGAATTGCTAGAAACTGCCGTGTCACATTGTAAAATCATGGCCCGGTTGCCACACGTAACCTTACAAAGGATAAATAAGCTCTGAAAAAAAGTTTTTCTCATGATTTACAACCATGTCATATCATCCAAAAATTTAAAATGTCTACCAAGTATATAGTGGCGGTGAAAAGTTTCCGACCAGTTAGTTTTTTTTATTTGTTTGCCAGAACACTTCAACGAAGAGGTACAATTGATCCAAAAGTTAGGGATAAGCAAATAACCTCTGACCACGTGATCGCTTTGATTGGATACTGAAGATACTTGATGCATAGGGGAGAAATTCAAAATCCGCGTGTGCAAAAGTTTCCGGCCATTCGTCATTCCTTAGTTTTTGCTATCGGTAAAGTGTTTTTTTTTTTTACCGTGTTTGTTAATTAATCAACATGAATAACGTATCTGAAATTCAAATATGAACATTTCAACAATTATTGTTCGTAAACGAATGATTTGTTTGTCGCTAAAGGGCCAATCCTCTCGTGAGATTGCGGCAAAGTTATCGATCGGAAAATTTACTGTGAACGATATTTTAAAAAAAATGTAAAGATGGCCATGGCCTTCAGGACTTGCCACGGTCCGGGAGACCCCGGAAAACAACTATTCGTGTTGACAGATTTATTAGGAAAAAAGCTATTGATATCCACATAAAAATGCCGCTGCAATTCTCCTCGATTTACGGTGTTAAAATATTGTTGAAATAAGTCGGTCTACCGTGTCAAGACGCTTACGTGACGTAGAGCTTTATGAAAGAATCGGTGTTAAAAAACCTTTCATAAGTAAAAAAATTTGAGAAGGCCCGATAGGCGTTTGCCAAGGAACATAAAGACTGGTCAAACGTAAACTGGAAAAAAGTAATATTTTCTGATGAATCGAAGGTCAACCTTTTTGGGAATAATGGCTACGTTCGACGATCTAAAAACAAAAGCCAAGATTCGAGATATGTTATTCCTACAATGAAGCATGGCGGAGGACACGTTATGCTGTGGGGAGCATTTTCTGGAAAATGTAACGGTTCGTTAGTTGAAATTCGCTGCAAGATGAATTGTGTAATGTATAAAGTTATCTTGCAAGATCATTTGCTGCCTTATTGGAGGAAAAATTATGGCCGCAACTATCTGTTTCAGCATGATAACGACACAAATCATATATGCAACTCGTCAAGCAGTGGGGATTAGCAGGTAAAAATTCCGCCTTTGAAATGGATAGCCCAATCCCCCGATCAAAAAAAATTAGAAAATCTTTGGAACGAACTTGAAAACGTGTGCGGAATTATAAATATTCCAATTCAGCAGGATTTTCCTAAAAATTGCAAGAACCGTGGAAAAAAAACTTATCATAGACGATTTTCAACCGTTCTTTGAATCGATTCCACTTCGCTGCGCCGCAGTACTTATTCTTAAATGTACGAAGACAAAATACTGATTGTAAATGTTGTTGATCACTGTCATTTTCTATCATAACACCATTTTTTTCCAAACATGCCAAGATGAACGGAAACTTTTGAGCACATGCGTTTTCTTTTGCAATTAATTTTGTCACTTAAATTTATTGATATTTATTTTTTATTCCATAAATATGTTCCTAACCATTTATGTCAATAAAGTGCATAAGTATGACTTTGAGATTCCTCTTCACATGGGTATGCTTACAAATTAACCAAAAATTTTATACTGCCCGGGAACTTTTGACCGCCACTGTAACATAGCAACAAATATTTTGTTATTAATTGAAAAATGATAACTGATACCTGTAACAAACTAATCTAGTAAACAATTTTTACTTTTTATAAATTTATTTTTGAACCCTACTTATTTTACAGCAGCTTGCTCTATAATAAATAAAATAGCAGAAAATGTAAATATTAAGCTAGTTTTTACTGAAAAATTGAAAGTGACACTCTAACTCGTCTTACCTGAAATGCAGCAAATGATGCTTTTTCCTGTAAAGTTTTCTCCGCCGTTACGAAAGACAACGGACAGAAAAACGACATTGCCGTTAAAGTAAGAGCGAAGTCGGGGCTTTGCATTTTGGGGAAAAAGATTAGAAAAACAGACAGAAAGAAAAAGAATAAATACAATTTTAAAAAGCATTATTTATTTTCCCCTTCTTTCCTTATTTGCTAAAAAACAGCTGCAAGATCTAAAATTCCAAGAGAGAAACCCAAACTTTCAGAAACTAATATATTTCAATATCAGAGCTCTATACACATATAAATATTTTGGGATTAATTATTAAAATAACAATGTATATCTATTAAAAAAATTGAATGAAAGAATTTCAAATCTAAAAGAATGTTATTGTAATCAAATAATAAAAAAAAGATATATTTATTCTAACATTTTAAACAGGAAAACCAAGAATATCTCTGTCATAAAAAATATAAATTTTTTGTGGAAAAAATATAGATAAATATTGTTGGATTTCTCCCAATAAAATTAGATGTAAGAATGATCATATGCACAAAAACTAGTCTTTGGGGGCCACCGTAATACTCACCCATCATGGATATGCATAACATAAAATATGACAATAAAACAGGTGTAAACTATATATAAAATGCATTGCAATTCCAAAATACAATTTAAACGTATATTTAAATATTTTTATTACATAGTAATGCTCTATTGCTGAATTGAGGGTACTACTTGAATATCCCATCATAAAATGCGTTAAATAATATATAAATATAATATATAAATATAATATAACTAGCAAAAGCCATGCTTTGTTTGGATTCGCGAAGCATTATTTAATAAGATACATATTCGAAAGTAACAATATTTTTTTATATTATTTTTGCGTCTTTATTAAGCAAAAATGTTATTTTATGTTTTGGCGCATTTTAATTTTAGAAATGTAAATTCAGCCAAATAACTAAGAATTTCCTCGGAATTTTTTATTTATGATATAAGACTTGTATAAATAAAAATATTTTCAAAGCAAAATTTCACAAAATATTTTTAAATTTTCAACTAAAAGCTCTTTTAAAGATGTTTTTACATTTTCCAATAGCCTTTGGTGTTTTCTCAAATGAAATGGTTTGAAATAGGTATGTTTCCAATCTTTGTAATTCACATCAAATAATCGTTTATAGCAATCTTAGAATAATAAATTCGAAGAGAGCTTGAAGAAAGTTACTTATTCAAAATCCTATTTTCTGGAAAAACATTTGAAATCTGCTCTCGTTGGTACTAAGAATTATTAACTTATTATATTATTGTTATTATTCAACCTTCGAATTCGAATAACACTTTATATAACGAATTTAACAATTAATTTTATTTGCTTACAATTCTTTTGTTGCCACTTTACAAAATAAAAAATCATAATATAATTATTTTCAAATGCGTAAGTATCGTCTACGTACAGATCATATTTTATTTCTATCAAGTCCAAAATCTATAATGACTAACTCGATGATTTATTTTTTTTTTCTGAAAATATACGTGTTTCATTTTTTATTTGCAAAAATGCGTCCGTAATGGAAAAAACATGTAAAATAAATTAATTATAATAATAATTTTTTAAAAGTTATCCTGTAAAAAATAAAAAATAATATTGTGCAAATCTACGGATCATAATTCATTTTTATGTTTAATTTCAAGTCAAAATACTGAATAGTTTTTTTGTAAAGTGTACGACAAAATGTAAGTTGTGTAGCCTAGTAGAGGATTCGCTTCGCTCATCCTAATAAATAAATGCATGAGATAAAATGTGTTTATTTATTTATTTTTATCATAGATCTATTTTATGAAATAACAAAATAAAAAATATAGTATAACATAATATAATATGAAATAAAATAAATAAATAAATAAAATTCCAAGCATACTCTGATGGAAGGTATTTTTTAACCAATTAAGCATAATCTTGCATAAATTTTATGTTCAACTTAAAAGGAAAGTTTCTTTTCATTAGGAGATTTCAGTTTAACAACAAAGTGCGGTATCTTGTGATTAATGTTTCATAATAAGGTGCATAGCCAAAAGAGGAAAATATAATTGGATATTTGACAAAATGTAATTCACTGAAAGAGTGTTTCTAAACCTTAAGGCTAGTGTCAGACGGACGTCTTTTTGCACGCTCTTTTACTTACGTATTATCCCTACACAATGCTAGCGGCATTGTGTAGGGATAATACGTAAGTAAAAGAGCGTGCAAAAAGGCGTCAGTCTGCCATTAACCTTAATGTTATTCATATTCTCTTTAAAAGACATTGTAGCCCTGATTTACTTAATTTTGAAACAGAAATTTTAATCGAATGATTTTTTTTATCGGGCTTGAAAAGTATTTTAAATGATATTAAAAATAAATAAACTGAGCTACAGTTTTCAAATTCATTTAATTTTTAAGTACATCCTCCCCTTCCCCATTTGATGAGAAATTAAAATTACCTTGGGAAGTAAATGTACGAAGCGGTAAAAAAGAAAGTGATAATGTAGATCATTGCCACCGTCGTTAACAACGTCGTATCGTACTATTTTTTAGAATTTCTTAAAAATTAAAAAAATATATTATTTTATAAATAGAAAATTATTTTATAAATAACTCAATTAATTATAATTTTAAGTTAATAATACAATTCTGATGGCAACGGAAAAGTGTGTCGTGAAAGAAATAGAGCTTTGTTTGTAATAAAATTATTATGGACCATTATAATAATAGGGGAGAGTGGGGTGGAATGGGAGTGTGGGAGGAATAGGACAGTAGGTGTTTCTTTTTATGCATAATTCTAAACGTTTAATCAATTACACACTAGATGAAGCAACGGTAGCTCAATCTTCAGTTGAAAGAAGCTGCTGATCTACATAAGCTTGCAACTGTGTAAAGAAAAAGATTATTTCAAGAATCAAAAGTAAATTTGCTTCATGTACTTTTTATGCTTTCTGTATATTAAGGACTTGTTTATGCGTAGATGTAATAGTTTCCCTACTTATAGAACAATATTGTGTATATTATCCATAACTTAAACTAAGCCTAAAAGCAGCATTTTTGTTTATACAAGAAGTTTACCATAAAAGAAGCTAGTACGGAGGAATGGAACATGTCGGCAAAAGGAGGAATGGGACAAGTCCAATTCCTTCTTTTTAATAAGATGAATGTAAATTGCTAATATGCAAATATTTTAGAGGGTAATATATGAATTATAACATTGATAATATATTCATTTACTTCAAAATGTAAATAAATTGAACTAATGATTTTTTTAATGTCATCTATGACTGACAATCCTGAATTTTCCTTCCAGTGATGAAGATACTGCAATTTCATATTGTGGCACAGACATTGTTAACCTACAATCTTTGTTACACTGTATATGTAGCCAATACTAGATTATTTGTGCCTTATCATACTTTGTTTTATAACTGCCCCATACCTTCCTGTTAGTGGGAAAATATGGGGCACATTTTGAAACTTACAATTTCTTTAATTATAAAACTTTTTCTGCAAATTATGTTTCTATATTATTCAAGGACATTAGAAAGTGTTTAATTTTGTATTCTATAGATTGAAATTTTTGTTTTCTTGCCAAACAAAATTAATTTTCTTGTTCTTGAAAAAAGTGTCCCATTCCTCCCCATGCTCCCCTACTTTATGTACTTAAATGAAGCATTCATATCAGTGCGAGAATATTACTATATTGTTCTCAGAATAATTTGATATTGAAATATTGATACACTTTAAGCTGATTCAATAAAATTTCTGAAGAAAATCTTCGGCGCCGCCGTTAGGAAACGATAAAAAATACTATAATTATTTAGCTGCTATTAAAAAAAAAATGAAATAGCAGTTGCATATCCAATCATATAAATATCCATTCATTGATTTTTTTCTACTCCCGTAATTACAGTTTTATTAGCTTCCCGCCCCCTTTCGATTACTTTTAATTACTACTCTTCAGCTGTTCTTACAGATTACAAATGAAGAATTTTAGACTCATGATGTGAAGTGATATTTTGGCAAATTGCCAAATATCTTACGCCTTATGAGTTGAAAATGGAATGGAAATAGTATTCGAATTTTTAAAATTAACTAGTACCAGACGTAGAAAGAGATAATCAATATTCATTACAATCTGTTTATAAAAATATTTTACACTTTTCTTCTGGAGTAATTTTTGCAAGCACAGTTAAAAGACGTGGATTTTTATAATCACTGCTATCTTTTAAATGCTGCGAATTTGCTCTTTTTATGGAACTATCTTTTCCAAAAAAAAAAAAAAAAGTGTTTCTGCAAATTAATTAGCAACTAAACTAATTTAATCATTTATTGTATTCATATGTAAATTATTTTTCTGTGCAAGGTAACATTTCATAATTTTAAACTCTAATATTGTTGCGCTAATGGATATATGGAATTTAAATATAATATAAAGTGTATAAAATCAATTATTTCCAACATATAACAAGATTAGAAAAATCTAAAGATCCAACATGCAGATTATAGGTGCAGATTCTCAAAAATTTTAAGGAGCCAGTGAATCCTAAACCCCAAAAATCCAGTCGCAACTTTGGTTCCTAACCAAAATCTAGTCGTCACATTGTGAAACAAACTTATAAAAGAATAGTGTTTATAGGGAAAAAACTTAACAAAAAAAATCAGGACTTCAAAATGAAAAATAGTTTAATTAATAAATACACATGTACAACAAAACACAGACTAATTACAACAAATGTGCATATTTAATTTAATCCGAAAATTCTTGAAACTTTGATATAAAAAAAGTATAAGGTACAGTACATCGAAAAAAAATCAGAAGATAAAGTTGGACAGGATACAATTGAATAACAAAACATGTATTAGCTAAGCAGTCATGATAATGGGAAATATTGGGATAACTTTATTTCTTATTTTGATTTTGTCGTATAAAATACGCCAGCAAAGAGGAAATTGCTGGCCAGCAGCAAGATAGGTGCTGGCAATGATGGAGAAGTGCTGGCTAATGGTCTACCACTGCATGACCACTGCTGGACAGCTGCAGTCAATTTTGCTGTTGGAAATCATCAGATAAAATTCTGGTGGGCTTCCGTTTTATCTCATGCGCTGGCCCATCACTACATGGAAGTGCACGAACTTTTGCAGTATTATTGCTGGGAACCCTTACGCTAGGTGGCGTTGCGAATATCGAAGACATTGAGTATTTGAACACAAATCTGAAATGAATATCTTAACACAATTTAAGCTGTTCAGCTAATTTTTTTTTAAACTGTAAATAATATAGCACCACTGCCACCAACAAAATAAATAAGTAAATGAACAAATAAATAAATTCTTTATTTCAACGCACTTTTTTTACCTCCTTAAATCTGGTTTTACTAAGTTAGAAAGGATTTCGGTTTTCATAATTTACACAGTTCAGAATCAATAATAAAAAGAAAAAGCGTATAAAATATATAGGATTTCTGTACAATACAATAATTTCTATACCAGTTTAATGATTGGGAACGTAAATCACAAAAGGAACAATTTGAAATAGTGTAATGAGAGCTTCGAAACCACGAGCGGTCGTAGCATACACTTAAAGTACTTGTTCACGTCCGATCACGAAAACCAACAGCATCGAACAATGGAAATTGATCTCTGACGACTAAGACATTGAAAGTTAGTCGCCACAGCAAAAAAATTTGTCGCCACGTGGGGACTGGCGACCGTAAATCTGCACCTACAATGCCGACCCGCAAATTATTTAACGACAGAATTCTGTTCTTTGGAGAATTTCCGAACCTCTCTATATGCATATAATAGATTGTAACTATCCTTGTCAAAATCACTGCTTGCTTGAAATTAAAACTTGGAAACTAAACGTGAATTCATAGTTAGACCCGGTATCGCAATTTGTGGTACAGGAAGATAAAAAGAAGTAAGGGGACCACTTTTCAATCATTAGTATAAGAAATTCGCTTTATGGCATTCACTTTTGACAATTAAGGGGTTCAATTAGTTTTAAGATACCTTTAATTGTAAGATTTACCTATGGTTTTTTTAGTGTATTAAGGAGGTCCGGGACACAAAATTCTTTTATTATTTATGCATTTTTTCGAATGAATTTTTTTTTCTTTTGTGAAATATGTGTTTATATAATGAACATATTGTGTGTGGAAAAATACTGAAAACTCTAAACCGCTTAAAAATTTAAACATATTTAATTTTTGATATAACTCTTGAACCACTTGCCTGATTTGTATAATTTTTGCATTGTTGTATACAGAAAATGTGTAATTTTAATTTGTCTTCAGGAGTTTTAAAAATATTAGTTATAAAGTTCATAATAAATATTAATGTGAAAAAAATGAAGTTTTTCCAAGAGGGATTTTTGCATTACTTAGGATATTTTCACAATTCTCACTCAAAATCAAAAATCCCAAAATTTTTTTATCAGAAATATAATACAGAAACTCTGTTAAAAATTTCATACATATATCTTATGAGGAATTTAAGATATATTCTTTCGAATTTGGCAAATCATGAAAAATTTCATTCTGAAATAAATGAGTTAAATTTTTCTTTACTGACCTTGCCGCGCAGCAACACAAGACAAAAAATATTATATCTCCGGATCTAAGCATGATAACAACATATGCGCTTTGCGGTATTTAACTCTAAAAGCTGTGTTCTTTTTTTAAACCAATAGAAATATTTGCATTTTTTTTTTTAGACTTTTCTGTTACACACCCCATAGCTTTCTCCAGATTCAATCGATTTAAACCTACTCTTCAGAAATTATTTTTTACGGTCTAATTATTATATCCCCAGATCTTTTTTAATATTAATAAATAAAAACGGTATTTATGACGGAAAATATTCACCATTTATTAATAAAATTAATTTTAAATTTATTGTGCCTGCAACCTTTGAACTACAAAAACTAATTTTTAGTTTGAGTTTTGAGTTTTTGTTAATATAAATATATTAGATACTACCTATACCTAAAGATTTTAGATTATTTGCAAAATATTTTAATGGAGAAGAATATATAACTGAATTAGGGAAAATATCACATTCAAAAGTACTTTCTAATCACAACGAATAAAATTTATATAACATATTTTACAAAACAATACGCTGAAGTTTAAATCTGATGTATTTATAGAAAAGTAAATTTAAAACATAAACCAAAATTTAGTTTTTGGGTTGTATTGTTACGCGCAGCAGTTGTATTAAAATGTATAATTTATTTTTTCAAATAAATGGTGAATATTTTTCTTGACATAAATAAAATGTTTGTTAATTCATATTAAAATGGACCATATAATATAATAATTAGACTGTAAATAAATTTTTGAAGAGTAGGTTTAAATCGAATAGGTTTAAACCTAATAGGTAGGTTTAAACCTGAAGAAAATTATGATACATGAAATAAAGGTAGAAAAATCTTGCAATAAAAGGTACTGTAAAACTGATGAATCCCCTTAAGCAATTCTTTAGGAACACAGTGCGAAATTATATGCAGTAACAAAGTCTTTGGAATGAATGATTAAATGGTTGGTTTGTATGACAATCATTGTTCACAAATAAAAATTAAATAACGCCGAGTAATTCAAAATACTTACCCTGATTTAAAAAATAATAACTTCGTGTTAAGGCTGTTCTCAAATCCAAAAGGGCAACTTTATGACATGAGTTTAAATTTATTTTTAGTCGGAAATGTATGAAACTAGAAGGTATTGATTTTCAGAAACTATGTAATCAAACTGTTTTTTCCGGTTTTTGCAAACGCAATAGCTCTCTCAGAAAATAGCGTCAAAGTGGGCGTTTTGAACCGAAGCTCCCGAAGAAAGCAGAAAAGCCAGTCAGCTAAGGGTGAAAAACACCTTTGTCACGTGATCAAAATCGCTTATAACTCAATAGGTAATTTATTCAGCAAAAAATGGAAAACATAGTTCGATTCCAAGTCGCTTCTATACTCCGGTCTTCTAATTTTATATTTTTCCTTTAAAAAATGAATTTGTAAATGTGTCAAAACGTTTTGCGCTTGTTGAGCAGGGCAGTTGAGAGCAGCCTTAAACAAGGATAAGAAGACAATTTTTAATGTTTGTAAATATTTTTTCCGTACTTTATAAATGTTCTATGTGGATTTTTTTTTTCTTGTTCATTACGGCTATTTATGTTAATTACCGAAAGCGAATTTAAGTTAAAATATTATTGTCTATTCTTTTTCCACGCATTTAAATAATGTGATTCAAAAATTTGTTTACGGGTACCTTTCTCTTAATAAAATGTTAATTAAATATGCAGAAAAATATTCTGCTTAAACACCCACCTTAGTTCACAGAGGATTTCTTCGAAATCTTCTATAATTATGGAAATTCTTAGCCAGTAAAAACATTTGAAATGTTTTTCAATACTTCGTAGAGAAAAACTGTTAAACTATTACCCTACACTTGATAACGCTACAAAATAAATACTCACAACTCTCCCTAAACTGAATCAAGATCATTTTTCCCAGCTTAAAAATAATGTGCTTTTACAATGAATCATAAAAAAAATCATCTATCTTATTAAGTTATGTTTTGTCCCTAATTACTTTCAAAACCTCTAATTAAAGTGCTGTTAATCTTCATGTAAAAAAATTCTTTTTTGAAATTTGGTAGCATTCTTTAATTGAAGGGTTTTCTATATTTGCACTACCAATGCACCCAAAATGATAGCGTTTGAAATCTTTCAGGGATTCTAAATTTCGAAGAAGATTAAATGTTAATGTAGCTTGACAGACTGATAGGTTGCTAACGAGTGCTTCCGTAATCTAAGTAGTTCGTTCGCTAGCCATATGCCATTTTTATTTCATCCAGTTGATTTATGTCATTTTGTTAGGACGTCATGCGATTACTAGAGTTAATTTATCCAGATAAACAGTACGTTTTTGTTTTGTATTCTATGTTTTCAAGATTTAAAAATTGTGATGACTATGTCGCTGAAATAATCATCACAGCAATGATATTTTTAACGTTAAGCCTACTTTAGAGCTAAACTACAACAATTGAAAGTTTTTAGGGTACTTATTCTGAAAGCAACCGCAAACCTTCTTTATAACTGATTATGCAAAGTTCAATTATTAAATATGTATTTGCATTTCAGCAATAAAGAAATTTTGGAACAAAAGGCGCAAATTGAATTGGTTCTTGAACAGTTAATCAAACTAGATATTACCGCTCCTAAGAGCATGTGAAACTGTTTAATCTTAAGAATGTTTCCATGTCAAAACGACATCTACTGGAGAACTGAACGAAAAATTGCTGTGGAGCATGGTAATGACAATTAACTCTAGAGACAAACTTTAAATAAGTATAGATAATAGAAATGTTTTCTGTTTTGTTTAAAGTGTCAAATATATAAAAAGTAGAGACATGAAATATACCTGCATAATAATTCCATTTATTCTAATGCTTTCCTAATCTTAAAAATAAAGGTTTCAATTGAAAATTTTCAAGTTTCGGAAAATCCTTGATAATGTCTTTGACAACTTTACAATTTTTTTTAGATATTGAAATTATTTTTTTTTTCATATTTAAACTAAGGCATAATAGCTTGAACAGCAAAAAATTTAAAAGTTCACAAATTTTTTTAAACTCATAGTTGACTTGATTAATTTACATTTTTTAGCCAAGAACATAAAATTTCCCTTTATCTGAAAATGACCCATAAACTGTTTAAAAATCAAGTAAAAATATTACGATTTTAAATAAATTATTATATCTAATTTTTAATTTGCCACTTCTAACAATGCATGATTTGTGACGGCAGTAACGTCAGTATACAGGGTGTTTCTAAACTCATGGTACAAACTTTAAGAGTAGGTAGAGCACACAGTAACAATCATTTATTGTATAGGAATGTATGGGACCAAGTGACGTATTAAGGTAAAAACACCAGGGGGGGGGGGGGCAATTAGGCTCCTTTTTTAATTTTCAAAATTTCTCATTCCTACCAGAAAATTTGTATGCTATCCTTTTCTCGACATTTCATAATTACTTAACAATAAAATTCTTCTTTGAATATTTTTGGTATGAAATCGAAATTTTTGAATTAAAAAAAGCGCAAAACTGGTAAACTTATCAAACGAAATACATGAATAAAAAAGATAAAATGTTTATTTACAATGTAGTTTAGAAGTAAATAATAATGCATACAATAAGTGTTCAAAATTGAGCCCACCAACTGTGATACATGCTTCGCAGCGTCGTTGGAACGATTGGCGTACACTTCTAAAGATGTCAGGCATTTCCTGCACACGTGCAGCAGCTTCGGATATGCGAGATACTAGATTTTCGTCTGTGTCAACTGAAGTCCCATACACAAGACTCTTCAGATGTCCCCATAAAAAGAAATCAAGGCTCGATAAATCGGGAGATCGCGGTGGCCAAGGAACTGGTCCACCACGCCCAATCCATCGCGTCCCAAGTGTGGCATTCAGGTAACTGCGCACATCAGTGGTGAAGTGCGCAGTTACCTGAATGCGCGGGCGCTCCATCATGTTGAAAACACACCCGGTTACGAATGGCGATCGGAACATCTTGCAGCAGTTCTGGTAAAACCTGTTGCAAAAGAATAAGGTAACAGCGACCATCCAGCCTCTTTGGTAGTAGGTGTGGGCCAATCAAATAATTATTAACAATACCCGCCCACAAATTCACAGAAAATCGTTGTTGATAAGCATGTGGCCGCGTTGCATGTGGATTATTGGTTGCCTAAAGATGGAAATTGTGCGCATTAAATACACCCTCGCGTGTAAGTACTGCCTCGTCTGTAAATAGAATATGAGCAGTAAATTCTGGCTGCAATACATGTTGCTGCAAAACCCACTGGCAAAAGTTCAACCGCAGAAGATAGTCCTCCGGATTCAAAGTTTGTACACGTTGAAAGCGGAAGGGATGAAATCGATTTTCATTTAACACTCTCCAAACGGTCGGATGACTCACACCTAAATTCTGTGCAACAGCTCTTGTACTTGATTCGGGCCTTTCGCTCACAAAATTCAAAATAATTTCTTCCAGTCTTGCACTGCGTACAGCTCTTTCTCGCCCAGTTTCCTGTCTGGTGACGTGAAAAGAACCTGTTTCAGAAAGCTGACGGTGTAAGCGCTGAAACATTCTATGATCAGGCATTCTTCTGCGAGGAAACTGTTCCTGATATATTCGTAGGTCAGCTCTGGCGTTGCTATTTGCACGACCATACATGAAATGCATGTCGGCTTTTCCGGCATATGTGAAGTCTTCCATGACGAACGATAGTACAATTAAAAATGGCGATTTCATCTACTTGAATGCATGGTACTGAACGGCGACCAGTCACTTACTGCCTTCTACCGCCAGTGGAATCAACCAAAAACTCCATTTCTATTTCCAAAAATTTCTATTTCTATTTCTATTTTCAATTCAAAAAATTTCGATTTCATATCAAAAATTTTCAAAGAAGAATTTTGTTATTAAGTAATTATGAAATGTCAACAAAAGGATAGCATAAAAATTTTCTGGTATGAATGAGAAATTTTGAAAATTAAAAAAGGAGCCTAATTGCCCCCCTGGTGTTTTTACCTTAATGCGTCACTTGGTTCCATACATTCCTATACAATAAATGATTGTTACTATGTGCTATGCCTACCCTTAAAGTTTGTACCATGAGTTTAGAAACACCCTGTATTTACATGTTTTTCTAAATTAACGGAATTCAATGCGAAGAAGTATAAGATTCAGTTGAAAACTCTTTTAAAGGAGGTTTCCAATTTTAAGATACTGAAATTTTCGATATTTTTGACCTATATTTAGTATATGTCATAGTTTTCTTCAGATTTATTCGTTAAAATCTAATTCTTCATAACTAATTCTCAACATGCTGGTTAATTCTATTATTAATTTTAATATTAATGAATAAAAATTATATTTAAGAGACCAAAAACATTCAAAATATATGGAAAAAATAAAATTTTAATACGCCTCTTACGCACAACGTTACAATCATAAAAACGAATTTATAGTTTCCCTTTTTGGTTTTCATTAATGTTAATTATTTAAGTAAATGAAGTTAATTATTCAATAAAGTTAAGCCTTAGATATAAGCCTACGGATAATTTAAAAACTTATATGAAATACATGTTTGTGCAAGAAAGATATTTGTTTAAATCATAATAAAAATCATATTCAAAAACACATTCTAATCACAACAGATAAAATTTACATCATTCAACCCTTAGGCTAATGTCAGACGAGCTGCTTGCACGCTTTTTTGTTTTAACATGAAAAAGAAACACATGTTAGTGAAGGTGTAGGAAGGGAAAAAGCGTGCAAACAGACGCTCGTCTGACATTAGCCGCGCTATATCGTTCGTCTGACATTAGCCTTAACCCTTGCCTGATTTTTCAAAAATCATTGTAATAATGTTTTTCGGCTTTCATTTTTTAAATAAATCATGGGAAAAATACTTTAAAAAATCATATTTTGTTTTAAGTATAGTTTACGGCTAAAAAACAGTTTGTTATTCATCGGCAATACTGGTGTTTAATTGAAAAAATAATTTCCCTTGATAAAATTCTATAATATTAAACACACAAGAATTTTAGGAACTATAATAAGAAATAAATTTTACTTGCTCGCTGCAGGTCAAAATAGGGTATTTTGCAAGCTTCCAAACAAAACAAATAGAACAAGTAGCAACAATTGAAAAAATAAATCTATCTTTATTGTTAAACAGCACAAATGTTGCCATCTACACGTTGAAAATCGATTTAATAATATCTTCAGAATGTATTTTATTGGCAACATTAAGCATTATAGCTTCAATATTATTCTAATAGTATTTTAGAGCCTAAATTGGGTATGTTGCCGAAAAGCAACACCAGGAATTTAAGGGTTAATATTCGATCGGTGTCTCTCACGTCTCCGTGTTGCCAGGTGTCCCGCGTAAATCAGGGCTCCCAATGATCTTTACACCAGTATTTTAAAGTAATTTTCTTAGCTTTATCTAATGGCATAATTATGTGCGGTTAAAGACGGAGAAATAACCTGTAAAAAATGAGTGGTGTCCGGAGTATTTAGAGTCCCGATTTACGCGGGACACGAGTCATCTCTCAAACGCAAAGGGTTTATTGACAAAAAAGGGATGATATATTGTAAAGCATAATCCTTTTATCTGTAAACTGTGCAAAAAAAGAAAAAAAAATGATGTGTCTGCAAATATTTTTTTGTGGTGAGCGAGAGTAACAAAAACTCAATTTTTCGAAAAATGTATATTTATATAATCGATGTTAAAGTAGAGTTAAAAAAAAAAAAGTCGGTTTATTAGGTAGCTTTCATTACAAAAATCTACCTATTGCAGCCGTTCGGAGGAAAGCGATTTAAAAAAATTTCGGTATATTTTCATCGATCATGACCCCCAGACCCCGAAACCACCCTCCGTTCAAAATTTATATATATACTAGCAAACCCCGCGGCTTTGCTCGCGTAATATTTGAAATATGCCTAGTGATATTTATATGTTTAATTTTTATTAAAATGTACTAACTAAATTTTTATTTTATTAAAAGGTAATATTTTATTTTATTAAAAGGTAATATTTTATTTTATTAAAAGGTACTTATTACTTTTAGGAATAATTAAAAAAATTACTATTTAAAACACAGTTTGATTAAACATCATTGTTACACTGCATAAGGCAAAAATGAGACTTAAATTAATAAAACGAAATAAAACTAAATAAATAATAATTTAGAAAATATTTTGAAACTTTTATGCTCAATTAATACGCTCATTTCAGTATTCATTTGAAGTTTTGATTTTTTTTAGAAACCATCTTCTTACATCTTAAAATTAACCATCATGTCAAATTCCAAGTCCTACCACCTATCTCAACATAAAGGGCTATGTTGAAATAGGAACTGTCATCATTAATTTGCCAGCATTAATTTTGAAATTGGTTTGTTTTTTCCTAATATTCCACAGAAACGTAATTTAGAAAGCTTTTAAAGGCCTTATTTTTTAGAGCGTTTGTTGTTCCTGTGAATGGCAGGTAGTAGAATCATCGGCCTAAAATATAGCCTGTGTAGGATCAGAGACTGTTACCATTGATTCGCAACTATTACTTTTATATTTGGTTTATATTCCCTGAAATTGCGTAGAAATCGTAATTTAGGACTTTTTTAGAATACTTTTCGCGCCTCCCCTTCACTTCACCCCTTTTTAATTCGAATTTATTTTCGACAGTCCTTCGAGGGCATTTATATTTTATAAGTAACTACCATGCCATATTTAAAGTTTCTAGCCTTTTCAGTATCACAGAAATCGCAATTTTGAAAGTTTTTAGCTACTGCAACCCTCTGGTGGTAGTGGCACAGACATAAAATATAGTTTATGTTTGAGCAGGTTCTATCAAAAACAATTTGTTGTCATTATTTTTTTAATCGGTTTGGTATTTGATAAGATTACATAAAAATTGTAATTTATAACGCTTTTCGCCCACTTCATCTTTTTAAATTTGAAATTTTCTTTCGACAGTTCATAGAAAGCAGTTGCATCTTCTAAGTAAATAACATACCATACCATACTTCAAAGTGTTAGACCCTTCAGTTATGCAAAAAACGCAAATTGGAACAGGTTTTGCTTTTGCAACCCTCAGATGGTAGTGACAGCAACATAAAATATAACCTATGTTATAGCAGGGACAGTCACCATTGATTTGAAACCATTACTTTTGAAATAGCTTTGGAATTTCCTGAGATTGAGTAGAAATCGCAATTTAGAACGTTCTTAGAACGCTTTTCGCGCATTTTCACCCCTTTTTAAATTGCCAATTTTTTCGAAACTGTTCTTAAAGATCATTTATATGTAATAAATATGTACCTTGCCTAATTTTAAATTGCTAGCCCCTACCGATCACAAAAATCGAAATATGGAAAGCTTTTTTGCTCCTAAAACGTCTAGGTGATAGTGATACCAACTTAAAATAGCGTCTGTGTTAGAGCAGAGGCTGTCAGCATCAATTTCTTACCATTACTTTTGAAATCAGTTTGATTCTTCCTGAGATATTGGTGACAAATCGGCATTTAGAACGTTTTTAGAACGCTTTTCGATCATTTTGCTCCTGCATCTCCTCTGGAGTAGTGGAAACAGATATAAAATATAGCCTATCTTGGAGCAAGATCTGTCACCATCATTTTAACACCATTATATTTGAAATCGGTTCAGTATTTCCTGAGATTGCATAGAAATTGCAATTTAGAACGTTTTTTACAACTCTTTTTGCGCATTTTGGCCCCCCTTAATTTCGATTTTTTTAGGAAATGTCCTTAGAGATCATTGATATCTTATAACTAACTACCATTATAAATTTCACGATTCAAGGCCCTTCCCTCACGCAAAAACCGCAATTTAGAACGTTTTTCTCCTGCACTCCCTTTGGGGTAGAGGCACCGACATAAAACATATAGCCTATGTTGGAGCAAGGATTTTCACCATCATTTTGACGTCATTATTTTTTAAATCGGTTTGGTATTTCCTGAGATTGTGTAGAAATCACCATTTAGAACGTTTTTTAGAACGCTTTTCGCGCATTTTCACCCCTTTTAAATTTCAAATTGTTTAAGAACTGTTCTTAGGAATCCTTTATATCTAATAAGTAGCTAATACTTCAAATTTCATATTTCTAGGCCCTTCAGTAACACATAAATCGCATTTTTAGAACGTTTTTTGCTCCTACACCGCCTTTGGGGTAGTGGCACCGACATAAAAGATAGCCTATGTTGAAGCAAACGTTGTTACTATCATTTTGACACCAATATTTTTTAAATAGGTTTGGTATTTCCTGAGATTATGTAGAAACTACCATTTAGAACGCTTTTTTAGATCGCTTTTTGTGCGTTTTCACTCCTTTCAATTTCGAATTGTTTAAGAATTGTTCTTAGACATTATTTATATCTTATAAGTAACTAATATTCCAAATTTCATATTTCTAGGCTCTTCAGTAACGCTAAAATCGCATTTTTAGAACGTTTTTTTCCTCCTGCAACCCCTTTGGGGTAGTGGCACCGACGTATGTTCTAAGTTGGACTAACACCATCATTTTGATACCATTACTTTTGAAATCGGTTTGGTATTTCCTGAGATTATGTAGAAACTACCATTTAGAACGTTTTTTAGAACGCTTTTTGTGCATTCTCAGCCCTTTTAAATTTCGAATTGTTTAAGAACTGCTCTTAGACATCATTTATATCTTATAAGTAACTAATATTCCAAAATTTCATATTTCTAGGCCCTTCAGTAACGCAAAAATCGCATTTTTAGAACATTTTTTGCTCCTGCGCCCCCTTTGGGGTAGTGGCACCGACATAAGATATAGCCTATGTTCTAAGTTGGGCGAACACCATCATTTTGATACCATTACTTTTGGAATCGGTTCGGTAGTTCCTGAGCTTATCTCCGACAAATAAACAATTTTTTCCTCTTTATAATATGAGTATAGATATATATATATATATATGACCTATGTCACACTGTAACTCTTGTAATTATGAACCGATTTCGATGTAATTCGGTGTGTACATAGTACATGCCAATGTCTCGACCGAGTTCGTTGGCCAGCTTCATCCACCGTTTTGTTTCAAAATGGCGGTCATTTAAAAAATTTTAAAAAATTTAAAATTTGAAATGTGGTACCAAAACATTAAAAATGGAAAAATATTATTTTCTTATGTATTTGACCTTTATACAAAGATTCCGGAGCAGTTTTTGTTTCGTCTATATCTTAAAAAATGGCTGTGTTATAGCATTTTCAATTTCTAGCGTGGCTGACATATTGAAACGTCCTGAATTTTGTTACGCGATACAAGGCGTATTTATGAACCGATTTGGATGTAACTTGGTCTGTACATAGTACATACCAATGTCTCGACCGAGTTCGTTGGCCAGCTTTATTCGCCATCTTGTTTCAAAAGGGTTGCCATTAAAAAAAATTAAATTTAAAATTTAAAATGAGGTATTAAAAAATTGGAAAATGAAAAAGATTTTTTTTATGTGTTTGGCCTTGATACAAAGATTCCGGAACAGTTTTTGTTTCTGAAAATTTGTTCTTTTGTTTATATCTTAAAAAATGGTTGAATTATAGCACTTTGAATTTCTTGCGTGGCTAACATTTTGAAACGATCTTGTATTTGTCACGCGATAACACACGTATTCGCCTATTTCGATGTAAGAAGGCATGTGAATAGTATACATCAATACCTCGACCATGTTCGCTGGCCAGTTTCATCAGCCATCTTGTTTGAAAATGGCGGCCATTAAATTAAAATATATATATATATTTAAAGTGAGGTGCAAAAAAATTAGAAATTGAAAAAGGTTTCTTTCTTAAGTATTTGACCTTTATATAAGGATTCAGGAGCATTTTTTGTTTGTCTTTACCTTAAAAAATGGCTCAGATATAGCAGTTTCAATTTCTATTGTGGGTGACATTTTGAAAAATCTGATTTTTTGCATGCGACAGCACTCGTATATATCAACCGATTCCGATGTGAGTGAGCATGTGCACAGCAATTACTAAGGTCTCGACCAAGTTCACTGGTTAGCCTCATCCACCATGTTGTCTTAAAATGGCAGGCACTTTAAGAAATCGCCGAATTTGGCAGCCAAATATAAGTTACTTTAAGGAAAAGCAGCTTGGATAAAGCTGACTAATTTCGCGAAATTCTCATTCAGTATATTGATAAAAATTAGTATTGAATCTCCTATAATCGGTTTCCACTAAATTGAGCTTCGTGTGTTTGAATGATATAAATTGGCTTTTTTTTAAATAAGGAATATGAAAGCTACCTAGTGATGGGCGATAACGAGATGTTTTTCTCGATTTTCTCGATTGTATGGACATCTCGATATTTTTCGATTGTATAAATTTTTTCTCGATGACTACAGTTTGCAAATTTCTTTTATAAATCATATATTATGTATTATATACGTCATACATTTATCAAGAATCGTCTGCGGGTGAACTGGAATGAGTCGATGTTAATAAAGACTAGGTGACTTCGACCGCTAGCGGGCCCCTCCTTTAATCGGGGCCCCTAATTTATACGTAATCTTGTAATATGAAATCACGAACAGGTTACCCGCTATATACGGCACTGATATATGATAGCAGGCGGGTGTGGTGTGCATGCACTACAAAATCTTGTAAAAAATATAATATCGAAACGAATGAACGTCGGACCAGATCTCTTGGGGGAGGGGTCAAAGCGAGCGGAGGGGCACAGTAGCTGTATAATATGATTAAGTCGTCACAGGTCTTTAGGCCTTTCCAACCATATGTGACATGAGAAGTCTGGATCTGAATTTATAAAAATGCCCTCCCCGTGGGGGGAAAGGGGGGGAGGGGTGCGGGAGGTGGATAACATGAGTAAGTGGTCATAAGCCTTTCCAACAATATGTCACATGAGGGGTCTGGGCTAAATTTAGAAAAACACCCCCGTGGGGGAAAAGTGGGGGGGGCGGTCACCGGAGGTGCATTACATCAATAAGTAGTCACAGACCTTTCCAACGATATCTCACATGTGGGGTCTTGGCTAAATTTGGAAAATTGTCCCCCCCCGGGGGGGGGTTTAAAATGGGGGGATGGACACCGGAGGAGCATAACATCAATAAGTAGTCACAGACCTTTCCAACGATATCTCACATGAGGGGTCTTGGCTAAATTTGAAAAAGTGTCCCCCGGGAGGGGCAAATTGGGGGAGACTGTCATCGGAGGTGCATAACATCAATAAATAGTCACAGACCTTTCCAACGATATCTCACATGAGGGGTGTTGGCTAAATTTGGAAAAGTGCCCCCCCGGGGGGGGGCAAAGTGGTGGTGGGGACACCGTAGGTACATAACATCAATATGTAGTCACAGACCTTTCCAACGATATCTCACACGAGGGGTCTTGACTAAATTTGAAAAAGTGTCCCCCAGGGGGGGGGGGCAAAGAGTGGGGGGGACTGTCACCGGAAGTGCATAACATCAATAAGTAGTCACAGACCTTTTCAACGATATCTCATAAGAGGGGTACTGACTAAATTTTTAAAAGTGTCCTCCGGGGAGGCAAAGTGGAGGGGGGCGGCCACCGGAAGTGCATAGCACTAATAAGTAGTCACAAACCTTTCTAACGATGTGTCACATGAGGGGTCTTGGCTAAATTTGGAAAAGTGTCCTGAAATTTCATATTATAAATAATATTTAGCGGAGGGCTCCATAAAAAAATCCGATCTAAAATGATAAAAGCGGAAAAAACTACCCTCGCAGTGGGGGCCAAATTGGGGAGGGGAGGAAGAAAGTCTCATAATATGAAAGAGTCATCCGAGAGCTTACCGATGACATATCACATGACTGGTCCAAAAAAAGTTTGAAAATTGCTCCCCCTCTCTCCCCCCGTGGGCCCACTCTTTCACCCCGGAATTCACACAGCCGCCACTTTAAAATTTTTATGTTCAATAAATAATATTTACCGGAAGACTGCATAAAAAACCCATATTTAAAGTGATATTTAAATTTATTATAGAAATCGGCTACGGTTTTAAAAATTTGTTCGCCCCTTCCCCACCTCCCTTTGAGCGAAGAAAGGTTCATAGTAGGAAAAAGTGGTCAAAGGGCTTTTCGATTATATGCCACAGGAAGGGTTCGGTAAAATTTTTAAAATTGCACCCCATGAGTCCACTCTCACGTCCTCCTCCCTCGAAATCACCCGACCCACCTTCCTCTTTGAAAATTTTATATTTAATAAATAATTTTTATCGGAGGGTTCCAGGTATGTGACATCTTGGTAGGGCTAAAATAAGAGAAACTTTGAAAATTAAAGCTTCATTTCACAGCTCATTGTCATGCCTTTTTCTCTATCTCGTCCCTTGGTACTCTCGATAAATTTTCTTACTTTTCTTCTCTGCCGAGGACGAGAGAAATCCTCGAAAAGCTTCTCATAGCGAAATGTTGAAAAGCGCGAGAGAAATCCTCGAAAGGCTTTTCAATGGGAGATTTCGAAAAGGACGAGAGTAACAAGCGAGAGGCTTCCCATCGGGAAAGGTTGAAAAGGGCGAGAGGAAACTCTCGAGAGACTTCCCATCCCGAAAGGTTTAAAACCGCGAGAGAACCAACCATCGAGCAGCTTGCCCGTCGAAATGCTGGAAAAATCATCGAGATGAGATTTGTCGAAATGCGAGATGGAAATGAAGCTTTCAGAGTCAAACTTACCGCATTTCTGGTTTAAGTCATAATTTCTCAAAGGAGTCCATCTGCTTATCCAATCTCTTTTTAGCTCACAGGCTATCTAAGCCTGAGAGCTAATGTACTCGTCGGTTCTGTGTGTATGCATGTACTGTACGTACGTACATATGTATGTACGTAACACGATAACTCTTGATTAAAATGTACGATTTGCTTCAATTTTTTTTATGTTCATTCTGATAAGGCGTTTCGCTGTTTAGTTTTGACGGTTCATTGGTTAAGGATAAAGGGAGAGAAGGGGAGCTGCCCCCCCCCCATCCTTAATTTAGATAAATAGGTTTTTCATGGAGAATTCTTCGATTTGCTCCAAATTTCGTATACCGGTTTATTATGTTAAGGAGCTTCCCTGATTAAACTTGGAGGTTCATTAGTTAAGTATGAAGGGGGGATAGACCCCCTAGTTAATTTAGATAAATGGGTTTTTCATGCAGAATTATTCGATTTGCTCCAAATTTGGTATACCGGTTCATTATGTTAAGAAGTTGCCTTGATTAGATTTGGAGGTTTACGGGTTAAGTATAAAGGGGGAGAAGGGGGCTAGACCCCACCCCCCTTAATTTAGATAAATGGGTTTTTCATGCAGAATTATTTGATTTGCTCATAATTTGGTATACCGGTTTATTATGTTAAGGAGCTTCCCTGATTGAACTTGGAAGTTCATTGGTTAAGGATAAAGGGGGAGAAGGGGGGCTGTTCCGCCCCCCTTAATTTAGATAAATGGGTTTTTCATGCAGAATTATTCGATTTGTTCCAAATTTGGTATACCGGTTTATTACGTTAAGAAGTTGCCCTGATTAGATTTGGAGGTTTACGGGTTAAGTATAAAGGGGGAAAAGGGGGGCTGGTCCCCCCTTAATTTAGATAAATGGGCTTTTCATGCAGAATTATTTGATTTGCTCCAAATTTGGTATACCGGTTTATTATGTTAAGGAGCTTCCCTGATTAAACTTGGAAGTTCATTGGTTAAGGATAAAGGGGGAGAAGGGGGCTGGTCCCCCACTTAATTTAGATAAATGGGTTTTTCATGCAGAGTTACTCGATTTGTTCCAAATTTCGTATACCAGTTTATTATGTTAAGGAGCTTCCCTGATTAAACTTGGAGGTTCATTAGTTAAGTATAAAGGGGGGAAAGGGGGGTAGACCCCCTCCTTAATTTAGATAAATGGGTTTTTCATGCAGAATTATTCGATTTGCTCCAAATTTGGGATACCGGTTTATTATGTTAAGAAGCTGCCTTGATTAGATTTGGAGGTTTATGGGTTAAGTATAAAGGGGAGGGGCTAGTCTCGCCTTAATTTAGATAAAAGGGTTTTTCATGCAGAATTATTGGATTTGCTTCAAATTTAATATACCGATTTATTCCGATATGGCGCTTCCTTCATTAGATTTGGAGGTTCATTGGTTAAGTATACAAGGGCGAAAAGGGGGCAAGTCCCCTTAATTTAGATAAATGGATTTTCATGGAGAATTATTCAATTTACTTTAATTTTTTTTTCTATGTTTGTTCTGATAAGGAGCTTTCCTGATTAGATTTGGAGGTTCATTAGTTAAGTATAAAAGGGTTAAAGGGGTTAGACCACCCTTAATTTAGCGATATGTTTCTTTTTTTCATGCAGAATTATCTGATTTGCTTCAAATTTGATATACTGATTTATTATAGTTAAGGAGTTTCCCTGATTAGATTTGGAGGTTCATTGGTTAAGTATAAAAGGGGCAAACGGGGGATATTTCCCTTCATTTATTTTTTGAGGGACATTATTCTTTGAAATAAGAGTATAATATACAGTTAGTGTTAATAACCTGTGAGCTCAATGCCATCAGTTTAACTGGCACTTATCATTTTATTGCTATTAACCGATGTGGGTTATGAAGCATAGTGGTTTATGTATTCAGTTCTGTATAGTCCTAGTTTCAAACTTTACTGTTAAATTTAGTGTCATTTTGCCACGAATTTTCAATGTTTCTCTTATTTTAGCTCTGCCAAGCTGCCCCATACCTGGAGACTCAGATAAATACTATTTATTAAATATAAAAAGGTCAAAGAGGAAGATGAGTGAATTCTGGGGTGCGCGAGAGTGCACAAAGGGAGGGAGGGGGGGTGGGGTCGGGTAATTTTCAAACTTTTACCAAACCTCTCCTTGACATATCATCGGAAAGTCCTTTCACCACTCTTTCATATTATGAACCTTTCTCCTCCCAGAGTTGAATTCCGGAAGGGGTTCGGGGGGGGGGGGGGGAGAGCGGTGCGGGGATGACTTTTTTTTTATTGTAGAGATTTCTACAATAAATATCATTAAATGAGGTTTTTTAATGGAGCTCTCCGATAAATATTATTTATTAAATATAAAATTTTAAAAGTGGGGCTGCGTGATTTCCGGGTATATTCTAGGATAAAAGAGGGAACCCACGTGGGAGGGGTAGATTTCAAACTTTTTTTGGACCAGTCATTTGATCTATCATCGGAAAGTTTTCGGTTATCATTGCAAAGTTACTCTTTCATATTATGAACCTTTCTTCTTCCTTCCTTAGTTTGGCGCCTCGAGAGAGGCACTTTTCGAACTTTTTTGAAATCGTAGCGTTTTTAAACATTTTAGATCGGATTTTTTTACGGAGCACTCCGATAAATAATTTTTAATATATGAAAATTTCAAGGAGAAGGATGGGCAGGGTATATTTCGGGGGGGGGGGGGGGCACGATAATTGGAATCCTGTGAGTTGGGACTCTTTTCTATCTTTTGCTGACACCCCTCATGTGATATATCATTGGAAATCTCTGTGACTACTATTTCATTTTATATATCGCCCGCGCCCCTCCCCTTACTTTGCCCCCCGAGAGGGGGCACTTTACTAAATTTAGCCGACACCCCTCATGTGCCATATCGTTGGAAAGTCCTGTGACCACTTATTCATATTATGCACTTTCCTTGTCCCTCCCTCCTACTTTGCTCCCCGCGGGAGCTCGTTTAATGTATTCCAGTCGAAGACTTTATAAAAATGGGGAAATTAAAGATCCAATCTCAAATGACGTAGAAGAATCAATACAAAATTTTGATCCCTTTTATCATCCTTTAGTTCATATTTTTGCCACTAGGCAGTGCTTTTGATTCTTATTTCTTTGGCCATTTTGGTACTAATTGCCGAAAAATTCTAATTTTTGATACTTAAACTCCCCTTACCGCTTCATAGCTACTCGCGTTTTTTCAGCTTTTTTCAACCAGGGGGCACCCTTACAAGACTTTTCCAGTCTTATGGCTCCTTTATAGTTTCCCTTTGGTTTATTGTTTTTTTATTCCATCTGTTTTCAGTTACCCTATATTTAATAAAATCTGCCTTATATATATGTAAAAACAATGATTTCAATAATCGATTCTAGAACATCTCCTTTGTAGATTCTCGAAAGTAATCGATGGCTGTATCGATTGTGTATTTTACGATAACGATTTTTTTCGATTGGTAAATTTTCGAGAATCGCCCATCACTAAGCCCTATCACTACTATGAAATTGTCGGCCAGAATAATAGCTAAGTTTTCCAATAACTGTTTTTAGCTTTTCTCGTTATAATCGATTGTAAAACATCTCGATTGTAGATTCTATGAATTAATCGATGGCTGTATCGATTGTGATTTTTTACGATGACGATTTTTCTCGATTGTCGAATTCTCGAGAATCGCCCATCACTAAAGCTACCTCTTCCTCCCGGCACTGGCCGGAAGGACTTTTACTAATTTAAAATTGACCCGGATCTAATTTAAATATATTCATGCGGTTTATTTTGTTTGGTTCAAAATAGTATAAATTAAATAAAAATATGAAAAACAAAAAATCAGTTTTTGGAAAGTTAAGTGATGACTCCCCTTTAAAAAAATACATCGAGTCGGATAACCCACCATTTCACCAAAACCCAGTCCGAGGATCGGTCGGGTCGGATTGACTTTAAATTTCGGATTAGGTTTTGACTCTTTCGGGTCGGGTTGACTTTAAACGTTTCGGATTAGGTTTTGGCTCTTTCGGGTCGGGTTTGAGTTGACTTGATTTTTCAAAAGAAAGTGCCGAATATATTTCAAGTGAAAAAAAACTATATAGTATTGGAATATGTATGAGTGTATTTGTGTCATTTCTATACAAGAGGATAAAATTGATATTAAAGATGTAATTGTTGACTATTTTTCCATAATTGTGTTAGAATATAGATTCATTTCCTTTCACTTTGGATTCGGGCTTGAATATTTTGGATGAAGGTCCGGTTGGGTTGAAATATATCAGCTTTGGGTCGGGTTTCAGATTAAGGAAATCCCGAATATTAAAAAATAAATAAATAAATAAATAAAACTATATAATGGAACATTGATGCGTATATACGTGTCATTTTGTGTAAAAAAGATATATAATTGAGATTTGAGATATAATTGTAGGCTGTTTTTCCATAACTGTATTAAAATATGGATTAATTTTCTTTCACTTCGGGTTCGCGTGTGAATATTTCGGATTAGGGTCGGGTTAAGGTTGGAGTGTATCAGCTTTGTGTCGAGTTTCAGTTAAGAAAGTCCTGAATATTTTTCAAATGAAAAAAACAAACAATGTATTGGAATATTGATGCGCATATATGTGTCATTTTTATATAAAAAAGATACAATTGAGATTTGAGATATAATTGTAGGCTGTTTTTCCATAATTATATTAAAATATGGATTAATTTTTTTTCACTTCGGGTTCGGATTTGAGTATTTTCGATGACGTTTGGCTTAGGTTTGAAGTGTATCAGTGTATCGGGTCGGGTTTCGGGTTCAGGTTGGATTTATGTAAAAATAATTAATCTTTCCGCAAATCCTATATTAATAACGTGACAGTCTGAATAAAGTCAGGTAGGTTAGATGTAAAGTAAAAAAATTTAAATATTTTCATTTCCTCAAAACGTATCTATAATTCATAATTCAATACGGCTTATTTTGCGACTAATTACAGGAGAGCGAATGAAAACGAAGGGAAAAGCTAGTATATAAGTGATTTATGTTGAAATGAACTTGAAATGTCACTTTCGCATTAAATAAAACATTACTAGTTTCGTTTTAACTATACCTTGAATTTATTTGGACAGAGTGATATTTCAAAGATCGCCTACTCATTTGCAAATTAGAACCATTTACTGAGCATTCCAAGCAGTTTGAAACATGATATTCTGCCACAAAGATGATATATAATTTTATTATATAAAAAATTAATGCAATTTTATTATGTAAAATTTTGGTGTAATTTTATTACATAAAGTGTTTATTACATAAAATTTTGATGTTATGCTTTTATTGTTGAATACTTCATCGAAATATGAATGCTATTTTGTACTAATCAAGCATACAAAGTATTTCACATTTTATTTCGTATATGAGTATTCAAAGCTTCACGTTGCTGAGTTAGGTGTTGAAACACCATGTCTACAATGATTTGGTCTGTAAATTATTATAATAATTATTTTTTTTCTGTTGTATAACTTCTATCAATTAATTTCATTTCGTGGGTTTTTTTTTTTAAATTTGCGTTGAGTTTGTTTTGCTTCTATCTTATTTTTCTCTCCACAATTCATCGGGCATTTTGAGAATAAGCCTTAAATGCTATGTATACTGTTCCCGATCAGAAATCAATTGCGTATAACTTATATTGTGAAATACTGTCCCTAATGAAGAGTTTTACAATATCAGTTTTCATTTTAATTTTGTTATGTTTTTGTATTACTTTTGTAATTTTCCTATTCATATTTAATTATTATACTTTTTGATATATAGGTATTTGGATACTCAGTTTTATGTATCCCAAATGATTTAATTTTTCTGGTCGATCTTTCATTTGCTCTAATGTTTTAAAAGTACAAAAAAGTTTTATTAAACATACTTATATATATATAACCATTAAATAAACATTACTGACCACCAACAAAAACTGTGAAATTATGAATAAAATGACATTAACAAATACAGTTCCCTCCAACACACTTAACATAGATTCTAAAAACATAGTAAAAAACAGCAGAAATTGAATAACATAAATGGAATGATGGAAATTTATAGAACTTAGACAGAATCATCGAGTCCCAAATGCCTTAAGTTCCACAAATAAAATGCGTGGTTTCATCTTCATATTAGCCATAAATTAGCTAAAGAATATGAATTTGGGACTACCACGCACAAAAAACCGAGAAATGAACCATTGAACACCCATTAAGTTCAAAATGAAACAAGATTAAAAAGGATAGAGGAAAAATGAAAAAAAAAAAATACCAAATTAAAATCCATACTGTCATTTGGCGAAAACCTCGTTTTCAAATACCAGTTACATATGCATTTTTGTTATTACTTAGTTATCCCGCCGACCAAAAATCTATCGCCAAACTATAAGATTAAATGCCAATAATGGTTCATCGTAAATGTCACATTCACTTGACTTTAAGCAAGTTACACGTGTTTACGTCCTCAAGTGATTTTTATTTCGACTTTTTATTTGTATATTTATTAATGTTATACTAATTTATTTGTTCTTTCGTTATTTAAAATAAAAATTATGTCAATTTGTATAATTTGGCGAGTGTTTTGGCGATTTATATAATTTGGCGAAATGGGTCGACGGAATAACTAAGTAGTACCGTATTTTTTAATTATTTTCTATTATTTTTTAAATGAAATATAAAAAAAATAATTAATAATTATAGAACAAAATAATTTATATAATTTATTAAAAAAAATAAAAGTAAATAAAGATTTATTATCAAATAAACAACAATAGCCAGATTACCATGTCAACCTTTTCTGAAACATGAAAAAAAAATATCTGTTTGATTAAAATTTGAGTTGCCATCATTAGAAAAATATATATAAAATTAGAAAAAAATTAATATTTCGAAAACTTATTCGAATTTAAAAATTCTAATCCCAGTTTTGAGATCTGCGGATCAATGCTGATTTTTGGTGTTAATTTCATCGCAAAGTATTCCATATTTTAGGAGAAATCGCTTGAAACATAATCAGTCGATTCATATATCCGTTTCATAAATTCGTTTCATATATCCGTTTCATAAATTCGTTTCATATATCCGTTTCATAAATTCGTTTCATTAGGATTTTATATACTAGGGGCATTCAACTGAAACCCGGTCAGTGCGTGTAACTTTGCATTAGACGTAAGACGGCGCCACGTAACTGCGTGTATGGCGGCACCATCTATTGGTAGAGACACATTATGCAACATTTCATAGCAACGTTGCATAGCGACAGTATGGTTGCACGTCGAAGAGAAGGTAGTCACACGAGTTATCGTCCACTACTGAACATACAGGCGAGTAAGCAGGAACAACGAGGAGTGATTCAATTTTTATCGGAAGAGGGAGTTGGAGACCGTGAACTGTATCGACGGATGAAAGCTGTGTATGGTGAGTACAGTCTTATACCCTGTTCACACTGCGTTATCGGAACTCTCTTAAACCTCCGAACTCTCTGAGGGAGTTCCACAAACTCTCTGAGAGAGTTTCAACTTTCTTCGGGCTAGAGACAGTCACGACCATTCACTCTCGCTGGCTGTAAAGCTTCGCATTAACTGATTGGGTGTTGCGGGCGGTTTTATCTTAAGCGCATGCGCAAAGAACACAGTGACGTTCACTGAGTTATCTTAAGTGAGTTTTTCCATGTGAACAGGTTTCCAATTCCGGGAGGGTACCACCTCAAAATTAAGAGAGTTCGGCGGCCTAAGATATCTTAAGTATCGTAGTGTGAACATAGTATGAGTCGTTCAATTGCTGTGGAATGGCGCAAAAGATTCCTTGACGGGCGCGAGTCACCGGAAGACAACGCTCGTCCTGGACCGGCTCATCATGTCATCACACCGGAAATGATTGCGGAAGTGAATGATTTAGTATTGGCCAACAGCAGAATAACTGTGAGCGAGATCCATTGGTTACTGGGTATTAGCGTGGGCACCACTCACACCATATTGCATCAACATTTGAACTTTTGAATCTACCGGCTATTGTCGCAATGAGATAAATGCGCCAAAAGATTTGTCGACTATTTTTGAGTTTGTGTACTGTGTATAACTACATTTGTGTGTGTTAATAAAATCGTTACTTTGCAGTAGTGACCGGGTTTCATTTGAATGTCCCTTATATATAGGGTAGATGTGTATAGACCATAACAGTCAAGGATAGTTGTATTATGGTAATTTACCTTTCTTTCTTTACGAGAGTCGAGATTAATCGAGATTCCTTTTTATACCGCCTCGCCTTAATTCCGAATGCACATGATCATGCAAGCTCAAATTTATAAAATTTTGTGACTTTCTAGCAAAGACATTCAGTACTAAAGGGCTGTGGAACCTAGAAATAGAAAATATTCAAAAAGCATTATCGAATAATAAATACTTATTTAACCATGTTTTAAAAAAAAAATTCAAAAGAAAAAAATTCCCTTACATATAAAAGCACAATATATATGAGCTTAGCCGTCAGTGTAGAACATAATCGTTGTTGACTCTTTCTTATTGCTTAGATTATCATAATTGGATTTCCCTTATAGTGTTGTTTGAGGGATTTTGCCGCAATACATTCTCTCTTTCTCTTTCTCTCTCTCTCTCTCTTACACACACACACACATATATATATATAAATCGCCTGTTAATTTTTAGTGCCGGAAAGTTCGAAATTTCTTAAAATTCAAAGTTTCATAACTCGGCAAATATTGGTCATACATAGAAAAGTAGATTTTTTATTCTTTTACTTGTCAGAGCACGGATAAAAGTTTTCTAATTATAACTTACAGGACCCAAGCACTATATTAAAATTTCAATTTCATATTTTAATACGTGTACAGCCCTTCGGAAAGCAAATGCTTTATCTAAAAACTAAACTTGATTTCTATACTTTTTGTCATTGGAGGCATGTTTCAATAATCAGAGGTTTAAAAGATAACCGTTATAACTCTGGTAAATAAAATTAAGTAATATGGGCTACATCATGAGAAATGTCACCCGGAGGTGATTCCCATAATATATCAGGGTTCATACAGAGTTGGGAAGAAAAAATCCAAGGAGTACCGAAAAAATCCAAGGAGTCTGAAAAATTTTAAAGGATTTGCCATTTGTTGTTGTTGTTGCTTTTATGTGCTACATTGTTATGTGTATGCACTCTCCAATTTTTAATGCCCAATTTGGAGAGAAAAACAAATTTTACTCTATTAGAATCTAATTGTCAGTGATGAAATTGCACAGTATTCACTATATATTGCTTACTGATTTCGTAAGATTAAATACAAAATAGACAATCAACTTTTTTATGCAGCGAACAATGGTCATATAAACAGAGATTAGTCAAACCCCAAACACTTATTATGTATATCAAATACATGATACATCTTAAAGAAAATTTTAAAAGTAAAAAAAGTAAACGTAAAAAAAAAAAGAATACTAAACGCAACATACAAGAAAAAATATAAAAAGTTTTGAATTTATTTATTTAGAACAGTAGTAACATATTTCTTTAAAGGTAAAACTTTGACGAAATTCGCATTTTTTTTTTTTTTATCGATCATATGATAAAATTCGCGTTTTTTCGCGATCTTTTAAGAAAATTCACGTGTTTTTCGCGATTTTCGGGGGGGGGGGGATTCGCGTTTTTTGCGATTTTCTGGGGAGAGGGAGAAATTCGCGTTTTTTTTTCGCGTTCTGGGGGAAATTTGCGTTTTTTCGCGATCTTTTGATCGCTACTGCGTGTTTTTCGCGATTCTTTAACAAAAATTGAGTTTTTCCGCAATCCTTTGAGGAAATTCGCGTTTTTTTCACGACCATTCGAGGAAATCCGCGTGTTTTTGCGATCTTTTGAGGAAATTCGCGTCTGTTTCGCGATCTTCTGGAGAAATTCGCGTTTTTTTCACGATCTTCTGGGAGAAATTTGCGTTTTTTCCTTTGAGGAAATTCGCGTGTTTTTAGCTTTCTTTCGAGGAAATTCGTGTTTTTTCGCGATCTTTTAATGGAATTCGCGTTTTATTTCGATCGTTTGACGAAACTGACGTTTTTTTCGCGATCATTTGATTGAAACCGCGTGTTTTCGCGATCCTTTAACGAAATTTGCGTTTTTCGCGATCATTCGAGGAAATTCACGTGTTTTTCGCGATCATTCGAGGAAATTCGCGTTTTTTCCGCGATCTTCTGGGAGAAATTCGCGTTTTTTCCGCGATCTTCTGAGAGAAATTCGCGTTTTTTCCGCGATCTTCTGGGAGAAATTCGCGTTTTTTCCGCGATCTTCTGGGAGAAATTCGCGTTTTTTCCGCGATCTTTGAATGGAATTCGCGTTTTATTTCGATCGTTTGACGAAACTGACGTTTTTTTCGCGATCTTTTGATTGAAACCGCGTTTTTCGCGATCCTTTAACGAAATTAGCGTTTTTCCGCGATCATTCGAGGAAATTCGCGTTTTTTCCGCGATCTTCTGGGAGAAATTCGCGTTTTTTCCGCGATCTTCTGAGAGAAATTCGCGTTTTTTCCGCGATCTTCTGGGAGAAATTCGCGTTTTTTCCGCGATCTTCTGGGAGAAATTCGCGTTTTTTCCGCGATCTTCTGGGAGAAATTCGCGTTTTTTCCGCGATCTTTGAATGGAATTCGCGTTTTATTTCGATCGTTTGACGAAACTGACGTTTTTTTCGCGATCTTTTGATTGAAACCGCGTTTTTCGCGATCCTTTAACGAAATTAGCGTTTTTCCGCGATCCTTTGAGGAAATTCGCGTGTGTTTCGCGATCTTATGGGGAAATTCGCGTGTGTTTCGCGATCTTATGGGGAAATTTGCGTTTTTTCGCGATCTTCTGGGAGAAATTCGCGCTTTTTCGCGATCTTCTGGGGGAAATTCGCGTTTTTTCGCGATCTTCTGGGGGAAATTCGCGTTTTTTCGCGATCTTTTAATGGAATTCGCGTTTTATTTCGATTGTTTGACGAAACTTACGTTTTTTTCGTGATCTTTTGATGGAAACCGCCTGTTTTTCGCTATCCTTTGACGAAATTTGCGTGTTTTTCGCGATCCTTTGAGGAAATTCGTGTTTTTAGCTATCTGTCAAAAATTCGCGTGTTTTTCACGATCTTTTGAGGGAATTCGCATTTTTTGCGATCTTTCGAGGAAATCCGCTTTTTTTCTCGATCTTTTAAGGAAATTCCTGTTTTTTCGTGATCCTTTGAGTAAATTCACGTTTTTTCGTTGTCTTTTAAGAAATTCGCATCTTTTTCGCAACCTTTTGAAGAAATTCGAGTTTTTTCGCGATCTGTTGGAGAATTAGGTTTTTTTACGATCCTTTGACAAATTTTTTCCGCGATCGATTGACGAAATTTGAAGGTATTTTTTGGGAGATATTTGCGAAAAACGCGATTTTTCCGAGATTCTTGGCTAAATGCCAAACATCGATAAAATTTAAATAAAGATCGGTTAACAGTGTTGAAAAACGGACCTAGTGGGAGATTATCCTGACCAATTAATGCTGTGCATAAAGGATTTACCGAGGGTTTTACAATCACGATTTTTTTCCTCTGCAGCAATGTCGCTTGCGTCCGAAGCCGCAATACAATTTAAGGAGTTTCTAAGGAGTGGTTTGCTTATCTAAGTAGTTCTAAGTACTACTTGGGAATGTTTTCATTTCTAAGGAGTTTCCAAGGAGTCTAAGGAGTCTGTGCGAACCCTGTATATGTACATACAGACGTGTAAAAAAAAAAAGTAAACATCCCTTACTAACTCTGTAAAAATTTGTCGTAGAAGAAAGTTACTGGTGCCACACGTTTGGTAATAAAGTCTACTTTTAAAATTTGCTTAGGATGCCATCTACATATTAAAACGAACCATAACTTTGTTTTTTTCCAATAGCAGTACACAATTCTGACACGATAAATGAACTCTAAAGCCTTCAATTAGCCTAAAAACAAATTTTTATGCAATTCGTACGATAAGTTTCCGAGAAATTAATTATTTTAAAACAAGCGTATTTTAGGGGCTGTATCCAAATTGAAGTTCGGTACTCAATTGTTGACTGAGAGAGCCCCCTTCTTGATCAAAGTATCTTAAGCGCCACTCAAGCAGTCATTGAAGACTGCTAGATTACAGGATAGCATAAGAAATTTCAAAATGTCTAGTCACTTCTATCATAGACGGCCCCTTAAACTGTCATTTTGCCGTTCTTTATTCATATAATGAAATTATAATAAATTCAAATTCAACGTATTTACGTTTGGGTATTTTAGTATTATTGCTACACAAAAAATTAGCACATTAGGAGTACAATTTTAGGAGATATTAATAAAAATATGAAAATGTAATTTAACATTAGAAGCACTAAATTCTGAATGTTTATAATTGAAAAACTTACCATTCAAGTGACTTGAAATTTGGTGTCTAGGCATAGTTTGAACCGAAGATTTGAAATGTTAAAATTGGGTATTGTCAGAGAACAAAATGAAGTTTGGGTTCATTTTAATATGTAGATGGCCCCTTAAGCAAATTTTATATACGTCATTTAAAAGTAGACTTTATTTCCAATCGTTCGGTACCAGTATGATTCTTCTACGATAATTTGTAGGAGTAAGTAGGGGGTGTTTACTTTTTTTTTTCCACAACTGTACGTATATATATTATGCAAAACAGGAAAAGAAAAAAAAAGAGAGTCATCAAGGTATTGCCAAATACAATGAAGCGGTATGTGTTACATCAAGTGATGATTCCCATAATTCATATTTTATGTACATATACATATAAAAAAAGTTTTACCTAAAATGGATTTATTCAGCGTGTCACATTACTAATAAGAATTGTGGAATGGTTAGTTTGACATAAAACTAATTTGTACATGAAAATGCTTTTAAGAAAAGAAGAGATTTTCTTTTACTATTTTGCTCTTAAATCATCATCGCATTTTTCTAAAGTAAATTATAAAAATAAATTCTATCGCACATGTAAAACACTATTACGACAAAATTTTAAACATTATATAGAATTTCAATAACGTTCTGCAAAATTAAGCTATTTAAGAATCTCTGACTCAAATAAAAATAGAAGCTGATGTAAAATATAGAAAAGCATTATTAAACAAATGGCGATCGCAACCACAGTGTTCCTTTCATCATATTTACAGATAGATTTCATGTCATGGGAAAACACGAAGAGCATGGGAAATCCTTTTACACTAAGCAAAATTTGGCAACGCGCCAAAATGATAAAATTCCGTGATGGTAAGACTTAATATTAATGAGCAAACATTACCGGATGATAGCAACAGTCAAAAAGCTATTGACGTTACAGTTATGTCATTCAAGATATGTTCTTTATGAACGAAATTTTACTCTCAAATACACCTTTCCCTCCCTTAAAATGTGTAAATATTTAAAAAAATTTCTGGTAAAAATTATATTTGATTTTTTAATTGGAAAAAGTATTTTTTTTTAAATGGCCAACTGAACGATGCACTAATTACTACAATGTCACATTGGAAAAGGAGCCCTCCGTTAACGAATGCTTTGGCTATCAAAGTTTTTTTTCTGTTGGATAGCGAAATCTTTATATGCTAAAACCACAATCTATATAAACTTATGCATGCATATTCTTTAATGTTGGTATCTATATATAAAGAGAAACAAATATTTGAGGCATGTTTTGATACCTTTATCATCTTGATTTATTAATAAATTAGTGTTTCATCTTCAATGTTTCCAGAACTTGTTTATTTTATACATCCGACTCTCGAACCTAGGAATTTAAGTAAAAACCTAACTAAAGCCGGACGAGTTGTCGGATGTATAAAATAAACAAGTTCTGGAAACATTGAAGATGAAACACTAATTTATTAATAAATCAAGATGATAAAGGTATCAAAACATGCCTCAAATATTTGTTTCTCTTTATATATAGATACCAACATTAAAGAATATGCATGAATAAGTTTATATAGATTGTGATTTTAACATTCATAGAGACTTTAGGGTGCCAAGGATGCATAACTTTCGTTCTTTTACTTAATTGCATCTATTCAATTTTATTGGTTGCCAGAATTATTGATAAAGTGTTTCTACTCACCTCTTAATTTTCTTAGTCAGAAGAATCAAAGTGTATCATCCAAGTTAAGTCTGGTAATCCAATTCATAGCACTGCTATTTTAAAGTATGATCCACTGCACTATAATTTACTAACTCTCGATGTGCGGCTGCATAGAAGCAAAACCCGCATACTTTTATATGAGCCCGGAGAATACAAAATTCTCCCTTCTTTAAAAGAAAAGGGTTATTTTTTCTCTACGCTAAAACTCTATCTCAAAGAAAAGGGATGTTTTTCCTTCCGAATCTAAACTCCCTCTCCCTTCACTTCCCAATTCTCATATCTTCCTCATTTTACTGTCTGCTCAAAATCCCGCGTAGGAATCTTCTCCTCCTATAAAAATATCCAAGGGGCGACTTCTTTCTGTATTTTGCTTAACCATTTGTTACTGGACCCATTGAGGCTTACTTACGGTTGCATAATGTTATAATTTTTTTAGTAACGCTAACAGTGGTGGTCTGAAACATGTCCCTTAATACCTTAATCCCTTTTTACGACGTAATCTGAAACTCGTGTTACTAACATGGGATATTTTTATAGCTAGCTTGCTAATCTCACTAAAATTTACTGATGACAGAGTCACCAGATGTACAAAAATCCAGTCTCATTTTTTTTTAACTCTATCTATTCAAGTCTAACTTGTGAACGTTTTAGACAAGTTTATTGCCTAACCGAGTATTTTCTTTACCAAACACACAGTTAAAACGGCAGCTCTCTCTCATTCTAGAAATTCCATCCTTCTCGCGACCCCACGCAGCACATGCAAACCTAAAAACATATCCTGCTGATGCAAATTCCTATATTATGTTTTTGTGTCGATTTCCTTCCCTTTTCGCACACGTGTGATATGGCGGTGTTATCCTGACAGAACAACCGAAAATTCGTTTTCGCTTTCGAATTTCGCTGAAAATTCGTTTCCGGCGAAAATGCTACCGAAAGTTTGGCCGGGCTGAAACTGTCTATATTCCAAAAATCTGGTTCGTCCTTTGGAAATTTTCAGCATTACTCATTAATTTGAGCTACATCGGCTCAAATGAGACACTCTTTATTTATTGCTATGAATTTCACTGTTTATAATTAGGAGTCATGGCTGACTACGGACGTGAGTGAAAATTATAAAGCAAGCAATGCATATATAGCTAAATTTTGAAGATTTTGCACGTGCTCATTAAAAGCTGCAGACTTAACAGTATAATAGAAAATTTTTAGTTTGAAACCGCAGAAGTGTTTCGAATGTTCTTTGAGAAAGTTCTATCATTCTGTGTCGTTGGTGAATTAATTACTTTTTATTTTATGTGAAGATAAAAAGTTTTGGTCAGAGGCACAGAGAGTCAACTTGGGACCCGGAGATAAATTTTTCAAACAGGGACGCTATTTCAAAACTTCCTTAGGTAGGTGAAGGAGTGACAAAGTTTTTTGGGAGGGAGTAAGCAAATATTTATTTAAGTATACATCTTATCTACATTTGAATCTCTGCTAAACTAATAATAATTATAAATTGTGAAATGGTTATTTTTTTTTATTTAAACATATTCAATGTTAAATTCCAAAAACAAACTTTTAAGTAGTTTATTTTAGTTATTTTAAATGCAAAATATTAAATAACTGAAAAGATGTGTGTATTTAAAAATTAAATATTCATTATTCAATTTCTTCTCTATTATTTAACTATATTGTTAATTAATTGTTAATAAGTGCCTATGATTGTTGGTTGTCGTAAAGTAATAAAATATAAAATTTGTATTATTATTTGAGGGGCTCACAACCATGGCAGATCAAGTCCATTAAAAAAAAATAAATAAATAAAAGGTCTTTGAGGGTTCCGTGCAATAAATATATGAAATATTAAATGTATTATTTAAAAAAATCGTTGCTAAAAGAATAATAAGACTTTGCAAAAAACTATGCAACGTAGGGTTGAGTATAGCTGTATATACTAGAAAAGTATGAATGGGTATACCATAAAAGTTCAAAAAGATATGAAGTCTAAATAATTAATATTGCTATTCTGTATAACTCTTTTTTTTATTCTTATCCTAATCTGTTTATGATGAACTTACTTCGGTACTGACAATAAAATCAGTGCATATTTAAAATTTATTTAGCATTTCATAAACCCAAATTCAGAGTAGCAATGATCTTTTCTTTTTACTGTGTACCTACAACAAAACACTTGTTTACAGTTTAAATTTGGCATTGTGCTAAACGAGCTTCAAAAGGAGGTCGCAAAGTTGCAACGCTGCCTTGATCCGTGATGCGGTTTTCCAGATAGGTTTTTAATTAATCTTTAAAGACACGCGTGGCGTATTGAGAGAGCCACTCAATGCAAACTAGTCGCGAATCCCATAGTATTTTTCTAATTAAATTAGTCTGTTCTTAACAGTTTGACGTTTATTTCTTTTATACTGTTACTGGGTATTGCATTACACGAATATATCACTAAAATGTGTTATTTAGGGTTTAAAAGCCAATGGTACATAGAGTACATTGCCCCTGTCATTATATGTTCAAATCGTCCGTGTTTTTAAGTGTCACCGTCCGTGTCTTTAAGGGTTAATATCTCGGTTAATTATCATGGATTTTTTTTCAAAAATCCTTATCAATAATGCCTTTATACTTCTGCTACGATAGGTACCTCCAGCGCTCTTCAACACCTTTGTTGAATGCCCAAAAATCGAAATTTGTGTGTAATGGAAAAATGTGATTTTCCCAAAAACTATGTGACCTAGGCTAATCGCTATAGTTTTCTCCCAAGGTTTAAATTAATGTCCTACTACCTCTAATTTTTTCGTAATTTTAGTTTCAATAGATTTGGAAATAGAAGGACATATTTTTGTACTACATTTTCGACGATATCTCTGAGAAAATAATACGTAAAATTAAAAGAAATTTATTTTTGAATTCAGTGTTACGAATGCTTTCACACGATATCCCACACGATATACAAAGAAAAGATTTTTTTTTTAAAGTAACTTAATTAGCCCCTTTACATTTTTCCTAAATATATTTGTGAATATTTCAAATGAAAATCAAATTTCAAAGTGATTGCTTAAAAGGCGCAAAGGCCAACATAGTGAAAAAGATTCCAAGCCGGGACTCGAACCCGGGCCATCAGTATAACGCACCGACGTTCTACCGACTAAACCACTTGGAACGATACGTAGCTCGGAAAATTTCTCACTATTATATGTTGGCAAGACTACAAACGTAGCACAAGATGGAATATTTATCGTGAGCCACCGACCTGGGCGAGCACGAAACATAATTAAATCCAGCATCGATAGAAACTATTTTAATACATGGAAATTATTCCAGAGAGAAACATTCGCCTTGCATACAATATTTCAAATGAAAATCAAATTTCAAAGTGATTGCTTAAAAGGCGCAAAGGCCAACATAGTGAAAAAGATTCCAAGCCGGGACTCGAAACCGGGCCATCAGTATAGCGCACTGACGTTCTACCGACTAAACCACTTGGAACGATACGTAGCTCGGAAAATTTCTCACTATTATATGTTGGCAAGACTACAAACGTAGCACAAGATGGAATATTTATCGTGAGCCACCGACCTGGGGCGAGCACGAAACATAATTAAATCCAGCATCGATAGAATAAATCACGATAAATATTCCATCTTGTGCTGCGTTTGTAGTCTTGCCAACATATAATAGTGAGAAATTTTCCGAGCTAGGTATCGTTCCAAGTGGTTTAGTCGGTAGAACGTCAGTGCGCTATACTGATGGCCCGGTTTCGAGTCCCGGCTTGGAATCTTTTTCACTATGTTGGCCTTTGCGCCTTTTAAGCAATCACTTTGAAATTTGATTTTCATTTGAAATATTGTATGCAAGGCGAATGTTTCTCTCTGGAATAATTTCCATGTATTAAAATATTTGTGAATGTTTAATAATCTGTAAATATGTGGGTGAATAGTCTTTATTGCTTCCCCCAATTTGAACTTTCTACGATCCATGGTTTGCGAGCAAATTGCTGCGACAGACAGAAAGACACAGGGGTAATCTTAATGGTTCCTTTTGAGGTAGTCCATTTAGAAGGTGCATAGAATGTGCTTTATCCACTCCCGCAGTAAACCAAGTCTGTAAACAGATAACATATATGAGAAAGTATGTGAAAACAGACTTAGTTCACTGAGAGAGTGGATAAAACAGATTTTATGCACCTTCTCAATGGACTATCTCATTTTTTTTTTTACTTACTTCTATCTTCAATAGAAGAAAGTGTTGTAATCGAAATTTTTTTCGACTTCCGGTTTTCGACGGATTTACATATTTTAGGGGTCAGAGATCCCAAAAAACATGTTTATAGAAAATGTCTGTCTGTCCGTGTGTCCGTCTGTCTGTAAGTGTATGAAGTTATGCATAGAATTGAACCAAATTTTTATTTTAAGTTTTTGGCTATGGCAAGCAGATCCTCCCTGAATTTGGAAAAAATTCGCCTGTAGGGGGCGCTGTAATAGCTATTTTTGTGCGATTTTGAATATTGTACCATCCAAAAGTATATGAAGTTATGCATAGAATTGAACCAAATTTTTATTTTAAGTTTTTGGATATGACAGGTAGGTCCTCCCTGAATTTGGAAAAAATTCGCCGCTAGGGGGCGCTGTAATAGCTATTTTGCATATTGTACCATCGAAAAGTGTATGAAGTTATGCATAGAATTGAACCAAATTCTTATTTTAAGTTTTTGGCTATGGCAAGCAGATCCTCACTGAATTTGGAAAAAATTCGCCTGTAGGGGGCGCTGTAATAGCTATTTTTGTGCGATTTTGAATATTGTACCATCCAAAAGTATATGAAGTTATGCATAGAATTGAACCAAATTTTTGTGCTTCTTTTTGGTCATGGCATGAAGGTCCTCCCTGAATTTGGAAAATTTCCGCTGAAAGGGGGCGCTATAATTACGATATCTGTACCATTTTCTTTATTGTACAATCGAAAAGTGTATAAACTTATGCATACAATTGAACCAAATGTGTTGTGCATGTTTTTGGCTTTGGCCAACAGGTCCTCCTTGAATTTGGAAATATCGCGCGGTAATGGGGCTCTGTGATTGCGATTTTTGTATACTTTTCTTGATTTTTCATAGTTCTGTTGTCCATCGGCGGCTCGTGCAAAGGCGGGAACTCACTTCCTTCTAAGTCAGCTATTCGCAAACATCTGATAATAACAGAATAAGGAAAAACTATTAATTTTAACAAATATCATGATATAGATTAACTCGTTTTTAGTTCATTTAATTGACTGAAGCAGGAATTTAAGATGAAAATCAAAGTTGGTATAGTAATGAACTAATAATATTGAAGTATTAACATGTGTAACTAGTTTTTGAAATATTAAGATGTATAAGATAGAAGAAAGTTTTGGGATTGGCACATCCAACTAGTTCAAAATGGACTTAGTCTACAATGGTTGTGAGCCCCTCATTTATGTTTTGTTTGAAACTTATAAGCACACATAGATATATATGTATATTTGTTTGTTTGAAATGTGTTTCTGTACACTCAGCGCCATCGCTAAGATTTTTTATTGGTGGGGGAGAGAACCTTAAATTGCCAAGTCAAATTTCAGTTTTTTCCAATTCGTTTTATAATTTTGCCAACTTACCACAGTTAAAACATGCAATATAGTTCTTATTTGTTGAAAGTTTAATAATATTCCCAATTAGCTTAGTAATTTTTGCCAAGTCCATCAGAAATAGAAAATATATTATAGTTTTTATTAAATTTTTTACAAATTTGCCAATTAAGTTTGTAAATTTGCCAAGTGTAATAACATTCGCGAATGTTTGGGGGGGGCCCCTAGCGAGGCCCCTGTGTACACTTATAATTAATTAATAATTACGTATATTTATATATTATTAATAACTTTAAAAAACTTTTGGGGGGAAATTTTCGTTTTCGGCCAAAAATAGGAAGATTACCGAAATTTGGCTTCGGCTTCTGTTTCGGTCGATCCTTAGTTTCGAAATTGGAAGAGAAATTACGTTTCGCCTAACTAAGATTTTGGCTAACGTATGTGATTCCGGAACGAATTATCTTCGTTAACCGAGAATCACCAAATTTAAAATTAAAATGTACTGAGTTAAAGAATAAAATTTACTACACATGTAAATCAGAATTGCGGTAACCTTTTAATGAATGAAAAAATGCATTAGATTAGATTACATCCTATGTTTTGGATATAATATTACGTATTTGAATTTTTATTTTATTTTATATTCGAATTTCTGTATTACATTCTGTATTTGAATTGCATTCTATATTTTGAAATGAATTCTGTAAATTCTTTTAAGTAACTTTAATACAAGGCGGGGGGGGGGGGGGGGGGAGAGTCGGATAAAATGTCGAACAATACAGAAAAAAAAATACTTAAGAATGATAATCATACCCATGATGCTCCTTTCAACGGATTTTACAAACAGATTTCACATCAGGAAGAATTTGAGCAATCTTTTTCCACTATGTAAAATTTGGCAACGCGCCAAAATGATTAAATTTCGCCGATTGTTAAAACTTAATATTAATGAGCCAACGCAACACACAAAAAACAAATGGCTATCATCATTACAGTTATGTCATTCGAGATATGTTCTTTATGAAGTAAATTTTCGTCCTAAAGACAGTTTTATGTTTTTTTCTCTTAAAATGAGCATCGGAAAAAAAAATTTCAAGAGTTATTTTTGGAAAATTTTACTTAAAATATAACTGATTGTTTAATTAGAGAAAGTTAATTTTTTTTAACAAAATGGCGAACTAAACAATGTACTAATTAGCGGTTTCAAGAGAAATTTTTGACAGAACATTTACTATCTGAAATTTATTCGTGGGGGAATGTCTGAATATTTCTTTCACATCCATCATATATGTAGATTACATTCAAATGAAGTTGAAAAAGCACGCTGGTGCAAGAAATTAATTTTAAAAATACTGATGAAAAGACATATTTTAACAGCAGCGCATAAATCTATTTTAAGCAGTTTCTTAATTGTCTGCTTTTTCTTGATTGCAAGTGGAAAAATATTTAGATTAGCTTAAAAATAGTCATCATACAAAATATTAACAAAAGCAAAAATATAATAAATATTGACAGAAAAAAGTTATGAAATCATTCTACGAATTCCATTTAAAATTTCCGAAGTTGCTTTTGGAGATCTTTAAAAAATCTTCGTATATAATTGTAGAAAATAAGAAAAAAAAATACTCTTTATATTGTAATTAGTATAATTACTCTTTCTATTGAAGATAGAAGAAAGTAAAAATAAAAATGAAAAAATAAAAACGGCAATTTGCAGAAAATGCCTTGTTATCCGCCTACTTTTAGAAACAAACTGAAATTCAGCTCACTCTTTCGCCGATATCTTTCTAAATTATCACGATATTGGACAAGTCTTTTTATATGAGCTGCTTTATAGTGTTGACTGCAAAATCATGAAAATAAAAAAAAATCTTTTGTATCGCTCGGGCATGCACAGTAAAAAAAAAAAAAAAAAAAAAAAAAAAAAAATCATACAAATTCTCTTTGTGCTCATATTTCATCAAATATTTAACGTTTGTATTCTAATTGTAATATAGTTGTTACATTGTCACATTTGCTGAAAGTGGCGTTAAGTTTGATTAATTTTATCATGCTACAAATAAAAAACATGCAAAAATTTCTTGAATAATTTAAAGAAACTTTTACATTTCCCTCAATTCTAATCTTACACAAATGAACAAACACATTGTGCAACATCTACATAGAAATGTGCTGTAGCTACAGATAATTTAGAGCCTTTTATTCCCATCCCAAATGTTATTTTTTATCTCAAATTTGCTGTCTGTCTGCTAATTTCCCTCGTGATCAAACCTTCGATGAAAAGTATGAGGTCAAACATTTTCTTTACATCACCGAAGTTCCAGGAGAATTCATTCAAATATTTCTCTAAATATTCGACAAAACTTGTAAAATGAAAAATGTCCGGTGATTTTTAGATATAATAGTGTATAAAAGCTCCAGAAAGTAGAATAAAGTGTTAGGTAAATAAAATCCCAATTTCGATCCCAAATATTATTTTTCATCTCCAGTTTGTCGTCTGTCTGCTAATTTCCCTCGCGATCAAACCTTCTGTGAAAAGTATGAGGTCGAACATTTTCTTTATATTACCGAAGTTCCAGGAGAATTCATTCAAATATTTCTCTAAATATTCGACAAAACGTGTAAAATGAAAAATGTCCGGTGATTTTTAGACATAGTAGTGTATAAGATCTCCAGAAAGTAGAATCGAGTGTTAGGTCAATAAAATCCATTCTCTCAACTCCATTTATGAGATCCTTTTGCAAAGAAACTACTGGAGGTCCTTTTACTCGTACATAATTTGTCTTACAAATCTGTTTGTTTCTTGATATGATATCTTCAAATAATATATGTATAAAACCAGAAAAAATATTGTTTGAGGGGTCTTTAAAAACTTGAATTCCCTATCAATGTGCGTAATCACTCAAGTCAATCAAGCAATCAAGTGCCAAGTCAATCAAGCCCTCTGGATTGTTTTTATCTATTTCGAAGAAAAGTTAGGTCGCATAAGAATAAATTAACAGAAAACATGAAATTTATTTATTTCCCCTCACACACACACATGACTGGTTCGATGATATTACGGCGCACATCGACTCTTTCATAGGAACCCTTGTAACTATTTACCCATGAAAAATAATGAAAAAAAAATGCTTTTTGATGTCGTTGTGAGATGGCCTTACTATACAAGGTTTTCAGATATTCATTCAACAAACTCAGGGGGCATTTATGGACACCAAGAACAAAGAAAAGTACAATGGAACATGAGGTCGCAAACCATGTTTAGTGTGCGAAAATCGTGGAAATACATATTCTGTTTGTCACGTCACACGGGAACGAAGAAAAGAACAATAATAATAACAATAAAAATATTTCACATTAATTTACAACACAGAAGGAAATTATTACAGTTCTTTTTCTAAATGGTGGCCGCGAACATCATCGCACAGTTCACAGCGACGTATAAACGATTTCCTGACCCGCTCAAAGATACCGGATGTGACATGATGTTTGCCGCAGAGACAACAACAGGGCCCGACTAGCAAGTTTCTGTGCCCAGGGCACTTTCAATTTTTCGTGCCCCCTTAGACTGATTGATTTACAAATACTAGTTTTTTTACATATTACACATTTATTCAAAAAGTGACAACTTAAAAAAATTGAGTTTTCTGGAAAATTGAAAAATGTTCTAGGTATTAAAAAATATATTTTTTTTGTCTATTATTTATTGAAATATGCTTTTAATCATATATTGACATATATTTTTGTCATTTCATCGTATTAATACATCAAATATCACATTTTTCACAATTATGATTTTTTAAATGAAAATTTAGATGGAATTCTGAAAAATTTTGTGTCCCTCAGAAATTTCGTGCTTAAGGCATGGGCCCCAGGTGCCCTTGCGATAGTCAGGACCTGGACAACAATCTGCGCTTCGAGATCCTCAGGTGTGTCCACTGATACTGGCATCTCATAAAGGACTGATTTTAGGTGACTCCAAAAGAAAAAGTTCAAAGGATAGAGATCCGGCGAACGGGGAGTCCAAGCTACGGGTTGCCGCGTCCAATCTACTTCCCTGGATATCTGGTATAGAGATGGTTACGCACCTCGCATGAAAAATGTGCTGGGACGCCATCATGCATGAACCATATGCCTTGTTGCATCAAGTAACATCCGTTTTTCCTCTCCCCTGGATTCACAAGCTGAATACGCCTTTTCGCGATTTTCACCAGCTAAAACTGGTTTGCGATCCCATATTCCAATACAATTTTATTCGTCTTGATGTCTACTAACAACCCTCTGACTTTGTCGGATAAATATCTGACCACCGTGTATAGGCACTCCTACATTGTACTTAATTTGGCTAAGTCTAGAGCCGGCCCAGTTTTTATCTGCAAACAAGTCTCACCATGAAATTTTGAAGTGGATTCTGCGATCCCTAGAGCAGGCTTTGTTTCTTTTCAAAGATGATATAAATAACGTCATACATCGTGACTGTAACTTGTCCATAGTAAAAGCTTTTAGTTTCTCGGAGACGTGTTTCTACCTTTCATACAGTTTGCACCATCAAAAAGCAACTTATTTTTATTTTACAAAGTAATTTTCTTTGCGACAAAATGAGATTACCTAATTTTATCGCTCCCGTGTGACGTGAGAAAAATCGCATATTTTTTTAAACACTTGCTCATTACTCACTCAGGGAAGTTCATTTCCGGAACAGCCTTGATCCATTCATAAAACGCAAAGCTTTTGCATTGCACATACAGAAAGAGGAAAGAAATCGATAAATATTTCTTTGCCTGAAATCAGAAGTTTGTTGAAAATTCTAAGAGACATTTCTAACAACTTTTTCCCTTAAAGGACTGAAAAATGATATTTTACACTTAGAACGCTATAGGTCGATTCCATCGTAACTGACGTAACACTTTATCATCGAATTTTGTTTTCAAAACTGTGTAGAAAATATACTAATAAAGCTAGAACAAATTTTTACAATTTAAAATATTTCTTATTAAGGACTTAATACCCAAATATCTGCAGATTATTTAAATCTCTCTTTTAGTTCCAAAAATTACAATTCAAAATCTGTAACTGACGTAACATAAAATAGACAAACATTTTTTCTGTCTTCATTGAGGTGTAAAAATTATCAAAACTATTCCGTTAAAAAAAGGGTGATATAATGTTCTCAACAACACTTAAGTAATGACAAATTATAACAGTAACTTGTTTAATTAATTTCTGAACAATAAAAAAGAAAAAATGGCATTTACACATGTAACTGACGTAACTTCTATTGTGTAACTGACGTAACACTAGGATTTCCCTCAGAGGGATTAGTCTGAGCGATATTACTGAGAACATAGATTTAATAATAACATGTGGAAGCAAGGAAAATGAGATGTTCTTTAATTGTACATATACTGCGAAAAATTGAAATGATGAAAATAAACGAATTGTAGAATTACAAAATCTTATATATAAATTCATATTTCGTATACACTGTTTAAAAAAATGGGAAATCAAACCATTCAAGACAGACATGCATGGATATAAAATTGAAAGTACGCAATATATTAAAAGTAAAATAGAAAATGAAACACTAATTTACTTATATCGGAATTTCAACTGTATAAAATGATATCAAGAGCATAATCAGACGCTCCGCACCAATTAGAGTAACTTTAAATGACAAATATATGATGTTTAAAAAGAATGGACTATACTTTATATGGTGTGTGCTCCCCCGGAATAGTTAATATTGTACAATATCTGTTTTCCACGGATGCAATGAGGTTGTCGATAACATTTAAGGAATTCTCTTCTCAAAATCTAATATAGTATCAAAGTACCGAATACATCAAAAGTGGCATGCAATGCTTCGTTAGAGTGTGTTTTAGATATACTCGATCGGATTTAAATGATGAGTGTATGCTGGCCACTACATACGCTGTATTGTTTTGTTTTCAAACATATTCTGCACAAGTTGAGCTGTATTTAGCATGTATTAAATAAAAGAAATCGGCAATGATTACAACATAAAGTATGACACAAGATCTGAATATATCGTCTGCATAACTTTTGAGCTGTCAAAGTGTCATTTGAAGTAATTTACAAATCCATACATATTTATTCAGCAAATCATGCAAGCTAACATACGCCAATATGAACCCGATTACAAAATTTCACCAGAATAAGTTAATATATAAAAAATCTACTAATGATAATTGAGAATACGACCTTATGATAAAATGTCTAGAAAAATGAATCGGATAAAAAATTCATATCACATTTAAAACGGCACTTCCCTCTGTTAGTGGCCTTGGCGAGAGAGAGAAAAGCCTAGAGAAGGAACACTTTAACAAGTACTTTTGGGCAACCTACTCACTGTTTCATACAGGTCTTTATTCAATATTTACACAATTTATTTAATGCTAGGTGGGTATCTATCAGTTTTGTTGCATTTAAATCGCATGTTCTGCGGAGGAAATGCAGCATTATGAAATATTTAAACTTGCTGTACCTAATAATTCCAAATTAATGGTAATTGAGATCGCTTTCCGTTAATTTCATCTTTTTAAATTTTAAATTTTTTAGAAACCATTCATAGAGACAATTGTATATTTTAAAACTAACCCGAAGCAAAATTTCAAAATTTTGGGCTCAGCAGTAACAGAGAAATAGAAATTTTTTGAAAGTTTTTTGTTTCTGCACTGTTTTATATAGCGACATTTTTAGAAATTGTTCTATTGCGAGAATTTACGTCATGATAAATACAGCCATGTCAATTTTCATGTTTATATTCCTAACAGTTCCATGTTCTTCGTTACTTAGATCATCTTTAGATCTTTTTCCGCTAGTTTTTCTATTTTTTAGAATTCGTTCTACAACGAGCATTTACATCTTATTAATTACTACCATGCCAAAGTTCTAGTTTCTAACCCCAACAGTATCCCAAAAAATTCAGTATTCCAAATAAATCATACTTTAGAACCTTTCTAGAAATTTTTAAGTTTATCCGTCAAATTGAACCTTTTAGAGAGCGTTCATTACGAGTATTTACATCTTAAAAGTAACTACCGCACCAAATTTAAAGTTTCTAACCCAATCAATATCGCAGAAATCACAATTTTAGAACTTTTTTGCTCCTGCAGCGATGTAGGTTCTTGCACTGACATAAAATAGTCTTTTTTTCGGAGCAGAGATGGCCACCAACATTTTTTTAAGTTGGCTATGTAGTTTCAGAGATAACACCTCACAAACGTACACGCATTAATAATATTATATACTTTATAATATTATAACGCTTTATAATATTAGCATTAGATGTACAGATACCAAAGCCATTTATCTGTTGCAAACTAAAGTGTCGGCGTTGCCCAGAATTTGAAGGATGTTTGTTCTGAAAAATCAATTTCAAAATTTAACATACAACACAAAACAAACATTAAAAAAAAAACAGTCGAAATGTTGTTGAATGAATCATATGAAAACGCTATATAAAAATGTATAAATGTATATAACAGACGCAAAAGAATACAGCTATAAATGAACTTATTTCAATTTATAATTGGAGCAATAATGTTAAAATACGCCAATATTTCCTTAATCGGGTTTTTATCATGCTTCAATACATTTTTCACACTTATATGACGTTATACTATATCCACCAAGCCCTTTATATTTCCAATATGACGTAATATTTTCCTCTTTCACGTGGAAACCTTGAAATAGAAAAGTTATGAAGTTATATTCACTTTCATTTAAATTCGTCAAACCATTTATTTCATTTTCATATTTCACGTGAATATCTTGCAATAGAAAAGTTATGACGTAATATTCACCTTTTTTTTTTAAATTCGGCAAACTATTTATTTCATTTTCATTTTTCACGTGGAAATCTTGCAGTAGAAAATTAATTGTTGTAGTAATAATTTTACTGTGTTTTTTAATTGTTGGCAACTGCTACAACGAAAAATGTTTAAATTTGATAAGAAATTGCTGTTAAATTGGTGGTTTTTTATTAATTAAAAATTAACTATAAGTTATTTCGATTCCGGATTACTTTAGTTGTCTCGGCTATCTTTTAATACACATGTACGTATCTCTTCACAATTTTGGCTTCCAAATTGTGGATTTTTTATAGAATTACAAACAGACAGATAGACAAGTTTTCATTTTTATATATCTCCCTATTCTATAAAAAGTAACTAACGCTGTCACCACCGCCGCCGCCGGTTTTGAATTTTTTGTGACCGGAGGTCTTTCTTCGTTAATATTAAGAAAACTATTGCATACAAATATATGAAAATCGGTGGTATTATAGCAAAATGTTTGATCAACACACTAATGCATACAGTTTTCAAATCCACAGTTTTCATAAATCCACAGTTCAAAATACAGTTTTCAACAAGAATTATTTTAAGAGATATTTAATGCTAAAGTTGAACAAAATCGTTCCATTAAAAAAAATTATAAGAGCAAAAGCTATACATGGGAATTTAATCATTTTTAGATCATTTTATTCAATGGAAGATCCCGGTCTGCAGATTTCATTAATTTTTTAATTTGACTCATTTTTTGAGGTTTTATTTCTATTTTAAATTCAAATATTCAGCATTTTGACAGATATTTTTTACATATTTTAGAAAATGGTATTAATTTAAACTGTTGCCAACTGTATAAACAGCGCAAACAATAATGTTTGCTTCAAATAAAAAAATTATTTACACGTAACTATTATAAACAGAAAAAAAACCTTCAAATTAGAATTAAATAATTAGGTATAAAAAGCAGGCACTTATTGGAAATTACGCCATAAAAACTATATTTACATGTGAATTTTAAAAGAGAAAGGATATTGTAAAATAAATTCATTAACATGCGTTAGAAATCTGAAATAGAACAAATTACGTCACATTACACTTATTATGCAAAATGAACAAAAAATAGTATTGCAAAACAGTATAAATTTAAAAATTGCGCGAGACAAAATATTAGAGGTTAAATATTAGATTTTTTTCAAAATTTTATTATTTGTCGTTTGATGTGAGGTGTTCAGCTATAAGTATGCAAATTTTTTGTGTTTCCAACATACTTAGGGGCTGAGTTAGAAAAATTGCTTTAAATACACAAGTTAGAGCCCAGAGGGTTAAATATTAAACTTTTTCAAAATTTTATTATTTGGTGTTTGATGTGAGGTGTTCAGCTATAAGTATGCAAAATGTCATGTCTCCAACTTAATTAGGGGCTGAGTTAGAAAAATTGCTTAAAATACACAAGTTAGAGCCCAGAGGGTTAAATATTAGACCTTTTTCAAAATTTTATTATTTGTCGTTTGATGTGAGGTGTTCAGCTATAAGTATGCAAAATTTCATGTCTCCAACTTAATTAGGGGCTGAGTTAGAAAAATTGCTTAAAATACAGAAGCTAGAGACTGGAGGGTTAAATATGACTGTTTCAAAATTTTATGATTTATCGTGTTATTGCAAGTGTTCAGCTATAAGTATGCAAACTTTCAAGTCTCCAACTTAGTTAGGGGATAAGTTAGAAAAACTGCTTAAAATACATAAGTTAGAGCCCAGAGGGTTAAATATCAGACATTTTTCAAAATTTTATTACTTGTCGTTTCATGTGAGGATTTCAGTTATAAGTATGCGAAATTTCATGTCTCCAACTTAATTAGGGGCTGAGTTAGAAAAATTGTTTAAAATACACAAGTTAGAGCCCAGAGGGTTAAATATTAGACTTTTTAAAATTTTTATTATTTGTCGTTTGATGTGAGGTGTTCAGCTATAAGTATGCAAAGCGTCATGTCTCCAACTTAATTAGGGGCTGAGTTAGAAAAATTGCTTAAAATACAGAAGTTAGAGACCGGAGGGTTAAATATGACTTTTTCAAAATTTTATGATTTATCGTGTTATCGCAAGTGTTCAACTATAAGTATGCAAACTTTCATGTCTCCAACTTAATTAGGGGCTGAGTTAGAAAAATTGCTTTAAATACACAAGTTAGAGCCCAAAGGGTTAAATATTAAGTCTTTTTCAAAATTTTATTATTTGTCGTTTGAGGTGAGCTGTTCATCTATAAGTATGCAAAATTTCATGTCTGCAACTTAATTAAATTAGGGGCTGAGTTAGAAAAATTGCTTAAAATACACAAGTGAGAGCCCAGAGGGTTAAATATCAGACTTTTTCAAAAGTTTATTATTTGCCGTTTGATGTGTGGTGTTCAGCTATAAGTATGCAAATTTTCAAGTCTCCGACATATATAGTTTCTGAGAACGGGCTCTGTGACAGACAGACAAACAGACAGACAAAAGAGTGAGACAGGTAGGGTTTCGTTAGATGATTGAAACTCTAAAAACATGCTGCGGATGACTGTAACAACATCCTAAAATTACATTACCATCAGCGATCTACCAATCCCGAATTTAGTTTATATTCGTTTCATATATTCTTATTCTTTTGTGCGGCCCTGTAAAATAATTATCAATATTATATACAGTAAAACCTCTGAATAGCGGACACCCCGAGAATGCAGAATTTGCCCTCTATTTAGAGGTAACCGCTACTGAGAGTAAAACATGTACAGTTATTTAAGAGTTGGTAATCGAAAAAATGTCCGCTAAATAAGGTATCCGCTAATCGGGTGTGTCCGCTACGGAGGTTTTACCAGTAAAACTTCTGAATAGCGAACACCTCGGGAGGACAGAATTTGTCGTCAATTTGAGGTGTCCGCTACTGCGAGTAAAAAATGTACAGTTATTTAAGGGTTGGTAATCGAAAAAATGCCCGCTAAATAGAGGTGTCCACTAATCGGGTGTGTCCGTTATGGAGGTTTTACTGCATAATAATATCATCCTTTACAAGAAAATTGCATGCTGTATGATAGACAGACAGACATCCAGAGAAAGATAACCTCCCGGATCAATAAACACTCATGTCTTTTGTTTTAATCATCCACAATTGTATGTCATACAACATGCCAGATTTTATACAGCAGGCTAAAAACGGTCACCGTGGTACGGAATACTGTATTATTATTTGTTTGCCCATCAAAACTGGTTGCCACGGGTTGTTGCAAGGTTTGTGATCACGTGGTTGAAACTGATCTATTCAATATTACTGCGTGCGTATTTTTTTTATTTGCTCTATGTGTTCAAACCAGTTGTCTACGAAAACATCAACCGGTGAAAGTGACGCACACCAAATTTCTGTGACGTATGCAGATAAATTGTGCTTTTTTAAGAGTTTTTTCTATATAATTTTTAAACGGTTTGGAACTTATTTTTCATAGTAGGTGCATTCAGTAGGCGACCCTCATAGGTACCTTCTGGTGCAATCAGAAACGAAATCCGGCAAATATTTTTTGAGTTATGCTTGACGAAAGTTTTTTATTAGGCTTTTTTTTTTAGTAGGACATGGTGTTAATATCCATCGTAGTAGTAAAGTGTCCGGACAGTAATATCTCGCTGAGTATTAGCCTTCGCTTCGCTCAGACAATTATGACTTTACAAAGACAATAATGCTACTTAACTTAGTTTGTAAACAGTAATTTACAATGCCTTTTTATTAGGATTTTATTATAGAATATAAAAATATCAAGCTTTTCAATCACACCCTTAAATTAAACATATTATAAATTTTATTTCCCCCCAAAATGATATTTTTCTGTGGAATTGCCCAATAAAAAGAACATTAGAATTATTTCTATCGAAAAACAAAAGAATAAGAATACAGAGTTTGTTAAAATAAAACGACCTTTTCCCGTTTATTTTCTTTATGTTTCTTTAATTTACATTTTAAAATGCTATATGATAAACCTTTACCTTTAACCTCTTCAGACGTGAGGTACACAGATGTGAACCTCTATTCTTTTCCCCATAAAAACTAAACTGTTTGATTTTTGTTTACATTTTTACTCTACTTCTAAAGTGTGGTCCATCTGTTGGTTCTTTTTTTATTATGAAAGAGAACGCATTTTTTATGAGTGAAAATCGAAATCCTTTATTGAACAAGGAAGGTGGGTCTATACCATTTATGTGTGGAAAGAATATCGCACATGTGGCCACTGCGGCTCCGCTTACATGCCATCATCCGAACATCAATATTTTCGATGACCTTTCCAAGAATGAGCGGATCCATGGCCAAAATTTCAGCCCAGATGTTACGTTTGAGGTCTTGGATTGTGCGGGGGGCATTGGCGTACACTTTACTTTTCAGAAACTTCCAAATAAAATAATGCATTGGTGTTAAATAGCACGATCTTGGCGGCCAATTCACATCAGAATTTCTTGTAATTAGGCTATCTGGAAATTTCTCGTTCAATAAGTTGATGTCTTGGCGAGTAGTGTGTGCTGTTGCACTGTCTTATCATACAAATGGCATACATAATTACAAATGACATACATAATTACAAATGACATACATAATTACAAATGGCATACATTTGACAGTTGATACATGCATGACACATCGCAGCTGACACAAATAATCTGTGAAATATTCATAGTTCATAAAAGATCCAACAGATTGATCACCCTGTAAATAGCTTGACATTTCTTGCTTTGGAACAAAACCTATAAATGGCCGTACTGATGCTTATTTCCTCATAAAAGAAATGCTATTTTCCTCTGAGTTTGAAAAATGCCTTCAAGACAGGGCGGTCAATAAAGTTAGAAATTTTCCTAATTATTCAACCCTTAAATGCATTGTGTAACTCAAGAGTTACATGATCTTTTTTTGCCATTCGGCGCTTTCTGTCGGTCTTTTGGTAAACTATTATGTGTTACTTACATCGATAACATGCATTTAACCCTTTCTGGCGCAGTGTGTCCAGTCTGGACACACCTAATTTTAATTCCAACCTTTCAAATGGCACCAAGAATATTTAACAAAATTTTGATTTTACAGTGAAAGCTTAATTTAAGGAGTTTTTATTTTCTAAAAGAAATCGTTTGCAATTTCCGGTGTCAGTCAATATTTTCTCATTTTGCGAATAGAATTTGTCTGCGCCGGAAAGGGTTAAGGTAGTGAAGTTCATTTTTGTTCTGATTCGTTATCACGGGGAGGTTATAACATCTTTTATTGATACTGCTTTCAATGTGCTCGACTGGCGTTTTTTCTCTATCTTTACAAGATAGTAATTCTTAATTAGGAAAACTATTAAAAGCATTATAAAAAATTATTATATCGTTGAATAGATGTTATTATGCAGTGTAAACAATTTAAAGTAAGTACATAATTTAAAAATAATTTTTTGAGCAATTTTTGTTCTGAAACTCAGTAGTGACATTATGACATTATGTCCAACAGAAACATAAATAATTTCGTTCACTATTTTTCTAGTGGATAATTAACAAAAATAGACTCAAATGTAATGTTTTCCGAACAAAATAAAAATCATGTATTAAAGGATTAACTTAAATCCTTTACAATAATTTTTTTTTTCTTGTTTAAAGTCCCTCAATTTGTTATTATGTGAATTTAGATTATTGATAATTATATTTATATTTTAAGGGAGCTAGTAATTTTAGATCCATATTTAATAATCTAAATTACCAGATCCCTAAAGTATCAATATCAGAAAAAGGGCTTTTTATGTCATCTATGGTGTCATTATGTTTAGAAAAATCAGTGAATGTGTATTTGTAGTGTTATTACGACGGTAGTGTTATTACGGTCTCTAGCAGTTAAAAGTCGTTTTCTTAAAAAGTGATCACGGCAATTTCAATCAATTTTTACTTTCTTCTATCTCTACAAGAAAAAAGTGTTGGATTCGTGAAAAATTTCAACTTCCAGTTTTCGATGGATTTATACGTTTCAGAAGGTCCTAAACACGATTAAATGGTTTTTAGAAAGTGTCTGTCTGTGAGTCTGTCTGTCACACTGTCAGTCTGGCTGACAAAATTTTTGTCGCATGCAGATAGACAGACAAGTGTTTGCATGCATCAAAAATTTTGTGGGCGCTCGCTTTATCTCAAGAACTAATGCACGAAATTTCACAAAACTTTAGATTCAGTTAGATCTTAATATAAACTGGCGCTGATTAGGTTTTAGTCTATGTCGCCCAACAGGTGGTGCTGTTATGCTGCATTTATCATGCTTTTCCCAAAAGCTATATCTGAAAAATAATGCACGCCGTTTAATCAAACTTAATATTCTGATACATTTTCACGTAAATAGATCCTTATTAGACTTGGGTGTATATTGAACAGCAGGTGTTGATTTTATACTCCACTGAAAATGGGTACTCAAAATTGAGTAAAAAGTACTCAATTTTAAATACGTGACATACTCAAAATAATGGGGAATTTCAAAATTGGGAAACACATGTAGTCATATTTGTTCCCATGGTTGTGTTCAACTATGAATTGTAATGTACTGCCCGCCTGAATCTACAAATTAAAGTAAAAATGTACTGAGATTTATTTTTTGTTCTAAATTATTAACAAGTAACGTTTAATTGATTATTTATTAAGAAAAATAGCAAAATTATTAGCAAGATACCCAAATCGAATATTTTTATAACAAGAGCTTTATTTATAAGCACTTTTAAATTATTTTAAAATACTGTACATTATTTATTATTTGAATCATCATGAATATATTTTATGCCACCATAAATGAAATAAACCATTACAGGGTACAAAATTATCGTTTTGTTTGGGTTTTATAACACGTGATGTTTCAAAATTGAGAAAACATATGTTAGCGAAACAGCACCGAAAACTGGCGATATGAAGCAATTAAAATAATAAAACTTTGTAAAAAATCACCATAAAATTAAAACAAAACACAGGACGCGTTTCGAGCTAAAAACATAACAGCTCGTCATCAGCTAAGCATACACGTGTCCGAAAACGGACAAGTTCAAAAATGAACTGTCATGTTCATTTTTGAACTTGTCCGTTTTCGGACACGTGTATGCTTAGCTGATGACGAGCTGTTATGTTTTTAGCTCGAAACGCGTCCTGTGTTTTGTTTTAATTTTATGGTGATTTTTTACAAAGTTTTATTATTTTAAAACATATGTTAGTTTTTTATCCAAACATACTCAATTCGATATGAGTACATCGATTTACTCATTTTTGAGTACTTCATTTTTTTTCAGCGTTGAGTTGGAAATTTTGGTTACAGACGTCTGAAAGGGTGGGTTCCGAAATTGAATGATTTGTTTGAAACAATGAGATACTTATATTTCCTTTTAAAATGCATTCAATTCAACGAACCTATATACCTTTAAAATCCTCATGATGGGCATTTGTCATTTAATTTTGGCACTGCGGTAACAAATTTTGAATTATTAACATGTATGAGATAGAGGAAAGTTTTAGGACTGGCGCATCCAACTAGTTTAATCTAAGCGACAGAATTACATCGTATTTATAAATTTATTTCTGATGGAACTTTGCTATGTAAACTGCACGTATTTTTCTTATGAATTTGAATATGATATAATACTTATATCATAATCTTTATAGTAATTAATCAGCAGTATTATGTCTATGATTAATTATTCTATTTGTAAACCAAAATTGCCACTGCCTGCTTATAGAGGTATTCAATTCAACCTTGCAATTATATGTCTTAGACATTACGATTTTTTTTTTTTTTTAAATTAAAAGAGCAAGAAAGCCGAAATTGCGCAAAATGAATTACACAAATATAAAATAGAATGCAAATAAATCTGATTTTTAAGAATCTTATTTGAAGTTTCGTTTTTTGTATCATTATTAGCTCTTAAATTTATTGATATTTATAGAAATAAATCTAAGCAAATAATTTCTGTAAAACAAAAAAGAACAGAAAATCATTCGTCAATCATAGATTATGAAACACTTTCCAACAACACATTCAGAATACCGAAACAAAACTTCACCGTTCAATAAGGGGAAGATGCGTAAGTAAACAATTTGGAAAACTCATACTTCATTTGAAAACACAATTGCAGAAATTATCATCTGCAGTCGGGAAAATATCCGATTTCTTTTCTGGAGCTCTGTATATGATCTATAGATTTGTATATATACTAGATAGTATATCGACATTTAGTTGAGTTTGAAAACGTATAACGCAGTCGGAAATTTACCTTCATCAATTTGCATCAATAAATGGAAATGTACTCGAGATCTTTTATCCAGCCCTGCATACAATATACGGAATTTATACATACCAAGTAATATACAAAAGAATAGCTAAATTTAAAAACGCATACCACAACTAAAAACACATTTCAAACATACACAATTTTACAACCGAATACTTTCGTGCGTCCTTGTAAATGAACGATGAATGTACACTTGTAATACACCCCAGCGGTATATATCAATTTCAATATGGTTGAAATGGGATAACACCATTAAAATACATCGCAAACAATTTTCCCCCTATACTATAAAGAAACGGAATTCTTTTGATAGCCCCTGTAAGCGAAATATGAAAGTTACACATTTCATTTTCAATACCGAAATTCATAATAAATTTCAATGAGGCGATTATTTTCTAAACAAATTTTCTGGGAGCTATTCCCTTGCTTAGCAACGTGAACAGAACAACTTTGGGGACAACTTTGGCGAATGCATGGCACAATATATGGCAGGAACGAATTTTTGGCAACGGCGACATCAATGATGAGGAAGAATTTTCAGGCTTTCACAATTCCCAGGAAGGGCGGCAATTTATGTCCTGACTGAACACGCAAAATCTGAAAATGCATTAAATGTCGAAAAAATGGATATAGATGATTGGATGAGCAATGAAAAAAATGCATCAACAACGATCCATTTAACGAACAGAGAGATCGCTGACGCTGTGCTAAATGGTGCTAAACTCTGATTTTCTGGTCAGAATGGGGAAAAAAATTGGCCCTAATTTTTTTCTTTTTTCCCATTCTGACCAGAAAATCAGAGTTCTAACTTTTTACGGCTGCTCTTTCATCTTGACCTAACACTTCATTTATGATGGCTGTTTCATACTAATGGAAGTCATCAGTCCATCAGAAGAAAATGATCTATTCCAAAGGTATAATCCTTCGTTCTGGCGCCCGGGGCACATGACCCCTCCCCCCCCCCCCCCCCTAGTTTCGGCCCTGTTACTCATAAACACTTTTCAACTATGCTGAGCAGTGTTAAAAAACAATCAATAAATATCTTCTTTCCTGAAAAAAGAGTCTTTGAAATTTCAAAGAGAATTCTGTAATAACTTTTCCCCCTAGAGAATTGAGAAAAGATATTTTTCCCTTAAAGCGTTATCCAATGCGCCTGAAAATTATTTCTTTTGAAAAAAAAAAATAAAAAGTTCGCTCTGTTCATGTACTATTCTTTCAGCGTTATTATAAAATAGATTAATTCCTTTCATAGCCCTTAAAATATTTTAATAGCAATTAAAATGCTTTGATGGCGTACGATAAATTACATGAATTGTCATATTCTGATTATTTGCCATTATGCAATAACACACATCAATTACATGGCTATCCGTGTATGTTTACGATAATTAGAACACGTTCGACCAGACAGCGGATAGACCAACCACAGTCAGAAAGACTTTTCAATTAGGCTGGAAAGGGTTAAAAAACAATCGATAAATATCTTCTTTCCTGAAATAAGTCTTTTTTGAAATTTCAAAGAGAATTCTGTAATAACTTTTCTCCCTAGAGAATTGGGAAAAGATATTTTTCACTCAAAGCGTTATCCAATGCGCCTGAAAATTATTTCTTTTGAAAAAAAAAATAAAAAGTTCGCTCTGTTCATGTACTATTCTTTCAGCGTTATTTTAAAATAGATTAATTCCTTTCATAGCCCTTTAAATATTTTAATAGCAATTAAAATGCTTTGATGGCGTACGATAAATTAAATGAATTGCCATATTCTGATTATTTGCCATTATGCAATAACACATATAAATTACGTGGCAATCCGAGTATGTTTACGATAATTAGAACACGTTCGACCAGACAGCGGATAGACAAACCACAGTCACAAAGACTTTTCAATTATGCTGGAAAGGGTTAAAAAATAATTGATAAATATCTTCTTTCTTCAAATAAGAGTCTTTGAAATTTCATAGGGAATTCTCTAACAACTTTTTCCTATGGCCTATGATAAATTCAAATGAATTGCAATTATTCTGATTATGCAATTATGAATCAAGTTTTAGTGAAATAAGATAAATTTACCTCATGAGCTTAGCTTGTCTAAAGTAAAAGGTTTTAACTTCTCTGACAAGACAAGTTGAGGAAGTGGTTCACTCCGATTTTTTTTTTTTTTTTATATTTTGGTGGTTTAAATGACGTAGGTAGGTATGCAAAATCCTGTATGAACTTTGGGCCTATATGAACAAACAAAATAGTTATACGGTAGAGTCCCGATTATCCGAGTTTCCGCTTTAACCGACTTATTTTCTTCTGATGGACTGATTGCTTCCATTATTATGAAACAGACATTATAAATGACGTGTTAGGTGAAGATGAAAGAGCAGTCGTAAAAAGTTAGAACTCTGATTTTCTATTCAGAATGGGGGGGGGGGGGGGGCGAATGGCCATAATTTTTTTTCAAAAAAAAATTATGGCCATTTTTTTTTAACAAGCCATCAGTCCACCAGAAGAAAATAACTCGGTTAAAAATAAAAAATCCAAAATGAGATAATGATCAAATCATGATAAAATCCCCTACAAAATATTTTTCTGGGTACGGCCTTGATTTTCGTCAAAATAGTTGTTATTGTAAAAATTACGAAATTTAATTACTTTTATGGTCTCTGTGACAAACGTAATAACGTATAATCATCAGGGCTAGATAATATAAGAACAAATTGAGATTAACTTGTGATTAGCGAGCATATAAAAATTTTCCACGGCCAAACTCGATTCCCCTCATACGGCCGTAACAAAAAGTTGAAATCCCTTTGTTTTCGGGAAATCAAGAGTTTCTCACTGGAGAATTGTAGTGGGCGCTTTTACCTACTGTGTCTAATGAAGAATTTCCCTTAAACACTTGTGCTTTCTTACGTATAACTTAACTGAAATTGCGATTTTTGATTTCTTTTTTCTTTTTTCAGTAAAAACCGGCTTATTGCTGTGTTCCACACTGCACTTACGATTCACTAAAAAAATTCCAGAAATTTCTTTTCATGAATTTCCTCCAAATTTGGAATACAAACTGTTGAAAGAAAGAAAAAAAAGACTTGTTGATTCTTTAAAATAATGAAACATGAAAAGAAAATATTATTTATTTATTATTAGTTTTTTGTTTCCCCGTATTTCATGATCAGCACCTACAATATTTAAATTTACTGAAAATTGTTCACAATGTACACATATCTATATTTTCCTAAATTAAGAAACGTGTAAATATCATGTTCTTTTTAAAAAGAAGAGAAAACAAATCGATATGATTTGATTGCCGGATATTGGCAAAAAGACCTGACTATTTTTTTTTTCTGTTATAAAACATGTAAATATATTTGTATTTTTATCGTACACTTTTATATGATGACTGTCCAGAATCAGAATATTTAATTTTATCATGTGATTTTGTAATTTTTCTATACGCCTGTATAGTTAAGATTAGCCTATATATGTAAAAGTTCAATTTATTGAAAATCGTTCGCAATGTATGGATATATATTTTTTATAAATAATTAAGAATTATGTAAATATCCATGTTTTGAAAAAAAAAAAATTGATATGAGTTGATTTCCGGATATTGGCAAAAAGACTTTCTTATTTTTTTATATTATGAAAAATGTAAATATATTTTTATTTTAATCGTATACTTTTATACCATGACTGTCCAGATTAGAATATTCAATTTTATATGTACTTTTAAATTTTTTTTAATATGCTTGAATATTTCACATCAACACATATAATGGCCAAATTTATTGATAATTGTTTGCAGTGTACAGACATATATATATTTTCTTAATAATTAAGAATCGTACAAATATTTATGTTTTGTGAAAAAAAAAATCGATATGAGTTGATTGCTGGTTATTGGCAGAATTATGTAAATATCCATGTTTTGAAAAAAAAAAAATTGATATGAGTTGATTTCCGGATATTGGCAAAAAGACTTTCTTATTTTTTCATATTATGAAAAATGTAGATATATTTTTATTTTAATCCTATACTTTTATACCATGACTGTCCAGATTAGAATATTCAATTTTATATGTACTTTTAAATTTTTTTTTTATATTCTTGAATATTTCACATCAACACATATAATGGCCAAATTTATTGATAATAGTTTGCAATGTACAGACATATATATATTTTCTTAATAATTAAGAATCGTACAAATATTTATGTTTTGTGAAAAAAAAATCGATATGAGTTGATTGCCGGTTATTGGCAAAAAGGCTTGTTTATTTTGTTGTTATTATGAAACATGCAAACATTCTTTTAATTGTATCATAGTTTTATGTCATCAGTGTCCAGAATTAGAATATTTAATTTTATATGTAATTTTTTAATTTTTTTACATGCTTGAATATTTCAGATCAACACATATAATGGCCAAATTTATTGAAAATTGTTTGCAATGTACATATATCTATCTATATATATATATATATATATATATATATTTTTTTTTTTTGCCCCACTAGTGGCTGAGAGGTTCTGCTCTCGAAGCTGGTAGACGGGAGGTGCTGGGTTCGAACCCAATCGCGCCCGTCGGCCTAATCGTTCGGAGTTTTCGTGGTTTTCTTCGAACCGTGGATTTCCATGCGTTAATACGGATTAGGTTCCCTTAGAAAGACCTCCACGGAAGGCACACCCCCTAGGGCCTATATCCCTCGTGTAGATAATTGGCCGTCAACAATTAACCCAACTATATTTTTTTATTAATTAAGAATCGTGCAAAAATAATCAATGTTCTGAAAAAAATATTTCGTTATGACTTGGTTGCAGAATACTGGCGAACTTGCTTATTCTCTTAATATTGTGCAAATATTTATTTTATTGTAGTTTTTATAATATAGCTGCCTAAAATTCAAACATTTGATTTTATAATTTCCCCTGTTTTTTTTTATTTTTTTTTCTTCTAAAAATGGTAGAAATCTGTAATTATTATTATTTTTCTATTTCCCTGTACAACTCATTTTCAGTACCTCTAATGTTTACTATTATCCAAAGTTGTCCGCAATCAACTTTATATCCACCCTATCTATATTATAAAGGACAAACATATCTGTGCGTAACGCATACGTCATTTTGCGAATGGCAACACTTTGAAATTTGAAATAAAATTTCTATTTTGAAATTTTGTCTACTGCAAATTTTAAACTTCTAAACATCGCACATTTTAAATTTTCACACCGTCGTATGAGGAAAAAAAATGCTCTTTTAAATGCAATTTGTTTGAAAGCTGTATCTCAATTTATTTTTGAAATGTTAATTTTTTTGTAGTTTTTAATACCATTTTTGTAATCGTGGCAACAAAGTTACCCCATTTCTATTGAAAGTAGAAAATATAGTCAAAAATAGGAGATTACTATATCATTCTGTTGCCATTTTCTCATAAAACCTGAAAATAAAAGTTGAAATAAAAATACGGGCTATGTCAAAAATATTGTCTGTTATTCCGCGATAATGACGTCATATGCATACTTTTCAATAGACGAATTCTGGATTGTAAAAGTGGATTGCTTTAGCGGATGCAAATGACGTCATTTTATAAAAAACAGTGTATTTTAAGTCTTAAAACTGAATTATTGGTTTGTAGGAGTGCGCCATTTTCACTGCCGAGCTGCTTTGAAAATCTTCACAGGTGAAAATGCTTCACTTTTGAAAATAATGTAATCGGAATCACTCACTAATAAAACGCAAAGTTTTACAAAAATTTAGAGTGTCTTTATAAAAGAAAGGTGACATGCAAATAATAGCGATTTATATTACAGAAATTGATTATTCTCGCCTGGATGGATTTGTTTCGGCCAGTTAGACAAGCAAACAAATAATTTGAGGCTTAAAATAATATCATGCTCCTGAAGTTTTTATCCAAAATTCTGTCAAACAACAAAAATTTAATGTGATTCTTTAGGACATTCTACTATATTTAATTTTTCCGAATTTTATATAATCTATATATTTAAAACACAAGTGTGTTTTTTAGTCATCTGCCCTGATCTTCTGCTGAACTAATTTTACTAATATTTTTTTTAACTGAAAGCTGTTCATTTGTAGATGTGATCGCACTATCTTTTTTTTTTTTTTTTTTTTTTTTTTTTTTAATATCCCCATTTTTAAGCATTTTATGAAACTTTATTAAAATGGTGAAAATTAGATAGCTTTCATTATTGCAGACAAGGGAGAAATAATGAGGTGTTTTTATCTTTATTCATGCCATTTTCTGATAAAAATTCAAAATTGTTGATAAAAATTGTTGTCTAGGGTTTAGTGGCGCAAAACTCCATTACGAGCATAATATTATATTAGGGGAATAATAACGGAAAATGACATACTGCTTTTGAAAATACGCAGTCTTCCTCATAAATTTTCTATATTGTTTTTCCTTCTGCATTTGTACTTATACTAAGTTTCAGACATTAGGCGAAATGCCTATTTAAGTGAAAATGACGTCCTATTAAAAAAAAAAAAAAACGATCATTTTCTTAGATAAAACTAAACATTTTAACGCAAATGCGTCTAAAAAACATAAATTACGGAAATTTTTACTATCCGGATTATTATTATCCGGAGATTAGAATCTCATGTAAAGAGTGCGTCTGTTCACATCATAAAAGAAGTTGCTGACAATCGTGACTTTCATTTGAATCAAGTTTTGAGTTAAAATGATTTTTAAATGATCAAATAAAATACAATTTTTTAAAAAATGATGAATATGGATATGAGAAGTGCGTATGCAAACTTTGAAAAGGTGAAAATTGTTGTTTTTCATTCCAGAATACCAAGCATAAGAGCCTCAATTGATAACCACATCCTAATAACTGATCTTTATTATATTTTACTGATTACGTATCTATCTATATTATAAAGAACAAACGTATCAGTGCGTAACGCTGACGTCATTTTGCAAATGGCAACACTTCACAATCAAATTTCGGTCTTGAAATTTTCGCTACTGCAATTTTTTAATCTTCTGACCATCGTACATTTTCAATTTTCGTCGCATAGGGAAAAAAATTTACTTTCAAATGCAATTTATAACTGTATCTTAATTGACTGATGTATTATTTTTTTAAATAATTTTTAAGCATGATTTTCTTAAAGTTTATCTTATCACGTACAGGTTTCAATACATAATAATAATAAACATTGTTGAGCATTTGCTTTTTACTATTTTTGCATAACGAAATTGATATTTCCTTTATATAAAAATAAAAGAATAATAATAAAAAAACACCAATCTAACATATTTGTGAAAATCAAATTAGCGAAATTAATACTTCTTTTATAAACAAATAAAAGAATAATATTAACCCGAGAGTAGTCGCGGCATTTTTTAGAACGTTAGTAGTCGCGCTCGGTCCATTTGCCGCCGTTACCAGCAGGCCGAAAACGAAGGGGAAACTTGCCGGTGTTATCAGATGATCGAAAACGGATAACGTAGGGTGAAAATATTGACTGAACTTTAAAAGATTACAGCAATTATTCATTTTACAACCTTTTACAGCAATTAGTTATTTCGCTTAAGTATATATTCAGTTGGCATCTAGATAAATATTTTTAATAACTCTTTCTTCGTTTTGCATAAATACTTAAAAGTAAATAGTAAATGATTTGATTGAATTTCTGATGTTGCTATGAATCAATAATTAGTAGGAAAACATTTACTAATATGAATCTAAATTTATGATAGGGGTATTTTTATTTATTTATTTATTTATTTATTTTTTTTTTTGGAAGGACAGAATCAGAGTCAGGTAGAATTTTTTTATACTCCGGCACTCTATATCCATTTAATAAAATAAAATTAATAAATCTAGCATTAATATATTACACTGACATTAAATTGAACAATTAAACTGAAAATAAAAATGGAACCTATGACATGCAACAGAAAATCAAATACAATACCAATAATTCACCAGCATATTGCGGACGATTAATTCATTTAAAACATATCAAAAACCATCAAATTTGATGCCATAAACAATTAAAGACAATATATATATATATATATATATATATATAAACTTTCTGTACAATAATACCATTGCAAAATAAGGAAAATGACCAATAATTATGAAATCACAAATAGCACATAAACCAAATATTATTAAAAATGTATAATTATATATATATATATATATATAATAAAGAAAAAGGTAAAAAATACTTAACTTCGAAATTATAAATGTAAATGTTGTAACTACGTTTTATTTATTTATTTATTTTGTGGGGTGTCTTTGTGTGTATGAGGGGGGAGAGGAGGGGGGGGGCTCTCGAGATTTTGTGATTAAATCCATTTTTCAAATGAAAATGCACGATTTGTAGTTTTTCTACTTATTTCAGGGTGGGAGCAGCGCCCTTGAATAAAAACTCTGGATACGAATTTCGCTCATATAAAGTAAATAATAAATAAGTTATTGAAATTATATATTTAATTTAAATACATTTGCAATTGTATATTTAAATCATAAGATGGATAAATTATTTTAATTAATAGAATCACTGAAAGGTTCATCTTAATAGGGATGTATTTTACAGAAACTATTTAATTAAAATGAATATTCAATTGTACATTTCATAATAAGGTATTAATGTTATAATTTATTGTTTTATAATAACGTTCTTTAAATTAATAAAAACAATAAGAAAATTTTCTCCGAAATTATAAATATGCAGAAATAATTTAATTTAAATGAATTTTCTCTCATATTCTGGAAAACATTATTCTGAAAAATAATTTGAACAATTGATGAAGGACAACAAATTTAAATTTGTTAGATACTGTCCCCAAGCCTCTATTGGATTTCAATAATAATTTCTGCGGCATTGTTAAAAAAATTTGTTTTTACTTACAGTATGAAAATTTAAAAATAGATAAATTTTATAAAAAATACTTAAAATATTTTTTTTTAATCATAGTATAAACATTCACTGAATTATCCAAAAGAGATTTTTATTTGCGTAATTTCTAACCTACATTATAAAATTCTCATTATTTTTCTTATTGTACAAATAAATTATATGTATGTTCTTCGCAAATATACACAGTACATTTCTGAGAAGATTGTTTTATCTTTCGAATTTGTTTTATTGTACAAAAACGATACTTTTCAGATTTTAGATATACGGCAATTTTTTTTTACTGATTCTCACAAAATTCTCTTCTCTTTTTTTTAATGGTTTTGCAGTGTTATTATCTATTTTCTTTCATTTATATGTTCGGGTAATAAATGGAAAGCAAGTTCTTTCAAATAATGATGATGAATTTCCCTTTTTTTTCCATATTTAAATAATTATCGAATTGAGAATTTATTCCCGCAATATTTGACAATGAAAAAAAAATGTAAGTGACCATCCATCATTTTTTTGTGCGAACTGACTACACAACTAATATAATAAAACAATTTTAAGTCACATCCTAAAAGTAAAAAAAGCACTCTTTGAACGATTTATATAGCAGAAGGAAAGAAAGACGAAATAACAACAGACAGAGAGTCCGTACTTCGAAGAAACCTTCCCCACAGATTTCGCGGAAATGGGAAAGGATGAACACGAGGGGGGAAAATTCAACCAACGTAAGTGGTCGCAACGCGGTCATTTAGACCGATTGAAACTTAAGAATGCGATAAAATGCTAAGAAATAGCAGGAATGACTTGCCATTTTACTACACAAGAGTGTGAACACTCAAGGTCAGCTACACGGAATCTGGCTATCGTAACTTTAACGGGAAATGAGTTACAGGAAGATAACGAATTTCGGGCGGGGAAAAGACCAACGCGCGACTATTAACGGGTTAAAAAAAACACAAATCTAACATATTTGTAATCGTGCAATTTAAATTTTTAGATCACCAAATATGAAATTTTTTCTTTCAAATGGAATTTATTTGCAAAGTTCATCTCAGTTTAATGATTGTCCATCGTTTCAAAAACAATTTTAAAGCATGAAATATTTTTTAATTTAATCTATATCGCGTGGAACTCGATTACGAAAGATTAATCCGCTTGCCCTTAAAACAAAATAAAGAGTTCATCATTTTCTTACGGCTAATATCCAAAGAAAAAACTTCCCTATGAATAAATAAATAAAATAATGTAAATAAAACACGAATTTAACAGACATGTATGAGCTCTGAAATTATCGGAATATAAAAGGATGCCGTAAGTAGCAAAATCTTGGTCAAATAACCTTTAGCATGCGTCTAATAAGAAAATATCTCTTTTGATAAATTTAAAAAATTTATTTGATTGTATAATTCGTATTTTTCATATGAAAAATACTTATTTGATGTAATTGGCGATTTAAAAGATTTGTTGCATATAAAAAAATTATTAGTTTTTAATATATAAAAAAAAAAAAGTTTCACCTATATTCTGTAACCCGGGAAGACCGGATACGATCCCCTAGTATATATAAAATCCTAATAAAACGAATTTATGAAACGGAAGTATGAAATGGAAGTATGAATCGACTGATTAATTAACTGATTATGTTTCACGGCGATTTCTCCTAAAATATGGAATACTTTGCGATGAAATTAACACCAAAAATCAATATTGATCCGCAGATTTCAAAACTGGTATTAGAATTTTTAAATTCAAATTAGTTTTCGAAATATTAATTTTTCTCTAATTTTATATACATTTTTCTAATGATGGCAATTCAAATTTTAATCAAACAGATATTTTTTTTCTTCAGATTTTAGAAAAGGTTACTATTTTAAACTAATTTGGCGAGAAGTTTGGCCTCCCTTAAATGTATGCTAAGAAATGTATCATGTTACTTTTATTCATAATTCAATTTGTATTTCATTATCATTTTATTTAATACAAACTGAAACATTTAAAATAAATGGCTTTCACTTCTTTATTTTTTTTAAACGAAAGGAAAAGAAAAATATTAGGCACAGATATAATATATGCATCGGGGTACCTGATTGGCGCCAAAATGGCATTATTTTAGTTGACATTGTAACCCAGCTATTGTTGTTTATTTAATAATAAATGTTTATTTTCTTTTTTTAAATTACATAAATTGTTTTGTTCCATAGTTAATTATTTTTTTTTGGTTATTTTCCTTTAAAAATAAAAAATAATAGAAAATAATTAAAAAATACGGTACTACTTAGTTATTCCATCGACCCATTTCGCCAAATTATATAAATCGCTAACCCACTCGCCAAATTATAATAATTGACATAATTTTTATTTTAAATAACGAAAGAACAAAGAAAATAGTATAACATTAATAAATATACAAATAAAACGTCGAAATAAAAATCACTTGATGACGTAAAGACGTGTAACTTGCTTAAAGTCAAGTGAATGTGACATTTACGATCAACCATTATTTTCATTTAATCTTATAGTTTGGTGATAGATTTTTGGTCGACGGGATAACTAAGTAGTACCAAAAATACATATGTAGCTGGTATTTGAAAACGAGGTTTTCGCCAAATTTTCGTAAAAAAAAAATCACGCCAAACCCGGTGCGTATATGGCATCTGGCCAAATATTAGATGATGTAACAAACGATGACATTTAATTTCAACTTCAAAGCAATGTTTTAATTTACCACTCGAAAAATACAAGAAAAAGCTAAATGGCGACTTCAAAAATAGCTTTTGGCGAGATTTGCATCCGGCTAGCGTAACAATGTTGGGGCGCCAACCATGTACCAAGAATTCTTTGCGACCATGGAAACTTTTATGTAGTTTTATTCGAAAAAGAAATTTGATTTTTTAATCAAAAGGGAAAACTTTCGTCACAGATGTCATATACGGACCCATATTGACGCGATTTTTTTCTGACGCCAATGTCATATACGCAACGGGTACTTAACTGGCGCCATAGTATTTTTGCTTGATTTGATAAGCCGGATGTTGTTGTTTATGCTGTTGATGTTTTCCCCAAATTAGCGTCGGAAAAAAATCGCGCCAATATGGGGCCGTATATGATATCTGGGCCAAACTTTCTTATGAAAAGCGAAGGTATCAGAGTGTATTTATTTATGGCAGTTACATGACTTGGACTATTATAATATAGATGAAATGATGGCGATAGAATAATATTTGGCGACTTATCACCTGTGCCTGGCTAACATTAAAGTACCAAAATGGCACCTAGAGTATAAAAAGCGAAGTGGTCCGCCCGGAACTGTTGATGACTTAGGCTATTGTTTTAGAGATTGTTTTAAAATATCGGGAGACAAAGACTGTATACTTAATTCATTTTATTTTAGCTTCTTTTCAAATATTTAATTGATCCTCTTTAATCAAACACGAAAACAACCATTGGATGTCTTAACAGCAACTGATTCGGCCTTAAATTTTTGAAATCAAAGGAAATTGAATAGAAACCCGTTTACAGGGAGATCTGCACAGCTTTTTTCAGTATAATTCAATCTTCTATAATATTTTTAAAACCGATCATATTAGCGTATTTTTAGATTCTGCGGTGTCTGAACGGGGTTGGCGAGCGTAGCTTGCAGGGGGCAGAGCCCCCTAGTACTATATATAACATTTTAATTTATTTGCAATTTAATTTAATTTAGAATTTAAAAAAAAAACAAAAAAAAGCAAACAAAACAAATGCAGAAATTTTCTTATAATCTTTGTTTTTCGTGTTATAGTAGAGTGTTATTTAATATATTTTTAATTGCTTATGTTTAATGCATTGTATTTATTTATTTTATCGCCAAATCCTTCAGTTTTTTTGTTTGCAGTATAAAAAACGCCGAGGCAAAATATACATATATTATCCATACCTTTTATAACGCATATACAGAGACGTTTTTCATATTTTTATACATGAAAGTAACACTTAATAAGCATTATTTACAGTACAGAAAATACAATTTACAGTAGGTATTCGTGCCACCTGGCGACGACTGTAGTCTTTAATGATTCCGGTACTAAGGGATATTGTGAAGGCCGTATAAGGCAGACGAGCGAGTTTGGCCGTGGTTTTACACAGTCAATTATTTTGACGTAAACAGCTTTTATGGTGTAAACGTAAATAGTTTTTATGAAATGCAACATCTAAATAATTTTTGCATCTCAAACTATATAGCTAAATCTAATAGTTTAAGAATTAATTATTGTAGAACGATAAGATTTTTAAGATACACTCTAGAAAGTGTAAATAAATTAGGGGTGTCATTTATAAACAAAAAGTTTACTGAATGAACACTAACGTATAGTAACATGACCAAAACCCTATAATATTCAAAAACTCAATCAGTGGTTATAACATTTTTTTTATGCGTATCACCCTAAATTCCATACGTGATGTTTTATGTCTAAGTAAGACCTTCAAAAGACAAAAGTATGAAACAAGTCGGAAATGGTACGTCAACCGTGGCAAATGGTGTACGTTCGTACTATAACTAGTTTTATAAATATTCAGATCTTGGTGCAATACCTGTTGCACTCTTATGCAAAAATGCATGAATATAAAAATTTATTGCGATTATGTATATTAAATTCAGTAATAATATGACTCTATCTTAATTAAGACGTAATTACCATGGCGACCTAGATATCATTGAATTATATAATTTGAAATCACTCGAGGAATTTCTGAAACGATCATATATTTAAAATTTCAGATCATTCGGGTGGGTAGTTTTTGCGCTGCTATATGCGGACACACAGGCAGATAGATGGCACACAGATGGAGAGACAGTCAGACGGACGATCTAGATGACAACTATAGGTGCTACGTATTTATATAATTACGAACGCATCTAAAAATCGGTGTATTCCATTTACTTTACTTCCCTTGTAAGATACATTTTCCCTCTTTGTAGAATTGCCATTAAAGAGTAATTTATTTTTATTGTGACAAAGTAATTCTCTTTGTTACATAGTCAGAGCACCTAATTTTATCATTCCCGCGTAACATGAGAACAATTCCATAATTTTACACCATTTTCTAATTATTTAGTCAGGTAAGTTTATTTCCGAAACAATTTTGATCTGTTCTTAAAACTCATAATAAATAACTTAATTAAATTTAAAAAAATCAAAAAACCCGAATGCATAAAAAGTGAACTAATTATTTCTCATCAATGTGAAACTTTTTTTTTTTTTTTTTTTTTTTTTTTTTTTTTTTTTTTTTTAATAATACATATCTATTCTTTTTTATTTACTTCTATTGATGATTTTTAAGTGTTAGTTCCTATCTATAAACACTGTTTTGATGAGACCTATAAATGTCTATGAAGGTTAGAGTTCCAGTAAAGCTAGAGATCCTACCTACACAACTTCCAGGTTGTGTAATATTTAAACGGAGCTTCTAACTGTGAAGTAGTCAATGAAACATCGTCTTCATTTTGAAAGACCTATCCAATAATATGCCACTCAATAGGGTGCGTAAAATATTTATTTCGTCTCTATCGCCATTTTGTATTTTACGGCCGCCATTTTGAATATACAAAAACAAAACCTATCCTATAACCATTGGACGATTAAGACGAATTGATAGAGACTTCATTCGTTAAAATCCATCCAGCCGTTGGGATGTTTCGAGGGTATAAAGAAATCCACATACCCAGATACGTATGAAACACATAACCCTTCTTTTCAGTCGGGTAAATACGACAAAAGAAAAAAGAAACAGAATTAAAATTTATAGAAAAATACAAATAAATGTATCATCATTACTTTTAAGTAATGATGATACATTTATTTGTATTTTTCTATAAATTTAAATTATTAATCAATGTGAATTTAGCACTGAAATTTTAACTTTCTATTTAAAAACAGAATTGATAAATATTTTCTTGTTTGAAATAAGATGCTAAATTCAGAGAGAATTGTCTAACAGCTTTCTTCCTTAGCGAATTGACGAAAGATATTGTACACATAAAGAACAATTTAATGGACCGGCAAATTATTTCTTTTGGAAAAAAGGTCACTCTATTTAATCTACCATCGTTTAGCGTATCTCCCAATAGATAGATTAAATGTTTTCTTAGCTATTAAATAACTTTTGAGAACCTATGATAATGTCAAACCAGTTGACAAGTTAAAATCTTCTAGTTGGAGCGTAATAAATTGGTTTAAATCAAAGGTGGAGATAAACCTTATAAGAATAGAGGTAAAAGCCATACATATGTTTTTTAATTGAAATCTTTAATTGATTTTTTCACATTTAATATATATTTTTTATATTTTTAATTAACAATGCCAACAATCATTTTTATATGTTAGAAATTTTGTATTCAAATAAAATTTTGAAACTTATTAAAAGCGATGCCTTTGTATTGGCCTTGTGCCAGGAATTAACAGCAGAAAAAATCGCCAAAGGTCGTTAGTCTTTTTAGGTGCGTTCGTAATTATATAAATACGTAGCACCTATAGTCGTCGTTCAGTCCGTCCGTCTGTCCGTCCGTCTGTCTGTCCGTCTGTCTGTCCGCATATAACAGAGCAAAAACTACCCAACCGAATGGTCTGAAATTTGAAATATAAGATTGTTGCAAAATGTTGTCGAGCCATATCAAATTTTATGAAAATCGGATGTATAGTTTAATTACAGGGACAGTCAAAAGTTTTTCTTTACATTACGGCCAATGGGAAAAATTATTGCAAATGCATTTTAATGATGTTACAGCCTTCCGAATGGTCTGAAATTTTAAAGATATAATTCTTGCAAAATTTTGTCGAGCCATTTCAAATTTTAGGAAAATCGAATGTATAGTTTAATTACAGGGACAGTCAAAAGTGTTCGGGGAATGGGAAAAAAATTATTGGGAGTGCATTTTAATGATGTTAAAGACTATGCACTTTATGAAGTGCAAAAAATTATACATTCAGTACAATATGGGGTGCAAAAAATAATTATAAAACTTGTTATAGTACGAACGCACCTCATTTGCCCCGTTTGACGAGCAATTTCCAACTTGTTTTAGGTGCGTTCGTAATTATATAAATACGTAGCACCTACAGTCGTCGTTCAGTCCGTCCGTCCGTCTGTCTGTCCGCATATAACAGAGAAAAAACTACCCAACCGAATGGTCTGAAATTTTAAATATATGATTGTTGCAATTTTTTGTCGAGCCATTTCAAATTTTATGAAAATCGGATGTATAGTTTAATTACAGGAACAATCAAAAGTTTTCTTTACATTACGGCCAATGGGGAAAATTATTGCAAGTGCATTTTAATAATGTTATAGCCTTCCGAATGGTCTGAAATTTTAAATATAAAATAGTTGCAAAATTTTGTCAAGCCATTTGAAATTTTATGAAAATTGGATGTATAGTTTAATTACAGGGATAGTCAAAAGTTTTCCGTTACATTACGGCCAATGGGAAAAAAATATTGCAAGTGCATTTTAATCATGTTACAGCCTTCCGAATGGTCTGAAATTTTAAATATATAATTGTTGTAAAATTTTGTTGAGCCATTTCAAATTTTATGAAAATCGGATGCATAGTTTAATTACAGGGACAGTTAAAAGTTTTCCGTTACATTACGGGAAATGGGAAAAAATTATTGCAAGTGCATGATGTTACAGACTATGCACTTATGAAGTTAAAAAATATATACATTCAGTACAATATGGGGTACAAAAATAATTATAAAACTAGTTACAGTACGAACGCACATCATTTGCCACGTTTGACGAGCAATTTCCAACTTGTTTTTATTCTGATAATTTCAGTGGTTTAAGCGTGGTTCGTTTACCTGTCTTAAAATTGTGTTTTATTTATATATTTTTTTATTTATGGATTTATAAAATTTAGATTCCATTATGGAATATAAGCCGGAAACAAATGATAAACTATTTTATTTATATTAAATTAAGTGCAAACCTATTTATCTTTTGTAATACTCTGTCTGCAAGTGACAGAAATAGATTTAAAAAAATCATGCTTGAAAATTATTTTAAAAACAATAAAAAATGAGTAAATTGCGATACAGTTTTCAAACAAATTGCGATATAGTTTTCAAACAAATTGCACTTGAAATTATTTTTTTCTTCTATTTGACGGTGTAAAAATTGAAAATATGCGATATTTAAAAATTTAAAAAAGTGCAACAAAAGTAAATAAAAGTTAAATTTGATCGTTTGGTGTTGCCATTCGCAAAATGACACCAGTGTTACGCATAGATACGTTTGTCCGTCATAATATAGATAAATATCTGGCTACAGCTGATTTTTGGAGATGATTTTATCCTTGAGCTTACACCATCAAATAAGAGAGAAGGAGATAATGTATTGCAACAACGTAATTTTTTGACCTCCTTTGTGTTGTACGGGAAAAATATAATAATAAATATATTAAATTTAAAAAATCAAAAAACCCGACTGCGTAAAAAGCGAACTAATTAATTATTTCTTATCAATGTGAAACTATTTTTTATATAACTTACCTATTTTTTAATTTACTTGTATTGATGACTTTTAAGTTGTGTTTAATTGTTAATTCCTATCTATAAAGCCTGTTTTAATGAGGCCTATAGATGCCTATGATGGTTAGAGTTGCAGTAAACCTAGATGCTACCTACAAAACTTTCAGGTTGTGCAATATTTAAACGGAACTTCTGATTGCAAAATAGTCAATGAAACATCGTCTTCTTTTTGAAAGACCTATCCAATGATATGCTTCTCAATAGAGTGCGTAAAAAAAAAAAAAAAAAAAAAAAAAAAAAAAAAAAAAAAAAAAAAAAATTGTCTCTACCGCCATTTTGTATTTTATTGTCGCCATTTTGAATTTATAAAGACAAAAGCTAGCCTATAACCATCGGAAGGTTAAGACGAATCGTTAGAGATCTCATGCATTAAAATCCACCCCGCCATTCGGATGTTTCGAGGCTATAAAGAAATGCACGTACCCAGATACGCGTGAAACACATAACTCTTCTTAGAAGTCAGTCGGGTAAAAAATAAGCACTTGCTCAATATTGAAATTTCATTTCCCGAACAGTTTTTATCCATTCTTATCAAATTGTTGACCAGTGTCGAATATACTCGAATTTATCGTAGGAAACGCCAACGTCTAAAGGCGTGTTCAGAACTCAGATTAAAGAATTTCTGTGTTTGATCCTGATTGCCGTAGGGACAAACTTCCATCAGTATTTATACCAGAATAATAATTTTCGTGTTATTTATGACGAAAATTTTGCATTAGTGCAAAGCGACGATTAATATTCAAAAACTGTGGTAGAAGTTTGCACATGTGGTAATCAGACTCTGGACGTGTTCTGAATTCTTAATTCCACCTGTGTAATTTTTCATCTGTTAATGTTGATAGGTTTTTGCCAGAAAAAATAAGTATTTTACCATATGTTTTGGTCTTAAAGTATAAAAGTATTTTTTAAAGTATAAAACATTATTTATTAAATACATACATTGTAACATATTTACAAAAATCTATCTGTCCAATCACTGTACCAAAAGCGTTCAGAAAAAAGCGATGCTTCTTTTGTTTTCTCAAAATCGAGTTTCAGTTTAAACTACTAGTCTACGCTATAAAATATGTATCAGCACGTCGAAATAGATCGATTAAATATTTTCATAGCACTTAAAAATTTTCAATAGTCTAATTTCAATGAGCTGGCAATCTTCAAATTGTGAAGTTATAAATTAATTTTCATTCAAAGAAGCTAAAGATGGGGTGATGAGAGAGATGATCAGTCGGCCAAATCATCTATATCGGATAATATCGGTCAAAATCAAACCTTTTCAGAACCCTATTTTTCACAATTTCACTGATTAAATCTGGTTTTTTTTTTTTTTTTTTTTTTTTTTTTTTTTTTTTTTTTAAGGGATAAAAAAAGGCGGATAATAATTAATTGGTAGCTTTGATGATAACCCTAATCTAAAGGTAGAGACTGTTATGACTATATAAAGACTTTAAGTAAGATTACATTTTAAACAGCCCGGTACTTCTCTTTTAAACTAATGGCCATGTCAGTGTCCCATCATCTCTATACAAAATAGGGAAACGCACCTACTCCTAAATGTAATTGTGGTTACAAAATTGAAATGATTTTCATTATATATATATTTTTATAAATGTCTCATCATGAAACATAAGCTTAAATTTAACAGAAAGAAAGCAGTCCGAACTTAAATTCATGAGAAACACAATTACATAAAAATTAAAGAGAAAACACAATATTGTGAATAAGCTATACTATTTTATTGGAAAAGATTTATAACAGTATTCTTTACTAAGATATAATTTTAAAATCTGGTTATTTCTATTGTAATTTAATTATAGCATATTCAAGTGTAATATTTCAGATATTTAATTGTAAAATTTGTTCTTCTATTGTATTATTTTCAAAGTTTCATGCACTTTATTGGATTTATTTATTTTAAAATGGAATATATCCTAAAAAAGCCGACAAATATTCTGCATTTTCGATTCATCCAACTTGAAAACAGTTTGTCTAATTTGTACTATTATATTTTATCTCGATTAAACTTGATCATTGCAATTGTATTGAACATCCTATAACTAAAGTTATATACAACATTGCTGTTTATTTTGTATATATATATTATATTTATTCTATTCAAGTTATTTATACTAGTGTTTTCTTATGTTGAAAACTTTGATATTTCTATTATGTGTTCCATATTGTAATTGATAAACCGTAAAATATATTTTGATGGTAGATCATATTCTTCTCATAGACTTTATATAATTTAGAAAACATGACGTACACCACTGTAATACTATGTACTGTATCATTTTGTCGTCCTGTATATCAGGGGTTCTCAAATTTTTAGACCGAAGTACCACTAAATAGAAGTTCATACTTCCGCATACCATCAAGTGACAAACTCAAAGCTGATACAGAAAAACCTGTGTAAACGGAATATGTCTAAAACGAAATATTTTTCCAGTCTTTTGTGCTTTCGTCTGAGGGGATTTTACTGATTTACATGATTATATTATTAAATTGGTGCTTATATTGACTTTAATATTTTTTAGTGTATGTAAAGTGTATCATTTTTGGGTGATAAATAAAATGATATTTAATGATAAAATTACTGCATAGCTTTGTTAAACATGGAAAAAAATAAACATTTGAAGTCGCCTTGATCGCCAATTTTTTGTTGTATGAGTATACTATGTTTATATCAGTAGTAAAATACACATAAAAAATTTTAATAAGTGAATAACCTACATAAGAAATTTACATTCCGTCTGAAAGTAAACCGCTTATTAATGCGAGATAGATGTTCTTTGAAATAAATAATATACACACATACAATATAGTAATAGAAGAAATTTTTTTTCCGGGGTGTATGAAAGGTCAACTCAACATCTACCGAATATTAGTTCCATTTATCTAAAAATTCTAATCGAAATTACATGCAAAACGTTGTCAAAGCAGTAACAGAGAGCAAATGCCACGGAGCCGGTGAACTGACACATCAAGAAATAGGAGGGAAGGAGGTGGGATTGAGCTGCTTTTTGATTTCACATGCTGTAATTTTTATTTCATTTCACGTACCAGTATCAGACTTTCGCGTACCAGTAAACAGAGCTTCACGTACCAGTACTGGTACGCGTACCATAGTTTGAGAACCCCTGCTGTATATCATTTCTGTATTGTTTAAAATTTTAAATAAATGGGCTAACTTTCCTATTGACACCCTGGTCCTCCCTGGCCTCGCTGGAGTTAGAAAGATCCCTCTCCCTTCCTCATAACTTGAGTTCCATACATCCTAGTGGTTGGTCGTTATGAGTGTTCTGTTGATCTTAGTATGAGTGCAGAAAATTTTCTGTAAGATACTTTTTCATACTTCGTACACTTTATCCTATCAAAAAGTATTTATTTTTATTCATACAAAGCAATTTTCTTTGAGAGAAAATGAGATCATGTAGTCTTATTGTTCCCATGTGACGTGGGAAAAAAAAATCACACGTTTTTAAACATTAGCTCATTATTCATCTTGGAAATTTCACTTCGGGAACAGCTTGGAACTATTCCGACCGGGAAGCGGCAGCACATACTATCACCTCATCAAGTTCACGGCTGAAAATTCAAAATTAGTTAAAACTCGATTCGCACATTAACCCTTAACTGGTGAGGTGGGGGTGTTTTGACCCCAGAGAAATTGTATATGAGCTCTACATTTGCAAACAAAATTTTTGCAGTATTTATATGTTTTATTGAATTTATATGTATATTTATGTACACTTACAGTACTTTTTCAGTTGTTTTTATACAAATAAATAATACAAAATTCACAGGAAATTCTCTTATTTTAATTCGCTAAATTTTAAGGAGAGCACAAGAAATCAAATTTTGGTGTTACATGCACCCCCACCTCACACTTACGTTAGAAAAAAATCACCTCACCACTTAAGGGTTAAAACGCAATCACCTGAAAACCCGATTTTAGCAGTTGACTCGTAGGTTTACCATTGTGTTTTCCTGCTCCCAGTCCTCCATGTTTCCATACCTTTGAGTGCAGGAAAACACAATCGTAAACATACGACTCAACCGCTAAAATCGGGATTTCAGGTATTTTCCACCAAGATATGACTCGGCAGACCGATTGCGTTTTAATATGCGAATCGAGTTTGAAATAATTCCGGAATTTCAGTCGTGAACCCGATGAGGTGATTGCCTGTGCTGCCGGCTCCCGGTCTGTATGAAAAGGTATCAGCGCGTCTAACGGATAGATTGAATATTTTCATAACGCTTAAAATCTTTCAATGGTAATTTTAACAAGCTGACATTCTTCTAGTCGTACAGTTATAAATTAATTTTCATTTATCGAAGATAAACAGGCTTCGTAAGATTAGCTTGGGTTCAGTTAAAGCTTTCAGAGACACGTTTCCGTTCTTCGTACAGTTTACACTATCAAAAAGTTATTTATTTTATTGACACAGAGTAATTTTCTTCGAGAAAAAATCAGACCATTTATACTTTTCGCCCCCATGTGACATGAGAAAAAAAAAGAAAAAAAATGCAATTTAACAAATTACAACGACCATTTGGAAAATGATTTTTTCAAAGACTAAAATTTCAGACATAAAAAATCGCACGGAGTTGATCATACATTAGGTAAGCCATGGATTACATTTTTCGGTACTGTAAATTTTTAAACTTCTACGGAGCTGGTCATTCATTACGTACGCCATGGATTAAACATTAATATTCCTGACCAATTTTAAATGAAATTTCATTCTTAAACTTCTAAACATCTCACAATATTACTTTTTACACCGTCGTATAGAGAAAAAGGTGTACTTTTAAATGCAATTTGTTTGAAAGCTGTATCTCAATTTGTTTCTGAGTTATTAATTTTTTTTTTGTAGTTTTTATTACTTTTTTGTCATAGTGGCAACAGAAGTATCCATCTCTGTTGAAATTAAAGGGAAAATACAGATTACTGTATAGACCAATCAGAAAACGAATAAAATACGGGATTCAACCAATAAAACGCTTCAGATATGTTTTTGATTTCCTACCCTGACCGAGGACAATAACCATTTTTCCAAATGGTTAAAAAATCACATGTTTTTTAAGCAATTGCTTATTTTTCATCTTGAAAATTTCCTTTCGGGAACAGCTTTGTTCCAGTCTTAAACACTATGCAAAAAGTATCAGGTCGCCCAATTGATAGATTAAAAGTTTTCACAGTGCTTAAAACCTTCCAATGGCCAACGGTAATTTCAACGAACCTGGGATGCATTTCCGTACTTCGTACAATTTAAACCATCAAAATGTAATTTATTTTTATTTATACAAAGCAATTTTCAATCTTATTTTTCCCATGTGACATGAGAAACAAATCGCATGTTTTTAAGCATTTGCTCATTATTCATCTTATAATTTTTTTTTTCGGGAATAGTTTTGATCTTAAAATCTTTTAATCTTATAAAACACTATGCAAAAGATATAGACACGTCCAATTTATAGATTAAATGTTTTTCAGAGCGCTTTCAAATTTTCAATGCCCTATAATAATTTCAACAAGCAATTATTCTCCAAGTAGCGCATTTATAAATTAATTTTCATTCATAAAAGATAAACATAACCCCTAAGTTTTGCTCGTGTACAGTAAAAAGTATAGTAAAAGTGATACATTTCAGTTTATCATACAGCCTTCACAACCCAAAGGTAATTAATTTTATTGTTTCAAAGTAATTTTCTTTGTGAAAAAATTATTACATTGTTTTATCAACCCGACGTACATGAGGGAAAATAAATTACCTAATTTTGTAAGTGCTTGCACATTATTCATTCGGGAAAGTTCAATTTCTGAATAGCTTTGATCCATTCTTAAAACGGAATGCAAAAAGCGTAACAGAAAGAAGAAAACAATCGATAAATATTTTCTTGCCGGAAATCAAAGGTTTTTTGAAAGACCGAGGAAACACCCCTAACAACTGTCTTCCTTAGATACCCGAGAAAATATATTTTAAACTTAGAGGGGAAGCTAAAATGTCTAGAAATTATTTCTCTCCAAAAAAAGAAAAAGAAAACATATTTTGTTAAAATACGACTTTTACCATTTATTTTCTTTGTTTTTGCGCTGAAAGAATACTCTATGATAACTATTACTTTAAAAATTGTTTAGGAAAAAAAAAAAAAAAAAAGAAAGAAATTAAACAGCTTTATCGTGTTTAAAAGAATATATAATAAATTTGAAATCACAAATATATGAACAAATTGGTAAAATTCTAAAGATGAACTAGATATGAACATAGGAAACCAATATGTAAAATAAGAAACTAGGAATAACCCACAGAATCTATTCTGAATAAAAATATTTCGAATTTGTGGAAATCTAATTTAAAGTAACACAAACTAAATAAAACAAAGACAATAAGCAATGTTTACAGGTATTTATTAAATTTTGACGGGAAAAAAAAAATCCAAACAAATTTTTCAATTTCAAGGAATTTTTTAATCAATGAGAGAACTACATCCCAATTTAAATTAATTTATCACTAACGGAACTTTACTAAGTTATAAAAACAATTCTAAAAACTCAATGATAAACGATAAAGGTAGCATATAGAAAGAAGAAAAAAAACTGTTAAATGTTTCCATGCCCGAAATCAGAAGTTTGTTGAAAATCTTGAGAGACATTCCTAAGATCTTCCTTCCTAAGAAGAAAGGGAAAAGATAATTTTCTTTTAAAGGTCAATTCAAAGTGCCTAAAAATTATTTCTCATGCAAAGCTGATTTCCTTAAAATAAGGTGAATTTTCCGTTTATTGCCTTTACGCTTTTTCTAATTTCACATTTAAAGAATATTCTATGATAACAATTACCTTTAAAAGCCTTTTTTCTCTATTTAAAAAAATTGCAGCGGTAAAATAAAATAAACAATATAAACTTTAAAAAGTTAACCGCTTTACTTAAAGCCGATGAAAATAATAAAATAGATGATACAAGTTAAAAATATACATTTTATTTAAAATTTCTTAGTACTTTCGGCCTGCGTTTTTCGCGGCCATCATCAGAGAATATTTTTAAAAATAATTGTTGTTCCATTCATGCAAATACATCCCTGCGTTTAAAATGTGAGAGCCAACAATTGTTAGGGTAGTTGAAAGTAGAAGTAGCAGTCCTTTGGATTGAACTTAAGTAGAGTGAAACATTTAACTGCAGTTCCATTTATTTTATTACATCACTTTGTTCTCATACGTCACTTTCATTTTTATATGCTTAGCTGGACAATCGAATTAGCTGTGTTTCTGATTAGAATTGCATAGAACAGATTTTATTTGTAGCAGCGATATTTTCTGCTCTTAATGAGAGAACTACAATTTTCTCACTGTATATTTTACTACGCGTAGTTCTTCACTATGTAAATTAAAAACATTTTCATAATGAATATGATTAGATGCTTTTTTTTTTTATTCTTCTCGTTAGTCACTCTAGATGTAAACGAAAATCGACACAATATTAGCGGATCAGCTTCATTTAATATATCTGCAATAATAGGATCTTCGCATTTTAAAAATTGGCAAACAATATTTATTTAATATCAATAAAATATCGACATTAATTTTTTATGTAAAATGTTGATATACAAGTGACATAAGTGCAACAATCACAACTGTGACCAAAATGTGGTGTCTTTAATTCGTCAAGCTATGACTCTCATGTGCACTTCTGTTTTAAATCTCAGTGAAGTAAAAGTGGCTCATTTTTTAGTCATTTACACCTCGTCATAAAATGGGGCATATCGACGCCACAGTGATTCACTTTCCACGTCACATGACTGTAATGGGGACAGTTAAGGCTCCTGTAATACAGGAGTTAAAGGAGTCCAAGGGGCAGTAAGAGTTGCATTTGGATCACGATGCTTTTACATTTGGATTATATTCGCGTCACAGTGTTATTAGTGTAATACTATAAACACGCCTCTTTTTACAGTAAGCTAAATTATATTCTTCAGCGCTTTTATTTTCCTATTAGCTTCAAATAAAACAAGTCGAAAATTGTACGTCAAACGTGGCAAATGAGGTGCATTCGTACTATAACTATGTTGTATAAATATTCCGATCTTGATGTGATAGCTGTTGCACTCTTATGCAAAAAAGCTTGAATACAAAATTTATTACAATTATATATATTAAATTCAGTAATACGGAAGTACTAATATAACTTCATCTTAAATAGGACGTCATCACGATGACAACGTATAATAACATGTTTTCGTTATGATAATTATGATATAAATAAATATATAATTAAAAACGTATATTTTTTGTCCATAATCCGAACAACACATTTCCTATTATTAGTTTAGAGAACGAAAAATTATTTCTTTTAATGAAGCAAAAGAATATATAAAATTCATATTACCTTTGAAAAAATAAATTGATTAAAAAGATAAATATCCATATTGAAACTCGGAAGGAATTAATTTTAAATTGGAAAAAAGTTTTGTAAAGTATAGAAAAAAGTTCTAGTCATCTAAAAACGGAAAATAATTTTGATTTATGACAAGGGAAAAAAGATTAAATAAATAAATTGATTTTTCCGTGAGTAGGAGCCATTTATCATTATGCACGAACAGTTATTAGCATATTCATAGTTTGCTTTTGACTTTTATGTTTAATGAGCTCTTAATTATTAAAAGATACATATTATTATTATTAAAAAAAGTTGCTGTTTCGGCTGCGCTTTTCTGTTCGTTTTTTAATTATTTGACAAGCTTAATTTTACGTTACTGATGAATGGCTTAATAATATCACACGGTGTAAAAAATTGCAAGAAACTTTCCTTTTATAATAAAAAAAAATTACGAAAATTCAATGCATTCTCACAGTTAATATTCGAATACAATGTGATTAAAAAAAAGATTGGACAAATTTTCATGAGGTAGTAATGTATCCCAAAGTAAAAGAAAATTGCATAGGAAACCAAAATTTAATCCATTTTTTCACTCCGAAGCTGGAGGAAGGAGGGTATATGGGAGGGTGCAAAAATGCGGAAGTAATATCTTAGAACAACACGAGAAAAAAAAATTGTCGTAATACATTCCTATCAGTAGAGCGATGTGTTTATTATTATTATTATCATCATATTTTATTATATTTTTTATTATAACTATTATTTCTTCTGAACTATGTATTAATTCCTACACTGCACGGATTATTTTTGGGAACAGCTTTTTTAAACTCATATTAAGAGCTAGGTATCACTAAATTTAACTAGAAATTCATCTCCTTATTTAATCGTAAAATTCAGTGATTATACTATCACGTAAAAATGCGAAATTGTATAAAGATTAAAAATATCTTGAAACATCACGACTAAAAGAATAATAATAAAAAATTTTTAGCTATACTTTTTTATCAGTGGCATGATATGTTTTCTTTTATTTCTCCAGAACTACATATTAATCCATACACTGCACGAATTATTCTTTTGGGAGCAGACTTTTTAAAATGATATTTAGAATTAAGTTTCACTAAATTTAATCATAAACAAGTGGGTAAGCGTGGTCGAAGATCGCGCAAATTCTTATTTTTTTGCATTCCTATATTGCCTTTTAATCCTTTATCTACTGACGCTACTTATAAGTACCATTAAAATAACTTGTTATAAAATTCATATTTTTTTTCATAGAAAATGTTAAAAAAAAAAGGGATGGGTATTTTTCAATTCGGAAATATTTATATGTTTCTATTATAAGAACGTTATATTTGTACATTTCCTAATTTAATGCATCGATTAGTTGTAAAACAGTTTAGAATGAGTTATAGATACATTACTTTATCTTGTTCCAAAAGCACTATTGGTTACAGAAAACAAAAATATTTTTGAAAGGATGATTTCTTTTGCCTTTGCATCTTTTCAGCTTTCTTGGAGTTGGCAAGGGAGGGGGGGGGGGGATTTTTCAATTCGGAAATATTTCTATTATAAGAACATTATATTTGTACAATTCCTAAAACTACAAAGTACTAAGAAGAATATTTAAAATATAAGATTTGAGTGGGGTTATAAATATTGCACAAAATCCCTATAAATTCAAATTTAATTAATCCTTCAATCCTTCTAAAATGTATTAAATGATTATGTAAATTTCTAATGTAGTTTAAACAATTCACGAAAAATGCTTTAGAAGATAAAATTTTCATGAATTCATAATTCAGTACATAAAGGGTTAAGTAGAAGTGTTAAAAATTCTTTTACACAGGGATTTTGACACGCCCCTCCCCCCCCTTCCAAAAAAAAGTGTAGTTTATTTCATGTTTAAATTCACCATTAATGAAAAATTATATATCGGGAAAATAAAGAATGGCAAAGCAAATAAATGAACAAAAACAAGAAATTAACATTTTCAAAAATCAACAAAAATGTTCTGTTAACTAACAAAAATTTATTAAAAATATAGAAATCTTAATTAATAAGTAACTTTAGTAAAATCCGGTACATTACGAACGAGGCTTTTATTTATTTATTTATAATTTTCTAAATTATCTGTACGTCGAATATTATCAGATAAAGGATTACTAAACATGTTTACTTTTGGCAGAAATAATCACTAGATCCTTATTTGATACTTGTATGCGTATTGTAATTCAACCTTCAAAATGCTATTCGCAATATTGACAATACATTTTAGCCCATATTTAACATTTGGTTCTATATGTAGAACTGAAAACAGTTTTTAGAACACCATTCCGTGATAAACGCAATGGTTAGCGCTGAACCAGTAGAACTGGAGGTGGAACTAAAAAAATTCATGCCCCAACAAAGCACTTTTGAGGATCGGAATAAATAATAATTACCATTCTCTAATAGTATTTTTTGCCTTATTTTTGGCAGAAAATATGCTTAAGGTGACAATTTCTATTAAAAAATACTCGTGTTCCCTGAACCGGACCTGTACCCGTGTGTCCATGCCTTATCTGTCCCTAAAAAACTTAATGATATACATAGTTTAATAAAAAAGTTATTTCAGATTAGCATTTTTAACACTTTCCAACAAAGTTGAAAAGTGTTTATGACTTCTGTTTTTCTGTCCGTCTGTCCGCCTGGCCGCGCTCTAACTCCCGTAAATATACTCAGATTGCCCTGAAATTTTTGGATGTTATTGACGTTTACCATAGCACGTTCCCTATTTCAAATAAAGTTTGTAGCATGTTTAGTTCATTTACAATGACAGTCAAAAGTTTTCCGTTACATTACGGCCTATGTGAAGAAATCGTTTAAAATGATTTTTAACGATGTTATACGCTTTCAATCATAAGAAAATCGATATGCATTTATGAAGTGCACTGAAATATGCATTCTGTCGAATATGTGGTGCAAAGAATAGTTATTATTCATATACAGAGCCATACAAAAGAATTCCGTTACATAATGATATAGGGGTGGAGGGAATTGTTTGCGGCGTATTTTAATTATGTTGAATTATTTAATGTATAATGAAACTGATATACGTCGCTGAGGTTTACTATATCTTATTTCATGTATAATATGAAGTGCATAGCATTTACAGGGACACACAAAAGATTTCAGATACTATATTGTATCCGAAGTAATGTACAGTAGCGATGATTGCTGGAAATGCATTTTGAGTTATGTTATGCGCTTTTATGTTTCACTATATTTATTCATAGTATATTGTATGTAAAAATGCTCTGATTCATATACAGGACTACACAAAATAATTCGTAATGGTTACTGGGTATGAATAGAAATTGCTTAAAAGTGGTTTTAAAATGAATTATGCATTTTTACGCTGAACTGCATTTAGTTTACTAAGAAATATTTGTAGAATATAGATAAAATGATATACAGGGTCACGCAAAGAATTGGATACATGACCGTCTATAAATGATAATTTCTGGAAATGTGATTTCAGTAGTTTTTAACAGTGTTTTAGTTTGAATTAAATTGTAGCTAAATAGTGGCGTGTAATAAAGGTACTAGGTAAACTACAAGATCGTACAGAAGTATTCAAGTATGTTTCCATCTATTAGTATAAATTGCTGAAAGAGAAATTTCAACATGTTATGTGTTTTCTTGCAAAATTAAATTTTCCCATTCTATAGTACATATATCAACCTACAGATCAAATACAGGGCTGTTCAAATGAATTGGAATACATATTTGCTATGAACGGTAACTGCTGAAATCAGTTTTTCAAATGTTTTATTCGTTTTCTAAAATGTTTACTTAGTTATCCTATATATCTTATTTCCCTATATAACGAAGTTTTGTTAAAGCATTCAGGAAGTGTTGGAAAGTGTTTCATAATCTATGCTTAACGCATGATTTTTCTTTCTTGTTATTTAATTTATTATTATTATTTTTTTCATTTTTGAAAATATTACGTAAAAAAAAAAGAATCAGCAATCATTTGCATGAAGTTAGAAAGTAAATTGGAAAAAAAAAGAAGGAAGAAAGATTCTCCACAATCCCAAACGTCATCTTGAGTCTTAATACTTCATTATTGATCACCTCTTTGTAAAAAAATAATTAAAAAAAAAATGTTTTACCTCTTTCTATTATATTGAAGTTTTCTCCATTAATTATAATGCACCCTGTACATATATCATCCAGTACTAAGAAAATTGTAATTGCAACTAAACCATTTGATTGATAACAGCGCTTTTATTTTAGAAGAATTAAAATAAATTTGACTTACAACAATATATTTTATTCATACAAATTGTGTTACAGAAAAAGGCTTTCAAAACATTTTTCTCGTTTTATTTATCAAAATAATATTTATATATTTCTTTTTTCTTTTTTTCTTTTTTTTTCTTTTTTTTTTTTTTTTTTTTTTTGTTGCCAAAAAACATTCCTAACTTCATTTGTTCTTTCAGATTAAGCTGTAATTATTCAAACGAAACAGAAATAAAAGAGGATGTAATAACGATAGCAATAATAAAATATTGTTCAAAAATCTTATTTACTTCCCTTTATGAGCGAAGAGATTAGTTATAAAAATATTCTCCTGTTAAAATATTTTTGTTTAGATCTCCTGCAGACGACCTGGAGCGATGCCAAAAAGTCTGAAGCTTTGGTTATAAACTTGCTCCTAACGATGTAAGATCATAAGATAGACATTAAATTATTGATTAAGCATTTCATTCCATGAAAAATATGCGATAAATGAAAGCTTTTTTTTTTTTTTTTTTTTTTTTCTTTTTTTGAAGGGTCTTGTTAATGTTCAACGACTTAAAATCTCGTTTATTCTTTCATTATTTTATCAATTAAGTATATTTGATTTAGAAGATAATCATATTTGAAGAATAGGGATTAAAGCATTCCCTTATCACGTCAATTAAAAAAAAATAATAAACCATAAAAATAATTTCGGATAACTATTTTATTTTCGGTGCTACTTTTCTTATATTAGTAATATTATTTAATAAAATAAAAGTATGGATGCAGCAGATGCTAATTTAAGCACAAATGAAGACTATATGAACACTCTCAAATAATACTCCATTAAAAAAAGTAATCATAAAGTAATTAATTTTTAAATGTTATGCTAATAATGATTTTATTTAAAAAATAATTTCTGTTCAATTAGTTAATTATAAAATTAGTGGATGCAATAGATAATAATTTTTGTAAGAAATATAGATTATTATTATTTTGTTACTTCATAATTCATTTACATAATATCTATTTTCTACTGCTAATTATTTTAATTTTAATTAATGCAATTTTCCTTAAATTATTAATTTAATAAATGAAAAATATTAATGTAGGTGATAATAATTTTTGAATAAATGGCTATTATTACATTATGTTTCATTTTCAAAATAAATAAAGTGATAATGATAGTAAGGATTTTTAAATGTCGAGGTAATAATGATTTTATTTTCTAAATATTTTTTTCATTATATAGTCACTTAATGCGACTGAAGTTAAATTATTTTCATATTATATTCTATTTGCAAAATAACCGTTTTTATTACCTATTAATAATATACGTATAATTATTTTATTTTCCAATACAAATTCTCTTACGTTATAACTCAATTAAATAAAAATGGTATTACTTGATTATCCCGTCGACTTTTCGCCAAAATTATACAATTCGCCAAATTAACAAATTCACATAATTTTTATTTTAAATAATGTAATAACAAATAAATTAATAAAACATTAATAAAAGTACAAATAAAACTTCGAATTAAAAGTCACTTGATGGCGTAACAAACACGTGTAACGTGTTTAATGTCAAGCGAATGTGACATTTACGATCGTCCATCATTGACATTTAATCTTATAGTTTGGCAATAGTTTTTTGGTTGATGAGATAATCAAGTAGTACCATAAAAACTCTTGATGAAGCAAATAACAATTTCAGCGCAAATGGAGTTTAACGTTATTCTCATATCATGTTCTAATGTAAAAACAGATCACATAATTAAATATTTTTAATATAATTTATGGTATGATAATAAAAATTTAACTTTTAATGCGTTTTTCTTAATATTATTATAAAAAAAAATCATCTGATAATATTTTTTCTTATTTCATAATTAATTTACATAATACCCATTTTCTGCTGCTAATTATTTTTATTTTAATGCAATTTTCTTTAAATTATTGCTTTAATAAATGAAAAATATTAAGTAAATAAATAAATAGAAATGCTTAATTCACCTTTAAAAGTTAAACTTACACTATGTGCAAAATTGCTTAAAAGGTGAGACAGTATTTAAAAATGTTAAATTATTTTAATACCTTAGTACTTTCAACTATAAAAACATAGTCTTCGTCAGAGAAATATAAGAAATACGACTGTTATTAACGTCTAATTTTCAAAATCCGATGGAATTGTGACGAAAGGAGTGAAAGTGGAAGTCAATTTTTAGATCCGGAAAACATTGGGAAAATAAAACATGGATATAGAGAAGTGAAAAATTACTCGTTTTAGTATTCTTTAAGCAAACTGAGCCAAATTCTGGGTATGCTGTAGGATAAAACGTCATTACAAACAGTATTTTCTTTAGTAATAATTCCTGATAATTCTTTGAGGGATATATAATTTTTGCGTCTTCGAAATTAACTTGTATATTCTGCTTCTGGTTAAGTCTTGACAGGGCTGTTGTAGGTCGGTTATACTTTAAATCTCTCAAATGTTCTTTAATACGAACTTTAAGTTTATGCGAAGTCATTCCTATGTATTCGAGATAAATATCTTCTGTTTTCAGTGGAATTACATATACCCCAGAAACTTCATCCCTCGGGATCGGGTCCACTTTAGCATTAATCAGATCTTTCAGTTTCGCTGGAGGAGTGGTGACCAAGATTACGCCAAAGCGAAAAAGTGCATGTCTGAGTTTTTCGAAAAGCCCTGGTATGTACTTCATTTTGCAATATATCATATTACTCCGTGGAGTTTGTTGTATTTTCATATGGTTCTTCTGCGAGTTGATATAATATGTGTATTGGGAAACCATGGACCCGATCCCGAGGGATGAAGTTTCTGGGGTATATGTAATTCCACTGAAAACAGAAGATATTTATCTCGAATATATAGGAATAACTTCGCGTAAACTTAAAGTTCTTATTAAAGAACATTTGAGAGATTTAAAGTATAACCGACCTACAACAGCCCTGTCAAGACTTAACCAGAAGCAGAATATACAAGTTAATTTCGAAGACGCAAAAATTATATATCCCTCAAATAATTATCAGGAATTATTACTGAAGAAAATACTGTTTGTAATGACGTTTTATCCTACAGCATACCCAGAATTTGGCTCAGTTTGCTTAAAGAATCCTAAAACGAGTAATTTTTCACTTCTCTATATCCATGTTTTATTTTCCCAATGTTTTCCGGATCTAAAAATTGACTTCCACTTTCACTCCTTTCGTCACCATTTCATCGGATTTTGAAAATTAGACGTTAATAACAGTCGTATTTCTTATATTTCTCTGACGAAGACTATGTTTTTATAGTTGAAAGTACTAAGGTATTAAAATAATTTAACATTTTTAAATACTGTCTCATCTTTTAAGCAATTTTGCACATAGTGTAAGTTTAACTTTTAAAGGTGAATTAAGCATTTCTGTTTATTTATTTACTTAATATTTTTCATTTATTAAAGCAATAATTTAAAGAAAATTGCATTAAAATAAAAATAATTAGCAGCAGAAAATGGGTATTATGTAAATTAATTATGAAATAAGAAAAAAATATTATCAGATGATTTTTTTTATAATAATATTAAGAAAAACGCAATAAAAGTTAAATTTTTATTATCATACCATAAATTATATTAAAAATATTTAATTATGTGATCTGTTTTTACATTAGAATATGATATGAGAATAACATTAAACTCCATTTGCGCTGAAATTGTTATTTGCTTCATCAAGAGTTTTTATGGTACTACTTGATTATCTCATCAACCAAAAAACTATTGCCAAACTATAAGATTAAATGTCAATGATGGACGATCGTAAATGTCACATTCACTTGACATTAAACACGTTACACGTGTTTGTTACGCCATCAAGTGATTTTTAATTCGAAGTTTGTTTTATTTGTACTTTTATTAATGTTTTACTAATTTATTTGTTATTATATTATTTAAAATAAAAATTATGTGAATTTGTTAATTTGGCGAAAAGTCGGCGGGATAATCAAGTAATACCATTTTTATTTAATTGAGTTATAACGTAAGAGAATTTGTATTGGAAAATAAAATAATTACACGCATATTATTAATAGGTAATAAAAACGGTTATTTTGCAAATAGAATATAATATGAAAATAATTTAACTTCAGTCGCATTAAGTGACTATGTAGTGAAAAAAATATTTAGAAAATAAAATCATTATTATCTCGACATTTAAAAATCCTTACTATCATTATCACTTTATTTATTTTGAAAATGAAACATAATGTAATAATAGCCATTTATTCAAAAATTATTATCACCTACATTAATATTTTTCATTTAATAAATTAATAATTTAAGGAAAATTGCATTAATTAAAGTTAAAATAATTAGCAGTAGAAAATAGATATTATGTAAATGAATTATGAAGTAACAAAATAATAATAATTTATATTTCTTACAAAAATTATTATCTGTTGCATCCACTAATTTTATAATTAACTAATTTGAACAGAAATCCAGGTTTTTGAGTTCCTTAGACAATGTGACTCATATCACTGTGATTTAAAATGCCTCAATTGCAATAATTTGTAAATACAGTTGGACCTCTATTTAACGAACCTCTATTTTGCGAACTTCTCTATTTTGCTAACTTTTCCTTAGAGCCAAGAACATTTTGCAAATTTCTTCGTAAATTAACCTCCAAATAGCGAAGTGCATTCTCTATTTAACGAATTTTTTCTTGTGATCTAATTTTTTTTTCTCCCCATTTCTCAAAATATTTCTGGACATTTCAAACTTATTCTTTCTTTAAACACATTTTATGATGTTCAATGGTCTTCAACTGGTTTTACCAGGCGTCTTTTTTGTCAGTAGTGAGAATTTGTTAAGTACAGAGAACGAAGACGATAATCCCTTAGAGTAACTTAAAAAAATGTGGATACAGTGAGAAAAAAAGAAGAAATTAACCATGATGTGCTGATTGATGATTGTATTTCACTTAATTCTGAAGAGACCTCGGAAACACTATCCGAATTGGATATTTTCGACAGTGTGAAAAATAAAAACAATACAGCAATGAATTGTGATGAGGACGAATATGATGATGATGGAAATTATCATTATGGAGGAATTAACAAAACTTCGTATGATGAAATGCTAAAATCATTTGAAACAACCGACGAGGATTATAGTTAGAAGAAAATACGCATGAAGGGGGTTTTGGTGCATTGCACAGATGCGAGACGTATTATGAGAGAAAACAATTTTTTAAATAAAAAACTGAGGCAAAATTGACAGAGTTTTTCAGAAATTAAATTTAAGGATGCATATGTTAATGTATAATTAAAATTATTTGTTATAATAATAATAAATGCGATAATGTCATTAAAATTCGTAAATTTTAATGTAAAACTATTTACTTATATGGAAAATACAGTGTATTCCCGGGCAATGTTTTGTTTTCCTTGCCGATTTCAAAGATTTAAACACATTGAAAAAATGAATTGATGATGGCTATTGATAGGTAAAATATATAAAACAAATCGATATAATGTATTTAAAAAAATGTGATTAATTACTTTTAGTAAAAATATTTAGTGTTCATGAATTTAAAATCTGTTTTATGTAGTTTAAAGTATTTTAAAAGGTGAGTCTCCATTTAACGAATTTTCCATATAACGAACTTTTTTCCGGGATTTAGCGACTTCGTTAAATAGAGGTTCGACTGTAATATTTTATTTTCAATACAAATTCTCTTGCATTATTACTTAATTAAATAAAAACTCTATATGAAGCAACTAATAATCTCAGCGCAAATGGAGATTAATGTTATTCTCATATCGTTCTAATCTAAAAAAAAACCACATAATTACCTATTTTCAATATAATTTGCGGTATGATATTAACTATTTGACCTTTAATGCGTTTTTATTATTAATATTATTATATTATTATTAAAAAAGAAAAAAGAAAAAGAAAGAAAACGGGATCTGATAATCATTTTTGACGTTAAATTTTTCTATTGTTAAAAACTAATGATATGTAAGGAAAATATTTATTTTCATTCTATTGCTTTATTTCATTATTAATTTAATAAATAAAACAATGAACTACATTATTATCTAATGTTTAAATATTTTATGTTATGACAATATTTCTTTCTCACTTAAACTTATTATTATTAAAAATAATAATATTATTGTTAAAAATAATAATAATGTGATAACCGTTCTACCAGAAGCTGATATTATTTTTTTCTGCATTATATTCTATTTTTAAGCAAGCCATATAAAAATAGCTTTGCTGTGGATGTTCTGATAATATAAGACGGTTCCCTTAGGTAGTTGAAATTTCTCTATATCTCGAAAACTAATGATTGAAATGCCCTGTATGACACACCCATGTTTTTGACTATTGTTATTCGTTTTATGTGAAAATTAATGTGTTAAAGTTTACAAATTTTTAGGATGAATTTATTAATACTTTTCACAATTAAAATACAGTCATTACAACGAATCTCTGGGGAACACTGATTAAATTCGCTATACTGAAAAAATCGTTAAAGGGAATATTTTTTATATTGAAGTAGGATAATATGATTTTGTTTATTATCCAAATTGTATTCGCTAAATTGAAAAATTCGTTAAACGGAACATTCGTAGTAACGATATTCTACTGTATATTTTAGAAAGGAAACTATGCATGGAATATACTTGTGTTTAATAACTATACTATCTCATTATAAATAAACAAAAACAGGAGATTTTGTTTTCGGGAAAATACAAAGTTTGTCACCTTTTAACATTAGAGTTCTCAAACTTTGACCTTGCGTAAGATGTTTTTCTGATATTGTTAATGTTCTGATAACTGAGTTTAATATAGCGTTCTGATAACTCAGTTCAATAATATAAATTATATTTTATCTCAAGAGGAAAAGTTATAGAATTTTTTAAAAGTAAAATTTACCATCCCAATAATTTTTTATTAATGATTTGTTTTTAAAATTTTAAAAGAAAAGATTTGCCATGTAATTATCCATTAAATGAATTAAAATGATCTACAATTTCTTGTATATTTTTTATTACAATTTATTGATAAAGTAATATATTCTAAAAAACGTAGGTGATTATCTTCCGAAACTAAAAATCAGAAAGTAGAAGAAATATTTATATAAAAAACCTGGCCAAAAGTGCAAAAATTAAAATTTCTTCAACAATTGTAAAAAGCATATTTTATAGTAGCTGACGAGTGACTAAGTGGTGCGTCGATCTATGTCTCTTTCAGGAGCATGAGTCATATCCGGCGGCTCCTAACCTCTGTTGAAGATAAGGTTTCTTTGTGAGAAGTTACGGTGTGATTTTGTTACGGTTCAGCTTTGTTATTATACAGTGAAATACGTTTAACACGAAAACGATTAACATGAAAAATTGGTTACTACGAAGTGATATAGCGGTCCGGACAGTATACTATGCAATTTAATACATTTTTTTTTTCTTTTAACACGAAAGAAAAATCGTTTAACACGAAAAACATTCGCTTTCGATCTAGTTAGTTTGAGTTGAAATTGGTCAATTTTTTGTTAAGACCACTGAAGTTTGGGTAAAAGTCAGTAAATTTAGTGGTTTTTTTTTTGTTTTTTTTTTTTTTTTTTTTAAATTAGCTTATGTTTTATGAGCACAATAGCTAAAAAATCGGTGCGAAAACAAACTGCTATTTCTCTTCAAATGAAGATGAAGCTGCTTAATGCAAGTGATGAAAAAGAAGGACGAAAACAGAAATCTGCAAAGAGTTTGGCATTGTCAATTCTACTTTATCAATGACAATTAAAAACGATGATCCCATTACGTTAATGTTTGAGTACAGTATGTTTAAACCAGAGAGAAAACGTATGAGAACTGCTAAGCACGAAGATTTAGAGACAGCTCTGCTTATTTGGATCAAACAAGCTAGATCTCAGAATGCTGGGAGAGACAAAAAAAAAGATTTCTGATTTTTTCCTCAAAAAACAATATTTTTTTACTTGATTTTTATCCTAATGGATGCAATCTACTAGTAGTTTAACAAGAAATCGAAATAAAATTTGACGACGTCGAAAATATTTGTGTGTTTTGTTCTTTTTTTTTACGAATCTTTTAACGCGAAATTCTTTTAACACACACAAAAAAAAAAAAAAAAAAAAATCGGTCCCTTCAGTTTCATGTTAAACATATTTCACTGTATTTAATTATGTTTAAATGTATATTTTTGTGGCTTCATGAATTGTTGAACTAAGTGCTTTACACACACACACACACACACACATATATATATATATATATATATATATACAGGGTTTGTTGCAATATGCTTGGGACAACAGCAAGATTTCAGACAGACAAAAAAAAAAAAAAAAAAAATACTTAAAATTTTCAACAACAGATGGCGCTGCAGGCGATTTGAAGGAAGCGGCGTGGATTGACCTCCCTTCTTTCTGTGGGGACACTTGAAAGACCAGGTGTACCGCCACATTCCAGAAACAATTGAACAACTGAAGCAGTACATCTCTTCTGCATGTGAAGCCATCCCGCCTGACACGTTTACAAAGGTTTCTGTTAATTTCGTTCAGAGACTACGCCATATTATTGCTGCGCATGGTGGATATGTGGAAAATGTTGTGGTTTAGATTTTGCCAGACTGCAGCGCCATCTGTTGTTGAAAATTGTAACTAATTTCGAAAAAAATTTTCTTGTCTGTCTGAAAATTTACTGTTGTCCCAAGCATATTGCAACAAACGGTGTATTTCTATCGCTGCCCGTTTAGTTTTTATGGATTTTTCAAAAATACCGGTCATTTTTTAAACACCCTGTATATATATATATATATATAGTATCTAATTTAGATATCTAGCTCTAATTTAGATATATTGACTTAGATATATAGCTTTTTAAAAGTGTGTATGACCATTTTGGAAGTATAATCGTATTTGTAATAGTTTGAAGGACAGTAAAAAAAAAATTACGCATATAGTTGCCATTTTTATAAATAAATTGTTTTGGTAATCAATTAAAAACACTCAAAAACCATCGTCTCTATATTATAGGCACTCAAGTTTTCTAAATAATAAATACAAATAATATATACGTTAATAGATTGATTTACAGAAATAATTAAAAGTTTGCATACAGCAAAGTTAACCACATTTTATTAAACATTATTTGTAAAAACAACTCTATCGACAATTACTTTTCTCTTCTAAACAGCAAAATGTTAAGTAAACTTTATATTAATGTATATATATATATTTTTTTTTTTCAAGTGAGAGCATACTTTTATGTGTACAGATCGTTAATTAAGTGTATTTGCTAATAGTAAGTCAACAGCAATGGTTTTAACTTTAAAAGACATGAAAAATAATTTTGGCCAGGTTTTTGCCTCAAATTTATTTGCCTTCATTTACTCCAGTGTGCTATGGTATGAGGTAATATAAACTATAATGGTTTTACTTTATCCAATAAAGGCTGACTAAACATATTTTAAAGACATCGATATGCAATTACGCAAAACTGCGAGTAGAAAGAGTGTAACTTTTATTTCCAGTTTTGGTGGGAAATGCTCCATTGTGCATAGTTTTGTACTTTTCCAAGAGAATCAAGTTCGTTTGCTTTCTTATCGTAAGCCAGGGGTAAAGGTAAAACCAATTTTAAAGGCTGTTAGGTGTATCAGAGAGATACTCCTAAACATAAAGGGGGGTGGAGGAGCTGAAATGCAATTAACTTCTTACTAAAGTTATGCCTTTTTACTACTTGTTTCGCTTATAGATTTTGATAGAATATTTTGATAATTTTCTTGTAATTTAAGGTAAAGTAGCTCGAAATGCTAAAATGGAAATTTTAAATAATGAATAATCGATGCGGATATTTCCGGATTATTTTGAAATTCTAATTAATGAAACTAAGTTAATTAATAAACGTATTTTAAGTTAATGACACTCTAATTAATGACTGAAATAAAAACAAAAATGAATTAATTAATTTAGTTTTTTACCAATCAATTAAAATTTTTTAGAAATAATGGGTCTTGTGAACTAATGATATTCTTTTAAATTTCAGTGGCTAATTGAAAGGAAAGTCATGCATAACGCTTGAATGACGTCGTATTATATACTTTATGGTATATATACTAATAAAGAATATGAATAATAACCCTATGATACTTTATGTCATTGCGTACACATTTTAATACCATAATATTACTGATTAATGGTAAGTGATATCCTCCTCCTAGTAGCTATGTGAGTGTTGTTAGCCCCCAATACGTTATGCTATTTCTTTCTCCCAGCTTATTTTGTGTATTCCAAAAAATAACGTTTCCTTACAGAAGCCAGCCGTAAAAAGAAGGAGTACGATTAAATACTCTATAGCAATTTTTTAAACTTCTAAGCATCGCACATTTTCAGTTTTCATACTGTCGTATTGAAAAAAAAAAAGTTATTTTAAATGCACTTTGTTTGAAAACTGTATCTCCATTTATTTTTGAAATATTAATTTTTTTTTTTGTAGTTTTTAGGGCCATTTGCTTAATATTGGCAACGAAAGTACTCCATTTCTGTAGAAAGTAAAGGAAAAATAGTTCTAAAATAGTAATTATATATTTTTGTTGCAATTTCCTCATAAGAACCGAAAGAAAATGTAATTAAAATACGTGCTATTTTGAAAAATATATAAACGAATGATTTCTGTTAAAACAATGGAACTATTATAAACTATATTTAATTGTAAGTATCTATGAATCATTAGGTAGCCGTTTTTTTCTTTGTTGATTTTCTTGAATGACGTCATCTTTTTGCTGCATTTGTGCATTATTTCGCGATAGTGATGTGCTATGCATGCTTTAATGTAGCTGTTTAACAGTGGATCGTAAATGTGGAATTCTTAAGCGGATGCGAATGACGTCATTTTACTTAAAATAAAACGTGTGCTTTAAGTCTTAAAATTGAAATATGTTTTGTACTGCAATAGAAACCCGCTTAACCGAGTTATTTTCTTCTGATGGACTGATGGCTTCTATTATTATGAAACAGCCATTATAAATGAAGCGTTAGGTGAAGATGAAAGAGCAGTCGTAAAAAGTTAGAACTCTGATTTTCTGGTCAGAATAGAAAAAAAATGGCCATAATTAAAAAAAAAAAAAAAAATATGGCCATTTTTTTTTTTCAATTCTGACCAGAAAATCAGAATTCTAACTTTTTACGACTGCTCTTTCATCTTCACGCCCCACCAGTAGCTGAGAGGTTCTGCTCTCGAAACTGGTAGACGGGAAGTGCTGGGTTCGATCCCAATCGCGCCCGTCGGCCTAATCGTTCGGAGTTTTCGTGGTTTTCTTCGAACCATGGATTTCCATGCGTTAATACGGGTTAGGTTCCCTTAGAAAGACCCCCACGGAGGGCACTCCCCCTCGGGCCTATATCCCTAGTGTAGATAATCGGCCGTCACAAAATCAACCAACCAACCAACCAACCAACCTTTCATCTTCACCTAACGCTTCATTTATAATGGCTGTTTCATAATAATAGAAGCCATCAGTCCATCAGAAGAAAATGATCCATTTCAAAAGTATAAGTTCGATTGAAAAAAACAATTTCATTCCCGGTATTTCTTAAAAGTAGCGGAAATGTACTTAAAAGAAATGTTACTAGTACCATAAAAATGATTGAATTAAGTAAAAATTTATATTTCATCTCCTTTAGCGGTTGACGGTTTGAGTAAATCCGATTTATACGAGTTTTTTGCTTATCCGAGGTGAGCTTGGTGCCTATTAACTCGGATTATCGGGACTTACTGTGTAGCAAAATTTATATTTTAACTGCAGGAAAACCAATTTCAAAAAATGTATTCAAGATTCTAAATAATTAGAAAATACGTTACAAAGAGCATATAGTAAGCTATATGTATGAAACTGTAATAATATTTTCTTAATAAGTCCACGAACCGGAAGAATATTTTCCATACTCTCACGAACCGGAAGAATATTTTCCATACTCTCACGAACCGGAACAACGTTTGTCACTATTTCAAGAACCGGAACATCGTTCCGGTTTGCTCCGGTACATTTCAAGCCCTGGATTTTTGAGAAGCTTACAATGTTCTTCGTTGAGTGCTTTGCAAAAAAGCTGGTGTTACAACTTTCGGCCTTCCACTGCCGTGGAAGGCCTTCCACTGCCTTCTTCCACCGAACCTGTATTACGAAATCGTCAAACGAGCCGATATAGCGTATCTTTACTCGGTATTGCATCATTTGGATATTTATTTCACCAAACATATTTGCACCTCTCATACGATTTAAATTCAAAATAAGTATCGAGCAGCGCAATTTTCCGAATGCTTTTCACTATGAAGGACAAAATAACATAGAACTTTATTCTCGTACCAATTGAACGCGAAAAGAACCAAACGATAAAAACTCAAGAATAGGTGCATTGATAAACAGACGACAAAATTTAATATTTCAAAAAGAAAAAAAAAAAAATCACGGACAATGAGTTCTTTAAGTTGGAGTACGGGAACTTTTAGAACACACGGTATAAGTTACAATTCTAGGTTACAGGAATCTTTCCTTAATTAAATTTATTTGTTATTTATTATCTACATCAGAGGTCTTCATCAGACCATTCATCAATAAAGTGCCAATAAATCCCTTGTCGTACATCCTCGAAGCCTATATAAATTTACATGTATAATTAAATATATATGTAAAAGTATAGCTCACCCTCGAGAAAAGTGACACATCTCGCAAAAATTCATTTTGCGTTTTAGTCCACTAATAGGTCTAGCATCTGTCTTGCTACACAAAAAGTTTCATAAGTGTAGTTATACGGAAAATCACTTTATTATGCTATATGTCCCTTTCTGACCGCAGAAGAGGGGGTGATTATGTGGAAAGGCAAAATTACCCAACCCTTCAAAGCTCATCCTACGTCTTTATTCTTAAGGTTTTTACGCTTTTAAGCACGTTTTTATTCCTGCATGCAGAACTAAGTGCTATGATTTCCTGTTACTGTAAAATCATGCAAATTTGCTTTTGCCGAGATGTGTCACTTTACTTGCGTGTGAGCGACCTCCACTCATGAAAGTGATTTTTTATTGATAGAAAGAAAGTATTCACAATCCGTTAATTTTTTTTCTTTAAAAAGGAAATCTGCTGTGAACAAAATATTTCAAAGGTCATTAAACAATACGAACCCTGCACAATCATAAATAAATATATAATTTTAATTAATTTTTCAATTAATTTTCAGCAGTGAAATTACGTTTGAAATTATTCACCCATCATTTTTACCCGACTGCCAGTTTTTCATGTGTGTTTTCCAGTTTTTTGTGCCAGCTATGTGTTTCACGCGTATCTGGGTATGTGGATTTCTTTATACCCTCGAAATATCCCAATGGCTGGATGGATTTTAATGAATGAGGTCCTTACCGATTCGTCTTAATCGTCCGATGGTTATAGGCTACGTTTTGTTTTTATCAATTCAAAATGGCGGTAGAGACGAAAAAAATTTTTTACGCACCCTATTGAGTGGCATATCATTGGATAGGTCTTTCAAAATGAAGACGATGTTTCATTGACTATTTTACAGTCAGAAGCTCCGTTTAAATATTACGCAACCTAGAAGTTATGTAGGTAAGATCTCTACCTTTACTGCATCTCTAACCTTAATAGACTTCTATAGGCCTCATCAAAACAGTGTTTTTAGATAGGAACTAACAATTAAACACAACTTAAAAGTCATCAATACAAGTAAATAAAAAAAATAGGTAAGTAATATAAAAAATATTCCACATTGATGAAAAATAATTACTTAGTTTGCTTTTTACGCAGTCGGGTTTTTTGATTTTTTAAATTTAATTTTTAACTCATCACTCTGAGTGAGAGATGCTAAGCTGGGTATCGTCCTCGTCGCTTAAATGGCAGAGCACTTGGAGCGCTATTCCAAGGGTTCCGGGTTCGATTCCCTGGTTGGACATTTTTCACTCTGTTGGTTCTATGCTTAGTTAGCAATGTGATAAACCACGTTATTAAATATTCATAAATAAATATGCGTGATTTGGGGAAAGATTATGTGCGCAAAGATTCTATCTATTCTTTAAAAAAAAAAAAATAGGTAACTAACACTGCCGACGTTGCCGCCGTAAATGAATTTTTTGTGCCCTGGTGTCTTTCTCGGCTAATACACTGCTCAAAACAATTAAAGGATATTGCAGTTTTAGGTGGATTTTGTATCTGGTAAACTGTTTAGCTGATTGATACATGGTCGACAGACATAGTAGGTTATATGAGAATAAATTACACATGTTTGGCAGAAAAAATGCATTTTATTGCGCATTTGTGTACTAAAGGAAAAAAACACAATTTGTGCATATGAGAAAAAAAGAATAAGAAAAGGTGTTTTCTTCAAAGAAAATCATTTTCAGTAGGGGGTATGGTTTCCACGGGCGGCCAGCAACGTTGAACACCTTTGAGGCATAGACTCAATGAGGCTATTAATGACGAGTTGGGGTATTCTGCCCCACTCTTCCAGAAGAGCTCTTTCCAGTTCTTGGAGAGTTTGTGGGGGTTGTTGGCGGCCAGAAACTCGTCTTCCTAGAGCGTCCCAAACGTGCTCGATTGGATTCATGTCTGGAGAACACGCTGGCCATTCCATTCGAACGATTCCTTCCTCGAAAAGGAAATCCTCCACCAGGTTTGCACGATGTGGCCTGCAGTTATCGTCCATTAAAATGAAGTTATCTCCGATTGCTGCAGCGTAAGGGACTACAATAGGTCTGAGGATCTCATCCCTATATCGGCGACCAGTCAGAGCTCCATCTCGAATGATGTAGAGGTCAGTGCGCCCGTCAATGGAGATGCCACCATACACCAACACTCCTCCACCGCCAAATCTGACACTTTCGTGCACGAACGCAGGATTATTCCTACTGCCACGGTCCCTCCAGATGAAAATACGCCTATTATCCGGATGCACAGAAAAACGGGACTCTTCAGAAAACAGAATATTGCTCCATTCATTTCTCCTCCAGTTTACATGCTCGGTTGCCCACTCCCTGCGGTCGCGACGATGCCTTGATGTTAATCTAACACATACCATCGGTCGGCGAGCATACAGACCTACAGCATGGATCCGGTTTCGGACAGTCTGAGTTGAAATCGTGGTGCCTGTAGCCGAGCGAAGGTGTTGTTGGAGAAGAGTAGCGTTCATGGTTCGGTGTCTCCGAGCTGTTAACGCTAAATACCGATCTTCATTGGGCGTTGTTGCCCGTCTACGACCTTGCCCTGGTCTTCGGCCTGCACATCCACTCTCCAAAAAACGGTTCCAGATCCTGGAAATGACACTTTGTGACACTTCAATGGCTTGCGCTGCTTCGGCTTGAGTTTGGCCCCCTTCTAACCTACCAACAATTCTCAAAGCTTCTGAATCTGTCAAATGACTTCGCTGAGACATTGTACTCATCGAAACAAAGCAATCACTGAATGCCGATCATCCTTGTCTTCATTCTCTTTTATCCAGTTGAAAGTCAAATTTCATTCGCTGCCGCTGAAGCGACGTTTTTGACGTCGAACTCAAAATTTGCATACTCCACAGTTTGAAAACCAGAAAAATTTGCATTTGTGATTCTCTTCTTCTATTTTCGGCAAAAAAAATTTCGTTTATATCTTTATTTTATATAAAACTTCAAATATCCTTTGTTTTGAGCAGTGTATTTAGAAAACTATTGCATATAAAAATATGAAAATTGGTAGTTTTATGGAGACATATTTGATAAATACGCCGAAGTAGACAATTTTTAAATCAAAGAATTGTTTAATATTGAAATCAGTAAAAATAGTTCCGTTATAAAGTTTTATAGGAAAAAAAACTATATGAATAACGATTTAAACATCTTTTGTAGAGACGGGACATACTTGACAAGCTTGAGGTGTGCAGTCTGCAATTATTTTTTTAATTTGACAATTTTTTTGAGGATATATTTTCATTTTTTATTCAAATTTTGATTCTTTCAATAGAGATTTATTTCATGTTTTGAAAAGTTCATTTTTTTATATTGTTACCGAAGGGTAAAACAACACAAATAATAATATTTCCTTTCAATTAAAATATGTATTTACACGAGACTATTAAAACAAAAAAAAAACGTTATAATAATAATTAAATGATCAGGTGCTAGAAGAAGTTAATGGGAAAAATTGCATCATAAAAATGTATTTAGTGATTAATATTAAAAATAGAAAGAAAACTTTAAAATAATAATAAAATTATTATGCGTTAAAAGCGGTGAATGGAGAAAATTACGTGACATTTAAAATGCCCAAATAATAATATTGCCAAACAGTTTCATTTCAAAAATATATTTACCCAAGAGATTTATTTCATATTTCGAAAAGTCTTTTTAACTATTGTTGCCAATTTTAAAATAGCGCAAATAACAGATTTCCTTTCAAATAAAAAATGTATTTTCCCGTGAATATTAAAAAGCGTCCTTGATAACAAAAAAGTTGACAAATGTTGGTACATTTTTACCTTTAATAAACTTTTGAATCTCTTTGCTATTTGTCTACGGCTTTTTCAACAAGCTCTCTACAGCTATTCCAAGAACGTTACGTTAAGAAAGTTATTGTAAGAAAATAAAAGTTCAATGCGCTCAGGATAAGAAAAAAGTTGATAAACCCTGATACATTTTTACCTTTAGTGATCTTTTGAATAACTTTGCTATTTTTCTATGGTTCCTCCAACAAGTTCTCTGCAGATTTTCTAAAGACGTTAAAAAAGCTATTCTAAGAAAATAAAAATCAAGTACGTCCATGATAAGAAAAAAGTTCACAAACGCTGGTACATTTTTACCTTTAGTAAACTTTTGAATCACTTTGCTATTTTTCTATGGCTGTTCCAACAAGCTCTCTAGACCTATCTCAAAAACGTTAAGAAAGTTATTCTAAGAAAATTAAAGTTCAATGCTCCCATAATAACAAAAATGTTGATAAACCCTGATTACGTTAAGAAAGTTATTGTAAGAAAATAAAAGTTCAATGCGCTCATAATATCAAAAAAAGTTAATAAACCTTGATACATATTTGCCTTTTGTAAAATTTTGAATAACTTTGCTTTATTTCTACGGTTCCTCCAACAATTTCTCTGCAGATATTCTATGAACATTGAGAAAGCTATCCTAAGAAAATAAAAATCAAATGCTCTCATGATAACAAAAATTTTACAAATCCTGTTACACTTTTATCTTGTAAACTTTTGAAACACTTTGCTATTTTTCTATGGCTCCTTCAACAAGCTTTCTGTAGCTATTCTAGGAACCTTTATGCTTAAAATTCCTGTAACTCTCTATATGTATTTCAACCAATTTCCTTTAAATGTGCACATAGTTCCTCTTGCCTATAATTTGCTTCAATGGCTCAATAACGCCGAAGAGTAAAGGAATTTATGCATTCAATTTGAACTTTACCTCTGGTAAATAGTTCCAACATTCACTGAATCTCGAGCATATTCTCCTTTACAAGGATATTACAATTATTCAACCAAATTTCCTCGTAACAGACAACCATCAACCTATTAATTAACAATCTGACGCACAATTGTTTACAAGGATGATAAGCCAAATGACTTACATTGGAAAGTTTATTAGGCAAATAGTTCCAGTTAATGTCGCTTAATTGAAGCTTCTAGAAATTCTGTTAAAAATATTTATAGGTTACAATTCATGTTTTTTTGCGAAAATTGTTTTCAAAAAATATATTTTTTCGAATTAAATTTTCAGAATAATTTATAAATTGAAACCTGTGCAAAAAAATCGAAGCTGATTTTTGGAAGTTTCAAATATGCGAATCCATAATTATGGCTCATTCGCCAAGTAGTTTTTCAGTTATGGTTAAAAGAAACAAGAAACTATCTGCATTGCAATCAGTTTTGCAACGATAAAGAAAATAATTTAATATTATTAGCTCCAATTTCTATACCTGAATAATCCCTAAACCCCTTGACCAAATGATTTCGTACCCGAAAATAAAATTAAGCGAATAATCAAAATATGATACAAAAACTAGGTGTCAGTACTGAAAATTGTAAAGTTTGTTACACTTTCTATATGCAGACGTTATACGACCTTCTAAGCAAAATTTAAGTATAGGATTCAATACTAGACGTTAATTGCTAGTTGAATGGTGACAGTCCCATTTTTATACGATTATTTAGGACAAATTTAAAATAAAAAAATACTACAATCAATCAGACATACAAGCTAAAATTACATAAATATGCAATTTAAAATGCTAGACCGAAACGTCTGCATTTTAAATTGTATATTTATGTAATTTTTTCTTGTATGTCTGATTGATTGTAGTATTTTTTTTATTTTAAATTTTATATATCAGACGCTAAAAAATGTTTGCTTATTTTAATTTAGGGCAAAGTTAGTAGGGAGGGTTTTTCTGTTTTTGTTTTTGTTTATTTCTTTGTCAAGGTTTGTACATTTAAAAATAACAAGATAATGAATCGAATTCTATTAGAAAATAGTAATAAAAATCTATAACTACTATAGTAACAATTTTAATTGAGAAAATTTAATTGTTCACATAAATATCATAGCATTCAAGTCTTGATGCAACCTGATTATTTTCACAAAAGTTAGAGCACTGAAGAATAAATATATAGACAGGCGAACAGACAAAATGAACTAGTAAAGATATTTCAACTATACTGGAATGTACTGCGGTAGCAATGTTCATTGAGAAAATAAAAATATTTATAGTGTTCCGTACTTAAAAAGTAAACACCGAACCATTATAAGATCACTCGCCCGTCTGTCACAGCCGTTTTTCTCGAAAACTAAGGAACGTGGAAAGTTAAAACTTGCCAGAGTTACAGAGTCTATTGGCCAACATATTTATAAATTATTAGCCATCCAGAAATATTTTAAAGAAAAATTTAGGAGGGCTTGTTAAGCTCCTTGATTTTTTTTTTTATCGTGTGATGGGATATTGTTCGAAAGATGTCGCAACATCCAACTCAAAAATATATGTTTAATTTAATTTTAGGTATTATATTTTCTGAAATATCGTCGAAAATGTGTTGAAAAAATATTTTCACGCCTCCTATTTCCGAATCTACTGTAACTAAAATTATTAAAAAATTAGGAGTAGTAGGAGTTTATTTAAACTTTGCAGGAAAACTATAGCGATTACCCTAGGTCACATAGTTTTTGAGAAAATCGCATTATTTTTTTTTTGTTACACACAAACTGTAGTTTGTGGGCGTTCAGCAGGGGAGTTCAGGGGCGCTTGAGTTATCTATCGACGCTCAATTATCCAAGGATGACTCATAGCCGAGATATTAATTAAAAACCTATCTAGAAAATAGCGACACAGACGTAGCGCAGTGTTGAATTCAGGGAGTGGCCCGGGAGGGGGGGGGGCATTCGCTCACCCGGAGCAATGAGATTCCCCCTCCCGGAAGATTTGAGATTTTGTGTTTTCAATGGTAAAAAGTTCAATCCCCCCCCGGGAACTCTATAATGTCCCCCCCGGAGCCACAGAAATCCCTCCCGGAGAAAAGTGTCTGAATTCAACACTGAGGGTTGCGTGAAGGAGCATTAAATTCTCTGGAGCTTATACCAACATTTAGTTTCTAAAGTTGATTTTTGTCAAAATGGCTGTCACTGGAACAAAAAAAGGTAATTTTCCCCGCCTTTTTTTAAGCTTTTGCGAGCTTAAAAAACGAATTAACCATTGAAAATTGTACTTTTTGGGGGGGTATAAGGTTCAGTAAAATCGATTACCTTTCTTTTAAATAAAAAAGAAGGGAATTGGTTGAATAGTTCTCGGAAAAAAGGTCGTTCAGTTTGAAAAACATGATTTCGACAGAAACAAATGTAAAGTTTTACAATAGGGTGACGTTGAACATTCAACGAGCAAAAAAAGATAGTAAGGAATTGCAATATCACGAAAACCGCTTTGGGCAACAATATGCACACTTGAGAATGGCAAAAAAATGCATAATTCAAAAGATCAAAATTTTTGACTCAGAGAAGTAGAAAATCCTCTTAATTATGCTGAAATAATCATTTGAATTCATACAATATTTTTTCGTATGTTATTTAAATAAATAAAAGTGAAAATTAGGAAATTTACATAAAAGTCACTTGACTGAGAAACTCACTTGTTTCAATCGCCAGTTTATAACGTTAATTGATTTTTTTTAAAGTTTATTTCGAAACAAGCGTTAAAATTTTATTTTAAAATACATTGTACATACTCCCAGAAAGATTGATTCTTTTTAGTGCCAAATATAATGATTTTAACGAAAATTTTGACCCAAAGAAGTAGAAACTCCCCTTAATTATGTTCAAATAATCATTTGCTTTCATACAATATTTTTTCGTATGTTATTTAATGCTATACATAAAAGTGGAAATTAGGAGTTCCCCACTTTACAGAGTTAATTGATTTTTTTTTTTTTTTTTTTTTTTTTTTTTTTTTTAGTTTATTTCAAAACAGGCGTTAAAATTTTACTTTAAAATACATTCTACATAGTCCGAGAAAGACTGATTCTGTTTTATACCAAATATAATAATTTTGACCAAATATAATGATTTTAACGAAAATTTTGACCAAAAGAAGTAGAAACTCCTCTAAATTATGTTGGAATAATCCTTTGCTTTCATACAAGAATTTTTTGTATGTTATTAACTCCAATAAATACAAGTGGAAATTTGGAAATTTGCATAAAAGTCACTTGACCGAGAAACTCATTTGTTTCAATCGTCACTTTATAAAGTTAATTGAATTTTTTTAAGTTTATTTAAAAAAATGCGTTAATATTTTACTTTAAAATACATTGTACGTACTCCGAGAAAGACTGACCCTTTTTAGTACCAAATATATTTTACCTCCTTTGTTTTATTAATTACTTTTAAAATTCTTGAATGTTTCTTGCACTTGCTACTACAAGTTTTAACAAATAACCCTTAGTTACACTTTGAGGAATATCATCACAGAGTTATGAATGGATTTCCAAAACACATTTCAGCCGCCATGAATAGCAGAATTTGTGATCAACGGTAAACGCTTTTGGCAGCCTGCCAAAATGGATACCCCCTTTTCCGAAGCATTGAGAACTATTTTCTTGGGAGGAACAAAAAAAGAATGTTTTCCAGTGTTCTGCAAAGATGGAAAAGTTTAATTTAAGTGAAAAATTCTTCAAATGATGAGATTATTTTGTAATAGAACGTATTCTTCATCATAATGCTTAAAATAATGTGGTGAATCTTAAATTTTCTGTAAAGTATTAGAGTGAGCAGTTGATTCGAAACAGTTATTCTGTGATATTTCAAGTACATATTTTTCGACGAAATTAAGAGAAATTGTTCTACAGGATTTAACTTTCTGATAAAATGTCATTCTTTTAAAATTGCAGTTTTAGAATTTTAAGTGAATTATTTTTGGAATAATTGTGAAACATTAATATAAAGGAAATATTAACATAATGACATGTTGATACATAACATAATATATATAAGTGCATTATATATATATAATAAATTTATATTATAGAAATTTATTTACGTAGTTCCCTCTAATGTTTTAGTAAAGCATAAAATATCTTAATTTTAAAATTAAGTTATCACATAAAAAATTGTAAGCCATGCAGTAATTTTATGCCATATTTTGATTTAGTAAAGAATCAAATGTCCTTTTTACATGGAGATTTTTGTGTCCGATCAGTTATTAACTTTATATTGCATGGTTTTATATTATTTTATTTTATATATTTATTTAATTTATTTATCCATTCATTTATTTATTTTTTACTTATTTTCTTTATTTAATTTATGTTATATTCTTATTTATTTATTTTTGTTGGTGATTAAATTTAACAGCAATAACACTATTTTTGAACACATTAAAAATAGTGTTAATATAATTTGTCAAATCTGCATGAAAAATATGCTGTAATTCGTTGAATATAATGCTTAAAAAAATTCATTTGATCAGCTTTCGAAATAAGTTTATATTGCACTTCATTAACTTAAATATACATAATTTAATTGTCATAATTGTATTAACCCTTGACCGGAAACTTGAAAATTCCATGCACAAACAGACAACTCACAGACATTTAGCAGTCTGTGAGACTGCTAAATTTTAAAAACTGCTATAAAATTTAAAAAAGAAAATAACTCTTAATAATTTACCAAATAGTGAATTTAGACATTTAATCTTTAATAGTAATGCATTAGCAGGGCCAATTTTTTAATGTAACAGGATAAAGTTAAGTTTTGAATGTCGGAGACAGAAAATATTTTAAAATTACACATTATTGTTCAAAAAATCACGTTTTCGACATATAATTAAATAAATGCAAATATTTTTTCATATTTCGGTGCATTATGAATTAGAAAAAAATATTAAGCAGTAAAATTAACAAAACATTTAATAGTGAATATTGCAGCATGTTCTAAAATATCTGCATTTTTTATGCATTTTCTGACAATGTTGAGTCACTTTCGTGTTCAGAATCCATATATTCATCATCTGAAATATTTTCAACATTGCTTATGACACTTCCTACTTCATCAAACCATTGCAAAATAGTTTCTTCAAAGTCTTTATCACCCTAGCGTACCCGCTTTCACGGTTCTGCTCTCGAAGCTGGTAGACGGGAGGTGCTGGGTTCGATCCCAATCGCGCCCGTCGGCCTAATCGTTCGGAGTTTTCGTGGTTTTCTTCGAGCCATGGATTTCCATTCGTAAATACGGGTTAGGTTCCCTTAGAAAGACCCCCACGAAGGGCACTCCCCCTCGGGCCTATATCCCTAGTGTAGATAATCGGCCGTCAAAAATCAACCAACCAACCAACCGCTTTCACGACCAGCCATTTCAGTATCCTAGGGCAAAAAAATACAGAAACAGAAACACGCCGTCTAACAGACTGCGTTGAAAATAATATAATTTTTTTTTCAATAATGAAAAATGCGCAGGTGTTATAAATAGCTAAGGAGGCAGAGGAGCAATAGCGTAAGGATTAGATTGTATGTGGTAAATTTGAGGACGCGTTCATTTTTGTGTAAAAGGTAGATATGTAGACGCAACCATCTGACAGACGGTACGTTTCCGGTTAAGGGTTAAGTTTTTGTGAAAGAAGTTTGGATATTAAAAAAATTTTGTATGCCATAAAAGTATAAACAAAATAAATTATTATTTACATTTATTTCTAGCAACGATTTTCCAATTATAATTGTTACAGACACGTCCTGGCTTCTCTAAAATTATAACAACACTTCCTGATACAGAAAAAACGGTTACGAAAATTCGGTGCAATTTCGTAGTTATATACGATTCTAAAAAATTTTCCTTTATCTTCAGATACATTTTGGAGAAGAACCAATCAGGAGCATCCGAAACCAATAAAAGCAACAGAAATGTTTTATCGTGACAAATGAGTTGCAAGATTCTAAAAATAGGACCTCACTCCTGAAGAAACATGATCGTCATAGCAACAACCCTTCGCGATAAAAGGTTACTGTAGTATACCAACGTGGAAAATTCCTCTGCTGTATATTCTTTTTTGCGGTCGAAATTTTCTCATTTTCTTAATATTTTTAAAATTTCGTAAAATTGAAAATATTATTATTATTATTATTATTATTATTATTATTTTAAGGATTCTCAGAGATTTCATAGATACAGCGATATAAAATATGATTTTGGATGACAAACATAGCAAATAGAAATCAGTTAATAAAAATAATGTCCTCATTTTCGGCGGAAAGCGGGCTTTTAAAGAATCGCGAAAAATGTTGTACGAATTCCGGATAAACTTTATTGGTAAGAGAACAAGATTTGCTATATTGGGCTAAAACCCTGAATTAGAATTGCTTTTATGGGGGGCTCGAAATCGCCGGAGAAGTTGGAAAAGTGGGGAAATAAGCAAATTTTTCTATTCAAATTAAAATAACAAAGCATCAATACAAAAACGGAAATCTGAGAGCTATGTGCACACGGACTTTATCCTCGTCCACCCAGAACCAATTTTGCGTAGATCTATAAATGATATCCCTAGACATAGCGCACGCGCACGCACTGATGCACAGACAAACATCTTTCTTTTATTAATATAGATTTATTTATTATTTTATTTACTTATATTTATCAGCTTTGAAGTTTGAGAAAATTAGCACCGATTTTAACGCATTAACAAGTAAAAATTAAATTAAAAAAATCAAAAAACCTGACTGCGTAAAAAGCGAACTAATTAATTATTTCTCATCAATGTGAAACTATTTTTTTTATATTACTTACATATTTTTTTTATTTACTTGTATTGATGACTTTTAAGTTGCGTTTAATTGTTAGTTCCTATCTATAAACACTGTTTTGATGAGGCCTATATATGTCTATGATGGTTAGAGTTGCAGTAAAGCTAGAAATCCTACCTACACAACTTCAGGGTTGTGTAATATTTAAACGGAGCTTCTGACTGTAAAATAGTCAATGAAACATCGTCTTCATTTTGAAAGACATATCCAATGTCACTCAATAGGGTGCGTAATTTTTTTTCGTCTCTACCGCCATTTTGTATTTTACGGCCGCCATTTTGAATTTATAAAAACAAAATCTAGCCTATAACCATCGGACGGTTAAGACAAATCGATAGAGGCCTCATTCATTAAAATCCATCCAGCCGTTGAGATGTTTCAAGAGTATAAAGAAATACACATACCCAGATACGCGTGAAACACATAACCCTTCTTGGCAGTCGGGTAAAAACAGAGAGAAAAAACCTATAATAAATTTTCTGAAGCGATAAAACTAAAATTTGTCAAAACTGGGTAATTTGCTGGTACTGGGTACATTAACTGGGTACATTAACTAGGTATGCTTAATTTCACAGCAATAGTGCTTTAAAAAAAAATGTATAATTTGTTTAATTTTCTTAAATATAAATAGATAGTTTGACTTTTGCAATATCTTAAGGTAGTTAAATTTAGATCCGAACAGAATTTTAATATCACTTCTCTTTACGATGACTGGGTGTGGGACTTTGAAAGTCATGGGTAACTAATATTTATAAGTGATGGAGTAAGATTTAATGAGCCTTAAAGAAACGTCGGAAGATTTCTTCAAAGTGGAATTCAAGAAGCCCATCGATTAGTAGGTGACTCGAGATTTTATCTAAAGTAATAAAAGTAAAAAGCTCTAGGTAAAAAGTATTTTTTTTTTTTATCTGTAGTCGTTCAAAGAGTAAAAAATTTCTAAATGCCAATTAAATGCATTTCCAATAACTAGAAAATAGGAATTATGCTATTTCAGAATTTAGTGTCGCCCCCGATAATATATATATATATATATGTATGTATATAAATATAGATAATGCAAAACATATTTCAGTTTTAAGACTTAAAACACACACTTTTATTTTATATAAAATGACGCCATTCGCATCCGCTGAAGAATTTCTGATTTACAATCCAGTCTTAAACAACATCTACAGTTAAGTATTCATATGACGTCACTATTACTGAATAATACACATGCACACAAAAAAAAAGAAAAAAAAAAGAAAAAGAAAAAGAAAAACAGATGTCACTCAAGAAACTTGACAAAAAAAAAAAAAATCGGTTATCTAATAATTCATATGCCTTCATTTGTTTGTAATATAAATAATTAAATTAAATATACTAGTTTATAATAGTTCCATGTTTTATCAGAAGTCATTCATTTATATTTTTTCAAAATAACACGTATTTTAATTGCACTTTATTTCAGTAGTTATGGGAAAATGGCTACAAAAAGATATAATTACTATTTTCCAACTATTTTTTCTTTACTTTCTACAGAAATGGAGTACTTCAGTTGAAAAATTAAAAAAAAAAAAAATTCTTTATAATTGTATAGTAATTGTATATAACGTTATCACTTTAGGGGGAGGCTGGGTCTAGCATTTGATATCATAAGATATCTCTAGAAGGGGGGGGGGGGGACTTTGCCTTTTGATATCGTTATCATTTTTGATCCAACCATAATTTTCATTCTTCGCTAACTTTTTTTTATATCCAAAATAGTTTATGAACTTTCTTCTTAGTCTGTTATCGAATTTTATGAAAATTCAAAGGTTATCATTAAAACCATTAAATAATTATGAAATCATTTTATTCCAAAATATGGATTATGCCAACGTTCCGCATTCCTATTCTTCTGCAATATGTGGATATAATGCATTGTTAGAGAAATCAAGTACGAAGTGATACTTGTTATGTTTACTAGTAAAAAAATCGGAAGAATGTTGGTCACCAGTTTTGTTGATACGAAGTTCTGCTTACCCCTGTCAAGGGTGGCAAGTGCAAGAAGACAATATTACTGTTGAATGCTTTGTGTAACTAAAATCTATATTTTTAAATAGTAAGTACAGTGAAACCTCCCTATGCGACCACCTCCTTGAACGATCATTTTTTCATGAAACGAAATTTATTCTCATAGGCTCAATACTAATTTAACCCCATTTAGAGACCGCCCCAGTTGAACTACCTCCATGAGTGACCAATTCCTTTGAAGAAAATGAAACAAATTCCGTTTTTTCCTGGTCGCTTGAAGAAGGTTTTATAAGAAAAATAATTCCCGAGAGCGCATTATTCATCAAACTTCTAAACTAAGTTTAGACGTTTTTTTTTTTTTTATTCCCGTAAATTTTAAGTGTTTAAACCCATTTGTATCTTTTTAGGCAAAAGAATGACGGTCAATAAACTCCCCTGACCTATTCTGTCAGGAAACTCTCAAAGAAATAAATTTTTGAAATCGTCATTATTTATTCCCGTTTAAAAAAAAAAAAAAATGCATTTATTGACTGAACATCGAAAGGACTTGGAAATAAAAGTTATAAAAGATCAAACCGTAAAATCAAAGCAAACGTCAATGTATTCATTTTTTAAACTCTGCAGTAATTAACTTAAGTAATTAACTTTTGTTTTGATACTTAAATTTTTACATTTTTTTCCTAATGTAAAAAATAAATTTTAGTAACATTAATTGTTACCCTTTTTCAACAATTAAAATCTAGATTTAAACATGACCTCTATTAAGAGACCACCTCTCGGAGCGACCAATTTTTATTGGAACGGAACGTGGTCGCTTTAAGGAGGTTTTACTTATAAAGTATTATTTGCTATAAAGTTATTTTATGTACAATAGTAATATTTTATTGACTTCTCTTCATTTAAATCAGCAAAACATGAGAATAACAAATGTATATCAGTGCAAAAGTATTAAAATAAAAAGAAAGAAAAAATTGTACACATAAAAATATTTTTTAGACATTGATAACGATATCATTAGAGCGGCGGGGGGGAAAGGGAGGGGGTGTCGAAGAATAATAACGTGTTATATCGTAAGAGGGGAGGGGGTCCAAAATTGCGAAAAAGTTGATAACGCTCTTATATGCATAACCCCTAATCCAAAAGTAACTCATAAAATACGGAACCCAACGTATGCAATTTATTCTATTAAAATACTTACAGTTAATCTCCCGTAATCGGATTCACAGCCAGAGTTGACGTCAAACATGAGCAATCTTGGCAATATTTAGTTTGAAGTGTATGTGATTTACAACCCTTTTTTCACCAAAAAGAGGTTATTTTAATATATTTTAGTATATTTTGCAAAAACTATTTGGTTTGATTCTTTTTTTTTTTTTTTTTTTTTTTTTTTTTTTTTTTTTTTCCCTTCAACAAAATTAATAGATAAATTTCCATACGCTTTTATTTTGTAAAATCTTTTACTTACAAAACAAATTAAAAATATTTTCCTGTCAGTAAAAGTAAAAATTAAAAAATAAATAAGAAAAAATATATTATTAAATTAAGTCACGTTCTGGTAAAACATAGTTGCATGGACATAAGATGAACGTGAACAATAAAAATAATTTAATTGAGGTATAAGAGAAAATCGTTATCAATTATCGTCACAGAATTGTTTTAAAAAAAGGCTGAAACTAGAGAACAGGAATTCTGCTTTTTCAGAATTTAGTGTCACCCCCGACATTTCCATTACTTCCTTTTCTTCTGATGGACTGGTGGTTTCTATTATTATAAAACAGCCATTATAGATGAAGCGTTAGGTGAAGATGAAAGAGCAGCTTTTTACGACTGCTCTTTCATCTTCACCTAACACTTCATTTATAATGGCTGTTTCATAATAATAGAAACTACCAGTCCATCAGAAGAAAATAACTCGGTTAAGCGGGACTCGGATAATCGGGACTCTACTGTAGTGCAGAACATATTTCAGTTTTAAGATTTAAAGCACACGCTTTTATTTTATGTAAAATGACGTCATTTGCATTAATATAGATACTTAAAATTAAATATAGTTTATAATAGCTCCATGTTTTATCATAAATCATTGATTTATATTTGTCTCAAAATAGCACGTATTTTCATTACATTTTTTTTCAGTTTTTATGAGAAAATGGCAATAAAAAGATATAATTGCATTTTTCAACAATTTTTTCTTTACTTTCTAGAGAAATGGAGTACTTGAGTTGCCAAAATGAAACAAATGTCGCTAAAAATTACAAAAAAATTAATATTTCAAAAATAAATGGAGATGCAGTTTTCAAACAAATTGCATTAAAAAGTACTTTTTTCCCCCAATACGACGGTATAAACATTGAAAATGTGTGATGCTTAGAAGTTTAAAAAAATGATGTAGAGTATTTAATCGCACAATGAAACATCGACTTTTGTTTCTGTAAGGTAACGTTATTTTTTGAAGACGACACAAAATAAGCTGGGAGAAAGAAATACCATACCGTACCGGAAGCTAATAAGTGTAAAAGTAAAAATAATAACAAAAAAAAACCCAGTTTTTTATAAGCATGAAATAATTATCATAAAAATCACGCCTAATTTCATAATTGCAATTCATCTTTTCCCAAGAAATTTTTATTACAATAACTTCATTTGGCGTGGGACCCGATTATGGAAAACACACCGGTTTCTTTACGCCTAGTAAAAATTGCGAACTAGTGAATTAAAAAAAAATGGGTTGTAAATTTTGCTGCCTTTATTTTTTAAAACATGGCAACAGGGAAACAAATCTTTATTTGAACATTCTATTTGAGATTTCTAATTTGATTAAAATTGATCTATTGATCCAAATTGATAATTTAATTAATATTAAATTATTAATTATTAAAGCGTAATTAGAAAAATATATATACTACACTCTTTATTTTTTACTTATTTCTATTTTTTTATTATTATTTTTTTTTTTTTTTTACCTCTTTGTCATGTGTTTAATAGATTTCATTATATGAAAAAATAAAGTTTCTTAATAACATTCTGCTACTGTTGGAAAGTTTTTCATACTTTATGCATGATTCATGATTTTCCGTCCTTATTAGTTTTAAATGTTGTTCAGTTTCGCTCAAGCTGAATGTTCTATTTTTCATTCCTGACGATGCACATAACTTCTAAAAACTTCATTCAACAATATATTCTATCGTATAGAAAAATTATATCGTTCTTGAAATCTATTTCCGGTTAATTCTGTTTTGGGACATGTTTCAGCAACAAGCAACCGTTTTAGTATTTCGTTATATGCCTACATGTTATCTGCATTTATTTTTCTGAGCATTTATTCTACCTTAAATATTTTATAATACAAAATTTCAGAATAGATTCTGCAGTAGAAGACCACGGAAGCTGAAGAAAATAACCGCTTAAAAATGCGTTAAGGAGAATTTGAAAAGTTCAAAAGTCGGCCAAATATAGAATTTTTTATTTTTGCGTTATTAAATTGTTAAAGTTTAAAAAGTAAAAAAATACTGTCATAGAGCAGAAAGTGTGTTTTCATTTTTATACTTTTTAAGGAATGAAAATAACATATCCTGATGCATTACAAATGCGTTTTCCTCAAAACGCATTTTAAGTAGCCTATATATCCACACTGTAAGCAAGAGCGAAAAATCAAGTCTCAAGCATCGATTGCGAAAATTTTTCCAACACATACATAATTCTGTAACAAAACCGGACAGGTTATTGTTGGGAGATGATATCTAAATAAACAATATAATTGAGAACTTTTGTGCAGCCCTGTATACGATCTATAGAATTTATACACGCCAAGTAATATTAAAAGAATACTTCAATTTAAAATCGTGTACCAGAACTCAAAACGAAAAAGAGAAATTATTGTTCCAGAAATTACTGTTCATGGCTTCACTAGTTCAATTATTAGCCCCCCGGTACGGTATGTTATTTCTTTCTCTCAGCTTATTTTTTGTCGTCTTCAAAAAATAACGTTACCTTGTATAACCCAGCCGTAAAATAAAAGTCGATGTTTCATTGTGCGATTAAATACTCTACAGCATTTTTTAAAACTTCTAAGAATCGCACATTTTCAATGTTTATATCGTCGTATTGGGAAAAAAAAGTACTTTTTAATGCAATTTGTTTGAAAACTGCATCTCCATTTATTTTTGAAATATTAATTTTTTTTGTCGTTTTTAGCGACATTTGTTTCATTTTGGCAACTCAAGTACTCCATTTCTGTAGAAAGTAAAGAAAAAATAGTTAAAAAATAGCAATTATATCTTCTTGTTGCCATTTCCCAATAAAAACTGAAAAAAAAATGTAATGAAAATATATGCTATTTTGACTAAAATATAAATGAATAATTTATGATGAAACATGGAGCTATTATAAACTATATTTAATTTTAAGTATCTATATTAATGCAAATGACGTCATTTTACGTAAAATAAAAGCGTGTGCTTTAGTCTTAAAATTGAAATATGTTTTGCACTACAGTAGAATCCCGATTATCCGAGTCCCGCTTAACCGAGTTATTTTCTTCTGATGGAGTAGTGGTTACTATTATTATGAAATAGCCATTATAAATGAAGCGTTAGGTGAAGATAAAAGAGCAGTCGTAAAAAGTTAAACTCTGATTTTATGGTCAGAATTAGGGGGAAGAAATGGCCGTAATTTTTTTTTCACCCGAACGCTTCATTTATAATGGCTGTTTCATAATAATAGAAACCACCAGTCCATCAGAAGAAAATGAAGTAATGGAAATGTCGGGGGCGACACTAAATTCTGAAAAAGCAGAATTCCTGTTCTATAGCTTTTTAATTTCTTCTGTAGCCAAATTCTTTTGGGTGTCCCTGTAAATGAACGATAAATTCTATGAACACCCTATTCTACAATAAGCGCTATGTAGTATACACCTCTGTGATTTACATAAATTTCAGTATGTTTAAAACAGCGTAATATCATTAAAATACACCGCAAACTATCTTTTCCTATAGGTCGTAATTTAACGTAATTCTTTTGAGTGTCCCTGTTACTGAACCGTAAATGCTACACACTTCCTTTTCAATACCGAATATGGCATAGTAATACCCAATAACATCTATGAACGTCATGACAATCGGACACTATTTACGCGAGTTAGAGAGTGGTCAGGCAGATAGACGGCAGACAAACAGGCAAGCTGAATTCATAAACACTTTTCAACTTTGTCGGAAAATGTTAAACAAGTTTGAAATTGCTCGTCAAACGTGGAAAATGAGGTGCGTTCGTACTATAACTAGTTTTATAAATATTTTTTGCACCGCATAGTGTACTGAATTATTTTAGTGCACTTCATAAGTGCATATCAATTTCATTCTGTTCGAAAGGTTGTAACATCATTAAAATGCTCTTGAAATAATTTTTTCCCATTCACCTTAATGTAACGGAAAACTTTTGACTGTCCCTGTAATTAAATTATACATCCGATTTTCATAAAATTTGAAATGACTCGACAAAATTATGTAACAATTATATATTTAAATTTTCAGACCATTCCGTTGGGTAGTTTTTGCTCTGTTATATGCGGACTGACAGGCAGACAGACACGCGGACTGAACGACGACTATATGTGCTACGTATTTATATAATCACAAACACATCTAAAAAGCAGGGCTTAATTTCTAACAAAAAAAGTACCGGAGCCCTAATATTCTGTAGTGTGCCCCCTCCTCACTCCAATCTGCATATTTATATTTCATACAGTTTTTGTAGAATTTAAGGCTTTTTTATTTCTTTAGCAAAATAAAAATTTTAAATATATCTATCAGCATATACTTAGCTGCCAACAATTCCACTTTTTAGTTATCACTCCTTCCGAATAGAAATCTTTGCCTAATGTTAATTAATTGTAAAATTCTGGGATTAAATATGATAAGGTTTATGATTCGGAAATAGTATTAACATAAAAAAGGATAGTTCTCAGCTATGCATTTTTATGAAAAAATGAATGAAATTTACAGAAATTAATATTTTTATGCTGATGAATGGAACAGCGTTTTTTTATTTCCTATAAAAGATGCATATCTTAAACTATAATTGATTCCTTCCGCATAACAATCTTTTGTGGTGAGTCCCTGACAATCAGATTAAATTAAAAATTTGACACCGTTATTGGAAAGATTCGATGTTTTTATGGAAAAAGAGGAAACACTGCTCGATAGCTTTCTATCAGAATAACAATACATAGCAATTATATCTACTTACAAATGAAAGGACTTCGTAAATGTGCAGAGCAAAGCCTTAAAATGGGCAATGTTCATGAAAAAAAAAAAAAAAAGAAAGAAAGAAAGAAAAAGCGCTACTGCACTGGGCTCCGGAGCTCTACATTTATGAGTTCCGGTGAAAATTCCGACCAATATTTAAATATTTACGAAAAACAGAGAAGTATTGGAGCTGAGCTCCGGTGGGCTCCGGCGCAAATTAAGCCCTGCTAAAAAGACAAAAGTTTCTGAATCTGGAAAAATATAATATAATCAAGAAGGAAAATTTACTATACCATCTTTTGAGTTACCCACGATTTCGTAAAGGGTTCTTTATCTTTCGAAAATTATATAGTATAAAAATTATTATAAAAAAGCTATATATAAATAATATTAAATTATTATAAAAAGCGATATATTTTCGATATTTAAAAATCGAAATTGGTCTATACAGTAATCTGTATTTCCCTTTACTTTCAACAGAGATGGATACTTCTGTTGCCACTATGACAAAAAAGTAATAAAAACTACAAAAAAAAATTTAATAACTCAGAAACAAATTGAGATACAGCTTTCAAACAAATTGCATTTAAAAGTACATTTTTTTCTCTATACGACGGTGTAAAAAGTAATATTGTGGGATGTTTAGAAGTTTAAGAATGAAATTTCATTTAAAATGGGTCGTCAGATTTGTATGATGGAAAAGCCTTTTCACGAACAGCCAATGAAATGCTTGGATAATGCGTAAGTTTCAGGTGGATAATACGTAAGTTTTAAGAAATTTGACGGGTCGCAGGCAATTTTTTATTTATTTATTTTTGCTGCCACTGATTTTCCGAAACGTTTCCGGGTTTATTAACTTATAGTATATTAACCAATTTCTTAAACTGTGTTTTTAGGGTTCTATATATTCTCAAGTAAACATCTTCAGCTGCTTAACTGAATTTATACATACAAGAATAACAAAATAATATTAAGTTTAGTTTTAATGCTAATGCTATTGATTTTTCATGTTTCGCTGTAAAACACGTTTGTTGAATACGAAAATGTTTACTTCAGGACCGAAACTAGCTTTTTTTTTTTTTCTCCCGGGGCAAACGAGGATTTTGGCGCCCCCTCTTCATCCGCAAAGTAGATTTACAAAGAGAAATTTACGAAGTTTCTACTACCCGACATATTTTAAAATTTAAAATGTGTAACAGTAAAATACGTAATATTGAAATACGTAATCAGCTTTGTTAAATATTTATTCATTAAAGCCTGTAAAAAAGAAATCGAAAGGAAGCAGAAATAATTCCGCTTTATACAGGCTTCCGTCTTAGCAGGTATAATTGTTGGTGTTCTTTCTGTTGGGACCATTCAGTTTTTTCATTTAAGACAAGATTCCATTAAAGACAAATTTCATTTTTCCAGATTTTACTGTTGTTGTAGTATTTACAAATTATTGCAATTGGGGCATTTTAAGTCAGAGTAATATGAGTCACATTATCTTAAGAACTCAAAAACCGGGAGTTACTTTAGGCATAACCTCAGAAGGAAGGGACATAACAATGAATTCCAGTACCGTAAAATATCTTCCTGTACTATATACGCTAGTTTTCTGGAATTATCACTTATACCTCTCTCCCTATTTATACACTGATATGTTTAGATACTTTCCTAAATCTAATCCTAATTTTCAAAATTATGTGCGACTCAAAACAACAACAACAAAATTATTAAGTTTTTACTTTTTATTTTGTGAATTTTCGACCGCTTGGTTTTTATTGTCCCAGGCAATCACCTGACCTCGCCCCCTGTAAGGCCATGAATGTAAAAAAGTAATTGTAAGAAAAGGAATGGGGTTATTCATTTGCTATTTTGGATATTGTAGACGAATCTTTTTATCTATTTGACAATTTTAATGCACTTCACTGAGTTTTTTTTATTTTTCGGCTAGAAGTTTCTTTTTACCCAAATTTCTCTCTCTCACACACACATATATATATAACCATTATATAATTACAAATCATCATCGATTTCCAATTACTAAAATTAAATTAATAGATTTAGCTACAATTCATAACACTGACAATATACAAAATAAAGATTATTGTATAAAACGTTAAACCAAATCTTCATCTGGCGCCCCCTCAGTTTCAAACCTAATGAACAGTATCCTCAAGTAAGATATTCCAGGTTGAGCAACCTGATTACATTATAAAACCTGCTCGGGAAAGTTTACCAAAGTCAGAGGCAGTAAAAGAAAGTTTGTTTTTATAAATGCTTCATTAAATCTAAAAAATATATTACTTTATAAGGTTCCTAATGGTAAAGAGCGTATTACGGAATCATTGGTAACTCCGAAAAGTTTTTGAGTATTTTCGATTGGGGTTATATTATATTTTCACAAGTTTAAAAAATATTCTTTTTTATTAGTCCCCGATTTTAATTCTTTCTCCCAACAAATAAAGTGTCGTCTCCACAAAATAACGTTCCGTTGTATAAGCCAGCCGTAAAACAAAGCAGATGTATTATTGTACTATTAAATATCCTACTGCAATTTTTTAAACTTCTAAGCATCGCACATTTTCGATTTTTATACCGTTGTATTGGAAAAAAAAGTGCTTTTAAATGCAATTTGTTTGAAAACTGCATCTCAATTTATTTTTGATATATTTTAATTTGTTTGTAGTTTTTAGACCCATTTGTTTAATTTTGGCAACTCAAGTACCCCATTTCTGTAGAAAGTAAAGAAAAAATAGTTGGAAAATAGTAATTATATCTTTTTGTTGCCCTTTTCCCATAACTACTGAAAAAAAAATGTAATTAAAATACGTGCGTTTTTGAACAAATATAAATGAATGATTTCTGATGAAATATGGAGCTATTATAAACTATATTTCATTTAATTATCTATATTACAAACAAATGAAGGCATATGAATCATTAGACAGCCGATTTTTTTTGTCGAGTTTCTTGAGTGACATCTGTTTTTTTTTTTTTGTGTGTGTGTGTGTGTTGGTGTGTGTGTGTGTGTGTGTGTGTGTGTGCGTGCGTGCGTGTGTATTACTCAGCGATAGTGACGTCTTATGAATACTTTATTGTAGATGTTGTTTAAGACTGGATCGTAAATGAGGAATTCTTCAGAGGATGCGAATGACGTCATTTTATATGAAATAAAAACGTGTGTTTTAAGTCTTAAAACTGAAATATGTTTTGTATTATCTTTATTTATATACATATATATATATTTTCATCGGTGGCGACGCTAAATCTGAAAAAGCAGAATTCATGTTTTCTAGTTTTTATTTATTTTGTTACAGTGCAAATTCATATATTTAATTTTTTTTTTTTTTTTTTTTTTAACACCTTAATAAGAATTGGTCAATCTTGATAAATACTGCAAGAAATCTGTGCAACCAATTTGCTTGTTTTTAAAAGTTCTCAAATTAATAACGAAATCAGTTATTATGAGAATTTTTAATAAAAGTTCAGTTTTCTGTCAATTTTTATAATAATTATTATTATTTTTTAAATAACTCTCTGTCGGATTAAAAAATGGCTAGGCAATTTTTTTAATAAAGTTCTTTTTGGTAATGAAATGAAAAAATAGAGAAGTTATCTTGAAAATTTGAATGCATAGAGCATTTTTAAAATTTTCGTTTTTAGAAAACCGATTATTTTAACACTTTCCAACACAGTTGAAAGATGTCTGTGGATTTTGTTTTCCTGTCTGTCCATGTTCTAACTGTCACAAATGTCATGTAATTTTTGTATGTTATAAAAGTTTGCTTTAGAATATTCGGTATGGAAAATAAATAGTATAGAAGACTGGGTTTGAAGATAGAGCAATGCAAATACAGGATAATATGGAGTGACAAATCGAATGAAATGAAATCAAATTACAGGGCTTCGAATTGAAAATTTTCAAGTTCGTTTAAAAATAAATATGTATACAGCCTCTGGAGAAAATTTCACTATAACAGGAAATCATAAACCAAGAACAGTACTGCGCCAAGCATGGCGCCAAGTATACTAATTACAATAATTCTTATTTTTTAGCAACTTTATAGCGTATAATGCATAATAAAAGCTATAATATAATAATAATGTGCAATATAGTTTATTTTTTATTATGGTTTAAGTTTTATTTATTTATTTATTACAGTTCATTTATTATATCTTGTTTATTTATTTGTTTTAACATTATTTACCATTTTTAGCAATTTTATGCATTAAATAATGTTAAATTACTGTTTTGAACATCATTGGTAAGGATAAATAAGATTGGGTATTAGCACCCATTTTTGGCGATCTATCTCGTGCCAGGATACTACGCAAGTAAGCAAAGAACTTTGGTGCAAACTGCTTTATTCTGAAACTTTTAAAATTGGAATTATAATTTTCTGATATTTCATTTATTTATTTATGTACTGTGCAATGATGACCCAATGTTCTTCTGAAATTATTCTGCAATTTGATTTGAAACTGCTGGTTGCTTTATGATTTACAGGGGTTTATTTTTTTTGTGTGTGTTTTTAAAAGTATATTCTTTCTAAATTTTATTTATTTATTTATTTATTTATTTTTCCTTAAGGAAATGCATATATATTATCCGCACACTAATGATCGTCAGTAAAACTTTTTTTTCATCTGAAATTTACTACCTTTATAAAATTAAATTACGTCTTCTTGTAGACATTAACAACAAAACCATTTTTTTTTTCGAAAAAAGTTTTACTTTCTAGCATACAGCTGATCTTTTAATTTATTGGACTTGTTTGAAACGATGGAAGGTATTTATTCTTGCATTTTAGATTATACGGACATTGATTCGTACGTGCCTAGTTAAGAAAATATAAATCAAACTAACGATGCATGTAAAAACGGAAGAACCGCTTATCGACCGGAGCCTTAAATTAAGATTCAACCACTGATCTGTCTGTCCGCGGATCGATATCTCGAAAAAAGATCGTTATAACAAGGATATCGTAGAGGTTACAATATCAGATTTCAATGGCAGATGTTTGATTGAATTTCTAACATATTTTTATGATTGCTATTCTGTTTCTATACTTTTTACATTAAACTTCTTGTTTAGAAGTAGTGAGAATGTGTATGCATGCAATAATAATAATAATAAAAAGATAATGTTCTTATATGTATGTTTGCATTTTGCTGGTTAATGCAGAAAAAACTTGCTAAACCAGAATTACAAAAGACCTGAAAGAGAAGTAGTGAGTGTGTATGCATGCAAGTTTAGAAATTTATGATGTCCTTATACGAATGCTTGTATTATGCTTGCTAATACCGTAAAACTTGTTAAAACAGAATCACAAAAGACCTGAAAAAGAAGTATTAAATGTGTATGCTTGCAATTTTAGAAATTTATTATGTTCTTATACGTCTGTTTGTATTGTGCTTGATAATACAGTAAAGCTTGCTAAACCAGAATTACGAAACACCTGAAATAGAAGTAGTGAATGTGTATGAATGCAATATTAGAAATTTATGATGTTTTTACACGTATGTTTGTATTATACTTGCTAATGCAGTAAAACTTGCTAAACCAGAATTACAACAGATCTGAAAGAGAAGTAGTGAGTGTGTATGCATGCAAATTTAGTCATTTATGATGTTCTTATACTAATGTTTGTATTGTGCTTGATAATACAGTAAAACTTGCTAAACCAGTATTACAAAAAGATCTGAGCAGGCCCTTATTATCGAAGGGGCAAATCGGGACTTTGCCCAGGGGCCCCAGATCGCAAGGGGCCCCCAAATTCATATATTAATTCATAAAATATTTCATTTTCCCCCAAGTTCCAGCTCTGAAAATTTTCAAATACAAAACACAAATTTTAACTTTAAAAGATTCAACTAAACTCTCTGAAAACATTTCATTTTGAACACACGGAACTCAATGTTTTCGCAAAGCTAACCTCAACAACTATTAAATAAAAAATAATATTTTGATTTTAATAGATTTTATTAGCAATGAACTTAAATCATATCTAAACTTTAGTGGTTAAAAATCAGTTCGAACTGTCATGAGCTACATTTTCTTCTGTATTCAAAGTTTTATCTTTGAGTAAATAGTAAAAACAAACAAAAAATTATTTTTTAGATTTATTGAAAAAACAGTTTTTACTTGTGAAGTAGACTGTATTTGATTTGATATTATGTTGTGTGTAGTACAACTTAAAAAGATGTAAAAGGAACTAACTTGATAAACTCTTATTACATGTAAGAATATTTGACATTCTTCCATAAGTTGAAGTTATTAAATTCATCGTAAAGTAATATAATAAGCTGCTAAATGTATATAAAAGAGTTTTGTTCAGTGTCAAGAAAAAAAGAGTATTTTTATTAATTAAGGTTATTAATTAAGGTAATTAATTTAGAATGGACGGGGCTAAGAATTTTCTTCTATTTAAAATCCAAGGTGCGAAAATATTGTTTATGCACATATGACTGACCATCAGTTCTATCTGAAAATATTGCAAAGATTCTAATGGGGCCCCGTAATTTATCTTTGCCCAGGGCCCCAATTTGTCATGATCGGGGCCTGGATCTGAGAAAGAAGTAATGAGTGTGTATGAATGCAATTTTAGAAATTTATGATGTTCCTATACTTATACTTGTATTATGCTTGCGAATACAGTAAAACTTGTTTAAACAGAATTACAAAAGACCAGAAAAAAATTTTGTTATATCAAGTACACCATCTTCTGTAATTATAATGGGTTCTTCTTGCTGAAACTATGGAAATTTTGTAATTTTAAGGCAGGATTCCGATATATACAAGTTTCGTTTTCACGGTTTTTATGCTTTATTTAAGGGCATTCTCACAATCTTTTGACTTTTATGTCCCTGAATAATAATTTTTATTTAGTACATTTTCTTGTGTTTTTTTTTTTTATTATTATTTCATATACTGGGGAACATCCCATTGCATGGTTGCATAACAATATTAACGAAATAAATAAGTTTTGGGTGATATTGGGGGTCCAAATACTAGGAAAACTCCTGTACCGTCCCGTGTCCCTGGTGCTGATTTTTAAGTTTGGAGCTGTCTGTATAAAATTGTTTCAATAAAAGTAATTCGATGTAATTTTTTTTTCCGAAACTGGGACAATTGTTTTATATAAATATGTAGCAAAAAAAAAAAATAACCTGCACACATTTTTACGGTTGATATTATTTTTTTAACTCTGTCCCTGGGTCTTTTGTCCTTACCGTCCCTCTTGCTAAACTTATACAGAAAATCACTTCAGATGCAGCCACAGATATTTTTTCAAGTTTTTCTCATGCAGAAATATGCTAGAGAAAGAATGTCTAAAATTCTTTGACAGGAAATTTACTGCAGAATTTAAATCAGCATTTAAATATCAATTTCAAGATCGTGGCTTTATGGGTAGTCTTACCGTCCCGAAGGTTTATTCCTGCACTTTTCGAGGAAAAATAATTTTTTTTTTAAATTTAATCCAATGTAAATAATTGTTTCTAAAAATCAATGAACATTGTGGCTACCACTTAGTCTTAACATTATTTGCCTAAAATAGGTAGTAATTTTCCTTACTGTCCCTTTTTTTTCCATTTCGTCCCTTTTTTCCTATACCGTCCCCTTTTTTTCCTTACATTTCCTTCTTTAATACCCCTTTAAGACAATGTTATACCGAAATTTTGTACTAAAAATACTACATTGTTATTATTTCTTATTTGAATGTGCTGTGGGTACTATGCAAATTCATTATAAAGAAAAATTTAGAAGAAAATAGAAAGTTATAGTGGTAAGATGGTAAGGAAAATTAAACTCGCAAGTTTAACTTAAACCTCAGTTAAATAGAAAATGTTTCGCTGCTGACCATTTTTTCTTTATTTTGAATCATTAAGGCATTCGTCTATCAGATTAAAATGTTATTTTAGCAAGTTTAATTTCACCAGATTTTTATTCCCAAAAGTCAAAAGATTGTGAGAATGCCCCTTATATGTAATTATACGCATATATACAAGGTGTTTCTAAATTAATATCGGGGTTTTAACGCTTGGTAGTATTTATTACATAAAACTTAAAATTATAATTAATACATAAAATGAAAAAGCAACTGAAACAGTTTTAGCTACAAGCTTATAAGTGTTCAATCTGAGCACCTTTCGTCACACGGCACACATCAAGTCGATAGCTCAGTTCTTCCCAAACGTTGATTAGTGTTTGTGAGGTCGTTGTTGCAACAGCTGCAATAGTCAGCTAGTAGTGGAGGCACATACACACGATCCTTTATGAATCCCCACAGGTAGAAATCACATGGCGTCAGATCGGGTGAGCGTCTAAACAGAACTTCTTTGTAAATCAACGTTTGGGAAGAACTGAGCTATCGACTTGATGTGTGCCATGTGAAAAAAGGTGCTCTTGTTGAACACTTTTAAGCTTGTAGGTAAAACTGTTTGAGTTGCTCTTTCATTTTATGTATTAATTATAATTTTAAGTTTATGTAATAAATACTCTCAATCGTTAAAATCCCGATATCCATTTAGAAACACCCTGTATATCATATTGGTTGGTTTGTATTTGACTATTTTTTTACCCCTAGTACCGTTACCGTTGATTAAAGGATTATGCAACTGTTCACACAAAAGCCGCAGTCAAGGAAAAAATTTTGAAGCTGACTGTTTCAAAATAAAATTAAGGGAATTCAGTGGTGGTTAGACATTAATGGAGTTTGAGCATCTCCTGTAAAACTTTTAGCGACTATAATATATATATATATATATATATATATATATATTCTTACCTGTCAGATTTCATGGAACATGTATCATATAGCGTATGAATGCAGCTTATTTGAATATTGATTTTAAAATTTTGAGCATTTTCAATGGGTCGCTTTCGTACAAAAATGTTTTAGTGCCGTTTCTACCAAAAATAATAATAATAATAATAATAAGAAAAATAACATTTGTCAGTTTTATTATTTCATTTAATTCCTTTTTAACACTTTCCAACAAAGTTGAAAAGTGTTTATAACTTCGGTTTGTCTGTCCGTCTGGCCGTCTGTCCACGCTCTAACTCTCCTAAATATTCTCGGATCGTTCTGAAATTTTTGGATGTTAGTGACCCCTACCATAGCACGTTCCCTATTTCAAATGAAGTTTGTAGCATGTTTAGTCATTTACAGGGACAGTCAAAAATTTTCCGTTACATTACGGCCAATGGGGAAAAATCGTTTTAAATGATTTTTAATGGTGTTACACTCTTTCAAACAAAGTAAAATTGATATTCATTTATGAAGTCCACTAAAATATGCATTCTGTTGAATATGCGGTGCAAAGAACAGTTATTGTTCATTTACAGGGCCACACAAAAGAATTCCGTTCATAATGGTATAGGGGGAATTGTTTGCGGTGTATTTGAAAAGATTTCAGATACTATATTGTATCCGAATTACTGTATATTAGTAATGATTGCTCGAAATGCATTTTTAATTATGATATGTGCTTTTTTCACTATATTTATGCATACTATAAAGTGCATATAAATGCTATAGTTCGTACACAGGGCTACAGAAATGAATTCGTAAAGCCAACACAATTGCCATGATCAATTGTTAAGGGGGGGGGGGGAATTCTGTAATTCTCAACCACACACTTTTTCGAATTCAATATCCGTACAGTTTACTTTCTTTTCCAAAGCTATTTTATTTTAGTATGTTTAAGGGAATGAAAAAAGAGTCGCCATTTTCATTAGGACCGGGGATAAATTTCTTAAATGTTAGAAATTTCTTAATAAATATTCTTTTTGTAAGGGAAAACAAATGAAAGCGGAACTCTGTCGCCAAAATGTCTATTTTAAAGACTTCTGTCATATAAATTTTTCTATTATGTATATTTTCTATTATATCACTTGTAAGAAAGGAAATTCATAAGATGTACCATTCCATCATTCACTCCTTTTTATTGAATTTGTATCCCCAGCAAGACACAGAAAATGTCAAAAACCATTAGTTTTGGAATCCATCAACTAACTGTGGCCTCATTCTTCAACGGGTGGAAGTCTGCAATATTAGACAAAATTCTCCATCTTAGGAACCTTGACCGAATTATGTTGAACAAGATTTATTCTTGGACCTATAAATATAGCGATGTATACAACATACAGAAAAAACATAAGAAGGCGGAGTGGACTATATTGTCTGAAAGGCTTCAATCTTTACGTTTATTTCATTCTATTTATTTCATTTCACTTTATGTCATTTTGATTTAAGGAAATAAAAATGCTTTCATTCAATTTATGTCTACCAACATAATTGAGAAATAAAATTTTTCATTTCTCTTTTATGATAGTTGATGTACATTATTAATAAATTTTCTCAATTACTTTTATATAAGACATTAAATCAGATGGATAATCTAAGAAATATGAAAACGAACAAATAAAGACTTCTTTCATTAAAAAGGCACAGTAATAAAATATTTTCTTTTTGAAATTTTGAAGATGTTCGTCTGAAAGTTTATATTTCTTGTACCCTCTTCACCCCTTCTTTATACTTTTTAATGAACTCTAAACTTTTCGGATAATTTCCCCCGTTTTTAATTAGTTGATACAGTGAATAGTAAACACCGCGGTTGAAAATAATCTTTTTAATATTTAATAATAATTTAAAATTCTATGCAACCTTTTCTCATAATTACCGATCCGTACAACAAACTTTATAAAAGAGGTTTTGAAAAGCAACATAGTCACTCTTTCATGTGAATTCGTTTTTTCCCCGCATCTTGATATCAAACTGAAGAGAATCATGGAGAAGCGGTTGGTGGTTTTAAAAGGTAATATAAAATTTTAACGCCAATGTAAAATTGAACACTTCTAGTCAAAAAAGCACAGATGCAAATGCAAATTTGCGATAATACACATAATTATTACAAATTTCGTTCAGTAAATGATCATTGCGAAATTCCCATATTACTGAGATATGGGCGAGCTCTATCTATTAGAGTGCCTTTAGAAATAAGCGAATGGCGACATATGCACAGAAGATACGCGTTAGAGGATATACTTTGATTAGAAGTTTTTGTTCAGATTATGTCATCCGCAATACTTAGCGATACTTAGACGGACGAGTTCTTGGTTCTTGATACACATGTATCAGACTTGTATGCTTGACTCGAAGTTCGCTTGTAGGTCTTTGTTGAGATGAGGACAAGATAGACTCAATGAAAATTTACAATACAAAATAATCGAAAAGACCAGCTGTGGGAATCGAACCTATCTCTCCTACTTTCGCAAGCGATAAGCTGTATCAGCGGATGAGTTTGCTTAGCAAAGTAAAGACATGCCAACAACCATTTGCTTGGTGATAACAGCAGACTCACCGTCCAACGTAAGGGCAAGTTCGCTGTTTCTGTCCAAAATAATTTCAAACGATCACCGTTTTTTGGCCGTGTATAGCCATTCTCTTGTATGAAGGCTTTCAACTATCTATTGGTCGAAAATGAACTGTACTAATTGCAGTAGTGCTGACTTTTATGAGCTGATGGAGCTCGAGCCCACCCAATAATTTGTTCTCCCAGTCCTCCCAGTTTTCATTGTTCTATTTCGTTATTTCGTTATTTATTTTGCTTATTATTATTATTATTATTATTATTATTATTATTATTATTATTATTATTATTATTATTATTATTTTAATCTTTGAAACAGAATTTTGTTCTGTTGACTTTCACTAAATTATTTTGTTTGAAAAAATTAACAGCATAGTAGACACACAGGTGTATTAAGAGTCCCTTCATTGGACGTAAAATTAGACTTCTCTCGAAAGATAAACTTCAAACCTATTTTATCAGTATGTATATAAGCCAATAACCATCTGTTTTACCGCTGTGGCCTCCATAAAGAATTTCGATGAATCAACTATTTCGCTCTACGCTTAGCTTTTTGCGCTTTTAACTCGTTGTCGTATTCATGATATCATAGCAAATATCAGCGTTTTAATGAGAAAGAACTTGTGGGAATGTAGCTTAATAAAATTACAACTTCATACTTTATTTTTAAAAAAATCATAACTTGACATCAGTTATTATCTTCCTCATTTGACACCCCTACCGCCTTCCTCCTCCAAAGGAAACAAACGCTGGCCTGCGATTCTTTCTAAAAGTTTTTGAACCCACTCAATATTTTTCAAAAGTTGGCTCCACTGACTAATCATATTTTCTAATGCTTTATTTCATGCAGATAACTGAATACCTTTATAACACGGTAGTGACGTACTCACGCACAGAGCACATGCTCAAGTTCATCCCCCCCCCCCCCAAGTTATAATAAGCCATATTACAGAACTTAGTATGAATAAGTTCACATGTGAAAGTGTGTTACTTTTACAATTGCAACTTTCAAACACTAGCTTGGCGATAATGGCTAAGTTGATCATACTTTCTTCAAATTCGAGAACGTCCTCAAATTTAGCGGCCGCAGTTCGCGCACTTTCCGCACTTTTGGATTTAAAGCACTTATTGCACGTTTAATAAAATGATAAATTAGAGGACAAAAAATACATATTTATATAAAGGTTAAAAAGTTATAAATTTTAAAGTTAGGAAATTCATAAAAAGTTCTTTTATAACACCGTTAAAAAATTTGGTCCGATTTTATATTATCGACAAGACTGGTTTTGCTGAAAATCCTCCGCATCATTCAAATTTTATTTTTCGTATGTCGCTATTCTCCTTTTAAAAAAAATATACTCTAGGAGATTCAAAGTTCCATGGTGATACCTCAACTATGATTTTTTTAAATATCACTCTGAATATTTTGTATAACAAAAGTTTTTACAGTAACTGATTTTCATGGTTAAGTCTTCATAAACTCTTTCTGTTTTATAGATATCGCCAATGCATGCTAACGTTTTAATTTTATTTGATTCACTGAGAAAAATACGTTTGGCAAGGAAGAAAATATACCAAAGAGAATGCTTTAAATTTAACCCTTAAATGCGTGATTTTTTATTTTGTTTAGAAAAAATTATATATGGTTCTCGGAAAGGTTTATTACATAGGAAAAATAATGAAAAAAATCAGAGATACATTTTTCATATAATACATCCATCTTTTCTTCTGTTGCACATCTGCAATGTGAGTAAAAACTACTGTCGTGTGGCTGTTTTACGCTAAAATACTACAAATTAGTAAATATTTTAATAAGTATGTCTTCAAATACCTTATTTTATATAGTTATTTATTTTATAAAACTTAACCTTTAACCCTTTAATTCCCATGATAGAATACATTCTAGAAATTACGTAGTTCTGAGAATTTGACTTAACACCAGAAAGTTTCAATGGTTAATTTCGCTTTATTTAAATACGGAATGACTGTTATTAAGTAAAGAAAATATTGCTGTTTTAATTTTCTGGTGTAAATTAGGTATATACGAATAAAAAAGTTCTATTAAATTCAATACACTGCTGTTTGCATATATGCAAAGTTGCGCACTAAAGGGTTAATTAAAACTTTTATACGATTTTACCAAATAATCCAAAGAGCACCATCCATATATCAAACATCGCAGACATTTCATTTTAAAACAGAATCCATGACTCGTCAATCATTTTTTAGAAAAATTCTTTTAAATGACTGGTTCGCGTACATTTTAGAAATATTAGAATCGTTTCGAGTAAATGAACAATCATTCCAAGAAGATGTGAATGTAACTTTTGTTGGTTATGTTATTGATTTCATCTTCTTAAAGCACTGCATTTTATAAATAAATACAGCAATGTTTGATCTGGAATCATTATTATATATCACACGTCAGTATTTTGCAACAGTACCAAATAAAATTTGCAAACCCGACGAGTTTCTAGATGTATAAAGTATGATTTAATTTCACGATAATCATAAAAAATGATTTAAAAAAATTGCATAAATACAATTTAAATTTGACTTATCATGTTACTCTCTCATTTCATAAAATCAATGTTATAACCAATGAAAGTTTATTTTCGTGCTTAAGATATTGATTTCGCCAGAGTATTGTATTTCGTAAATAAATGAGCAATGTTTGATCTGGAATCTTTTTACATTTGTCACTTGTGTACATATTGCATTATTTGAAATAATAAGAGATAAAGACCTTCAAACCCAGTGTGTTTCTAGATATAGAAAAAGGATTTAATTTTAAAGCAGTCATAAAACTCAACAATAAAAAGAGATTCATAAATGTAATTGTCATTTTAGAAGGGAAGGGAAGGAGCGCTAATAAAATGTTTCACTTTCACTTCATGAAATCAACAATAAAATCATTGAAAATTAATATTATTATTATTTTAAGATGTAAGAAGATGGTTTCTAAAAAATTCAAAACTTCGAATGAATACTGAAATAAGCGTATTAATTGAGCATAAAAGTTTCAAAATATTTTCTAAATTATCATTTATTTAGTTTTATTTCGTTTTATTAATTTAAGTTTCATTTCTGCCTAATGCAGTGTAATAATGATGTTTAGTCAAACTGTGTTTTAAATAGTAATTTTTGATTTATTCCTAAAAGTAATAAGTACCTTTTAATAAAATAAAATATTACCTTTTAATAAAATAAAATTTAGTTAGTAGCTTTTAATAAAAATTAGACATATAAATATCACTTGGCATATTTCAATTATTACGCGAGCAAAGCCGCGGGGTTATATCTTTTCATTAGTGTTTTAGTTTTAGTTTTAGTGTTATATCTTTTCATTCATTAAGGCTGTTCTTAAATACAAAAGAGTTACTTTCTAGCACATTTCTGGAGTCATTTTTGTTCGGAAACGTATGAAACTTCAACATTTTAAATGTAACTTTTTAAAACAAATTAAAATTTACTTTAAAAAAATAAAGAAAGTTTTCGCAATATGTAAAATTTTATATATTTTCTGAAAGAACACTTTGAATATTTTATTTTTTATTTTTAGGTAAATAAAATTATCCGTATTAACTTATCTTCGGGATTTTCAATAAAAGTAATAAAAAAAATGATTTTGAAATAGAAACAAGACTTTATGAGTACTTTAAACTACGAGATTCATATTTTCAAAATTTCCTCTCAAATAAAAACATGCCGAAAACAAATTAAAAAATATATGACTGGAAAACAGTTTACAAAGTGACTTAATTTCATTTTTCATAAAAATTTAGATTTTCAATTTAAATGTGATAAATCTTGTAGAAACAAAAAAAAAAAAAATTGTAACATGAAATGCGTTATATCTTTTGATCTGACATGTAATCTACCTTTTGATCTGACTGTGTTTACATGCGGTTACGTAATTTTATTCCAACCCTTAAAGACAAGTAGGGGAGTTTTTTTCCGAACAGAACAATTATCTTTCCTAAGTCCAGGTAATTTAATTTTTATATATTCAACCATTCTTTCTGAGCTACCTCTTTTATACCTGCTTCGTCAATGTCGTCCAGATAGGCTCAGTTGGAAGAGCATTGGCAATTGAAGCTAAAGGTTCTGGTTTCGAGTCCCAGCCTGAACACATTTTCACTCAGGTGTAAAAATTACTACTCGCACAAATTATTTACAAATCAATTTGTCGTTTTAAAAATAATTAAACTCATCCACAGTTTATTGGAGTTCCTTTACCTGCAGTTTATTCTGTCAAGCTGTTTTAAATAACAGACCAGTTATCATTACAAAATGATTTGTCTGAGCGAGTATTGTGTTGGCTGGGATGCCATCCATATAGTTCAACTGGGTTGGATTGGGTTGATTTTTGACGGCCGATTATCAACACGAGGGATATAGGCCCGAGGAGGGGAGTGCCCTCCGTATGGGGTCTTTATAAGGGAACCTAATCCGTATTTACGCATGGAAATCCAAGGTTCGAAGAAAATCACGAAAACTCCGAACGATTAGGCCGACGGGCGCGATTGGGTTAGAACCCAGCAGCCCCCATCTACCAGCTTCGAGAGTAGAGCCTCTCGGCCACTGGTGGGGCCTGTAGTTCAATTGATAGAGCATTCGCAATTGAAACCAAAGGTTCTGGATTCGAGTCCCAGCCTGAACACATTTTCACTCAGGGGTAAAAATTACTACTCGTACAAATTATTTACCAATCAGTTGATTGTATTAAAAATAATTAAACACATCCATAGTTTATTCGAGTTTCTTTACCTGCGGTTTATTCTGTTGAGCTGTTTAAAATAACAGACCAGTTTTCATTACAAAATTATTTGTCCGAACGAATATTGTGTTGTCTGTGATGTCATCCATATAGTTCTATTGAAAGGGCATTGGCAATTGAAGCCAAAGGTTCTGAATTTGAGTCCCAGACTGAACACGTTTTCACTCAGATGTAAAGATTACCATTCGTATGAATTATTTACCAAGCAGTTGATTGTGTTAAAAAAAAAAAAAAAAAAAAAAAAAAAAAAAAAACATTAAAGACATCCATAGTTTATTGGATTTCCTTTACCGGCGGGATATTCTGTCGAGTTGTTTAAAACAACAGACCAGATATCATTACAAAATGATTTGTCTGAGCGAATATTGTATTGGCTGGGATGTCATCCACATAGTTCAATTGAAAAGGCATTGGCAATTGAAGCCAAAGGTTCTGGGTTCAAGTACCAACCTGGACACATTTTCACTCAGATAAGAAAAAAATTTACTCGAGTGAATTATTTACCAATCAGTTGATTGTGTTTAAAATAACTAAAGCATCTTTTTTATATTTCGTATTTCTATGCAACAGTTCTTTGACACTGAATGACTTGTCAGATAGTTTTAAAATGGAATAAATTCTAATCACTATTATGACATTCGGCTTTAACACAGTGGCCGCCACAGATTATGATGAAGCGGGTTTTTTGGCAGTCATTACCAAAGCGGTTTTCAATATTTTTCGAGTCGGTACACAATTCCGAATCCCAACCATATATGTTAATTTTATATAAAGTGTTGATTTTATACATTTCAGTTATTCTATACTCCTAAAAAAGCCTGTTGTAATCTATTTCAATCAGGGCCGAAACTAAGGGGGGGGGGGTGGGTGGGCAGAGGGGGCATGTGCCCCGGGCGCCAGAGCCAAGGGGCGCCAAATGAAAGATTATACCTTTGGAACCGATCGTTTTCTTCTGAAGGACTGATGGCTTTCATTATTATGAAACAGCCATTATAAATGAAGTGTCAGGTGAAGATGAAAGAGCAGCCGTAAAAAGTTTGAACTCTGATTTTCTGGTCAAAATAGGGAAAAAAATGGCCAATTTTTTTTTTTTTTCATTCTGACCAAAAATCAGAGTTCAAACTTTTTACGGCTGCTCTTTCATCTTCACCTGACACTTCATTTATAATGGCTGTTTCATAATAATGAAAGCCATAGCCCATGCATCAGAAGAAAATAACTCGGTTAAAGCGGAAACTCTGTTAAGCGGGACTCGGGTAATCGGAACTCTACTGTATAAGCAAATACTGTAAATAGCCGGTAATACATGCGAATTCTTTTATGTGAACGAACTATAATTGCAAACATCACATTCAATTTACGTAGTTCAGTATCACATATTTTATGATTACATATTTTAAATTTTTAAAATAAGTCGGCCATTAGAAAATTAGTAAAATTCTCTTTGTAAATATACTTTGAGGAAGAAAAAGGGGGGGCGCCAAAATTCATGTTTGCCCCGGGCGCAAAAAAGGCTAGTTTCGGCCCTGATTTCAATGATGTATATTAATCTCACTATGTTTGAAATATCGTAAGATCAATAAAATACACTTTTTTTTACCCATATGATGGAATTCTTTTGTATGTCCCTATAACAGAACTATAAATGCTACGATCTTCATTTTTAATACCCGACATTTTATAGTAATCCTTAATAACATTTAAAATTTTCATGGTAATCCGAATGTTTACGAGAGTTAGAGCACGGACAGACAGACATCAGACAGAGAAACCGAATTCATAAACACTTTTCAACTATGTTGGAAAGTTGTTTTTACGTTTTTTTTGTCCTAGATAATCTTATTAAAAGCATGTATATATTAAGACTTTTTTGTCATCTTAAGTATGTCCGGGGCTACAAATTCTCAAAAAATGCAATTTTTTTTATTGGCTTAAAAAAATACTAAGTTTTTAGTGTTAAATAACCGCATGCTTTTATCTTCATTAGATCCAGAGATATAACATCTTTTGCCTTGAGAAGTAATGCACTTTAACTTCACTTTAACTGAATTTAACTTCATTTATCTCAGAATAAATTTTTCAGGATTTTTGAACTTTAAAAGAATATAACTAAAGTTCCTTGCAAGATATATGTATGAAAATTTCAACAGAGATTTTATGCTATATTTCCAACAAATTGTCTTCAGGATTTTTAATTTTGAGAGATAATTGTGAAAATATGCTAATTAATGCAAAACTCACTCATAAAAAAACTTCATTTTTTTTCATTAAAAATTTTAAGTTAAAACTTAATTTTTTTTTTATAAAATTCATAATCAATATTTTAAGAAATCCTGAAGACAAATTAAAATGACACATTTTCTGTACACAAAAGTGTAAAAATTTTGTAAATCGAGTAAGTACTTTCAGAGTTATATAAAAAATTAAATATGTTTAAAATTTTAAAATTTAAATTTTTTAAAAGATATTTAAAATTTTTCAGATTTTTTTACAATCAATATTTTTATTATATTAAAACATATTTCAGAAAAAAAATTCATAACAAAATCTCTATAAATAAAAAAAAATAGAATTTTGAGTCCCGGACCCCCTTAAAATTACCGCTTAAATTTTAAAATTTTCGAAGAAAAAAAAATAACCGACCAAACTTAAACATTCTGACATGCGCTCTGACTGAGTCAATAAAACACGTCTCATTCCGGAAAAAAAGAATGGTCAAGACTCTAACAACCAGCTTGTAATTCAGGTTTCTCTATTTGCTCAAAGATCGATATCTAACTTCCAGAAATATCCGTTTACAAAAGGTTTTATTATTCTTTATTTCTTTTCTTCGCCTTTATTTTCTTCAACTGTTATTTTAGTACTGCTTAGGATATTATTCTATTTATCTGCTGTTAAAATTTTAGCTTGCGCTTTGTGGCAAATTGCATTCATAAAAGATTGTCTAACTGAATTTACGATTTGATTTACGGGCGGAAGTTGTATTTTCTTCATTCCAAAATATATATTTTTTTCCTCACTGTCACAAAGGAAAATTAGTTTTCCGTTGTCAAAAATAGCATCAAATGCAATTAAATGCTGTAGAAGATTATCTGATTTTGTTATATTTATATAAAACAAATTCTGTGACACTTTAAAAGGTAAAAATATAAATTTTAAAACTAGATCCACAGTCGTGAGGGGGAAAAATGTAAACACCCCTACTAGCTCTGCAACAAATTTTAGAAGAAGAATATTACTGGTACCAAATTATTGGAAATAAAATCTACTTTCAAATGATGCATATAAAATTTCATTAGGGGGCTATCTACAAATCAAAACCAGTCCAAACTTTGGTTTTTTTTCGATCGCAACACCCAATTTTGACAATATATTTTATATCTTCGCTTCAAACGATGCCTAGATACGAAATTTCAAATCATTTGGATGATAAGCTTTTGAAGTATAAACATTCAAAATTTAGAGCTTCTAATGTTAAATTATATTTTCATATTTTTATTAGTATCTCCTGAAATTATAATCATAATGTGCTAATTTCATCTATCCTTATAGTACTATACAACCCAAACATAAATACATTGAATTTATAATTTTTATAATATGAATTATGGAATTAATATTTGAAAACTTTATGAATTGCTACTTGCAATTTTTTTTTCATGGATTTATATTTATTATGCCCGGCGAATCCAAAATTTCACAGTTTTCTTCCAAGTAGTTTTCAAATTATGCTGAAAAAACGTAAAGATGCTGCCTTAAGGGGCCGTCTGGAATGTGCAGAAAAGCACGATTTGAAAAAAATATTTTGCTCCTTTTATTGAATGATTTGATCTGGCAATAGTCGAAACACATTAAGTGAGTGAAATGGTCATATTGGCAAGAAACAATGCATTAAAAATTAAATTTAAAAAATCAAAAAACCCGACTGCGTAAAAAGCGAACTAATTAATTATTTCTCATCAATGTGAAACTATTTTTTATATTACTTACCTATTTTTTTTATTTACTTCTATTGATAATTTTTAAGTTGTATTTAATTGTTAGTTCCTATCTATAAACACTGTTTTAATGAGGCCTATAGATGTCTATGAAGGTTAGAATTGCAGTAAAGCTAGAGATCATACCTACACAACTTCCAAGTCGTGTAATATTTAAACGGAGCTTCTGAGTATAAAATAGTCAATGAAACACCGTCTTCATTTGGAAAGAACTATCCAATGATATGCCACTCAATATGGTGCGTAAAATTTTTTTTTCGTCTCTACCGCCATTTTGAATTTATAAAAACAAAACCTAGCCTATAACCCTTTAATCCCCTTAATAAGTCTTAATCGGACGATTAAGACGAATCGATAGAGACCTCATTCATTAAAATCCATCCAACCTTTGGGATATTTCGAGGGTACAAAGAAATCCACTTACCCAGATATGTGTAAAACACATAACCCTTCTTGGCAGTCAGGTAATAAAAGCGACTTAGTCATTCTGTATCATTTCAACAATCTAGTACCAAACTTCAATTTGGATGCAGTCTCTAAAATATGCTCCATTTTAAAGTAATTAATTTCTCTAAAAGTAATGGTTCGAATTTCATAAATATTTGTATTTGGGTTAAATGAATTTATTTATGGTGTCAAAAATGGTTATTGCTATTTTAAAAAACAAAGTTTGGGTTTGTTTTGATATGTAGATGGCCCCTAACAAACTTTTTACACATAATTTAAAAGTAGATTTTATTTCCAATCGTTTGGTAGTTGTAACTTTTTTCTATGATAATTTGTTGTAGAGTTAGTAGGGGGTGTTTACTTTTTTTTCGACGAATTTATGTATTATATTAGAGTGTTGAAGATGCACGCCGAGTTAACTGAATAATTAGAATTAAATGCTTAAATATTTTTCAATAAAAACAATTACGCGTGTAGAAGTAATTGTGAATTTCAAATTATAAAAATTTTAAATTCAGCCCTTTGTTATATATTTCATCCGCATCTTTTTCGGTATGTTCCGATTCTCGAAAAAATCTTAGATTCCCTTTTTTAAGTAACTAATACACTATATGGCCAATGATGATTGGTCACTTGCGAATTTAGACGTTTTGTTAAATATCTAGAAAAATACATGAGGAATTGTCCTGAAACTCCAGGTGTATAAACAGAATAGTATAGGTCATATATTTCCGTGAAGATTTTTTTTTTATGAAACCCCATAGGGGACCGTCAACAAACTAAAAAAGAACGAATATCTTTTGGATAACCCAGTGTAACGGAGCCGCTGTCGTAAGGTGGTGTGGTAGCGGGCAACTTCAACGGCCTGGTCTTATCAATATCGAAAAAATATTTTATTGTATCACAAACAATTAAATAAGAATTTCTTGATTAAATAATTCATAATTACAACGTTTTTCATATAAGGGTTCGAGTTCAGCTGTCAATAATATATTTATATAATCAAGTCCAGTCCTCGAATAATAGATCGCTTTCAGTGTAGTCAGTCTCTTATTTATTCAATGTCCACTATTTTCGAAGATAGAGTTCGTGCACCGTGAACCCGGCGTTCCAACCTTCATTCTGTTCATGAATGAAGTCATTTTCTTTCGTGAAGGGATCTTTAATCAACAAAATGTTCATATGTGGAGCCACGATAACCCACGAAGAATGCGACTATATGCTGCCCAACAACAGTTTTACCGTGAATGTATGAACGGGTATCGTTGGTGATTACTTAGTCGGGACATACCTCTTATCATTCCAACTAGATGTCTGGAAATATCGTATTTTTCTGGAGGAGGTATTGCGGGAATTACTCGACGTTGTTCATGTGTCTGTTCGGCCTGCAATGTGTTTCCAGATCGATGGTGCTCCTGCTCATTTTTTCCGTACCATACGTGATTACTGGAACAGAACATTTGCGCCTCGATGGATTGGACGTAATGGACCCGTGCCATAATCACCACGATCGTCCGATATATCTAGCCTGAATTTCTGAAAGCACGGCCTACGAAACCACCATTGATTGACTTGACACCGACCTCTTTGCAAGATTTTCCGTTGCAGCTGCAAACATTCGCGAAATTGGTATTTTTTATAGGTTCCGCCGACAATCAATGCATCAACTTAGTGAAGCGTGCATAACTGTGGATGGTAAGAACTCTAAGCACTTTTTGTAAAACTTATCTTCTACACGCACTGTCTTAGTGTAAAGTATCAGTAAATAAAGAGTTTTTCCTCTCATTATTAGCTTGTCAGTCCTGCATCTTTGTTTATCCTCCAACTGATAGGCTGGGTTTTCCGGTCGTACATTCTTGACGTTCAAATTAAACTTTTATTTTCTGCGTATTTCTTAAACCTGTATAAATTTTACCGATCATATACAGGGCACAAAACATCTGAAATACATTTTCGTTTATTGTTGGGAGTTGCTGATGGGGAAATTTTAATTGTTCTGTGAGCTTCTTAACTGAACTAAATTTTGCATACTATGCATTAAATAATAAATAAAATTCATATACAGGACTGCACAAAAAATTCAGATTCTTTTCGACATTTGATGGGAATTGCTGAAATTGTGTTTTCAAATGTGTCATGCGGTTTACAAATCGTCTATTTAGACATCCTTTTTCACCTTATTACACTATGAAGTTTTATTATAGTATTCTGAATGTGTTCGAAGGTGTTTCATAATCTATACTTGACGCATATTTTACGTTTGTGTTAATTAAAGATTTAGTCAGATACCACTAAGCAACGTAGCAGACTACTGTTGGTTATTGCATAAGAAGCTGCCAGCCGCTTTAGCAATGTGCACAAGACAAAAAACTCTAAAAGGGAAGGTGCATATTCTTTCTGCAAGGTGCAGGAAAAGCATTATAAAGATTTTTCAGTTTGTCAAAACTATGGGAAAAGGGAAAAGTTAATAACATATATGATGAAGCTTTTTTTTTCAGTAAATGTTTATACTCTACTAGATTATCTTTGGGACTTATCTGGATATTAATTTTTACTTCGTGGAAACTTTTTTTTTGACAGAGGAAGAAGCTCGGTATGTTTTAACTCGGAGTATCAAGAAACGTTAAACTAACTCAAAATGATACAGAAAAAGAAAAGAAAATGTATTATTTTCTAGTCCTATGCATTATTAGGTATTCATTAAAGATCCAGAGGCAAGTTTTAAAAAAAAATTGTGTGTATCGGATGTCTCAGTATGGTTACAAAGTAAATAACGGAAAGTTCAAATGTTACACCAGGTGTAACTCTATCAAAAAATGCTTTTACCTTTTAAAGATCGCTTAGAATTCTTTGGTCTGGCTTTCAAAAATTTCAATGTATTACACGAATGATGTAAACTATTTTAAGCATTAACTTATGATAATCTTACCCAGTTTTTAAAATACATAAGGATCTCCTTATATAATTTTAATTGCATAACTTACATTAAATTAAATATTTTAATATTTTGTTCTCAGGGCATGCTACTATTTCACTTTCAACAGTTGAAATACGTATCTGAACAAATTCTTCGATTTCAGGTCTTTGGAGCGAGTGGACATCGCGGCTTCGAGGCATCGGTCCCGGGATCGGTCCCTGGACGGGACCTCCTTCTACGGTGCCCGGACCCGGGATGACGTCCCGATGCCGGACCCGTACAGGGGGTTGCCCGGAAGGGAAACAGTCCTGGATGGCACATCCGCTCTCGACGCATACAGCCGCGTCATGGGCAGGGGAACAAACCACTTGATGGACAACAGGTAATTCAAAACTTTAACAAAAGGATGTTTTAAAAGTTAACTTCAATTATGCAACACCAGCACACTAAATGATTGTGTTTTCTCCCATCAATCACTGCATAAAAATAATCTTGCGAGTTTCAGTTGCATGCCTGAGTTTAACTCGCAGAAAAAAGTGAGGTTCTAACAGAAAGTTTAATTGAAGCAAACATAATCAAAGAAAGGGCCGTTTATGGGTATTTTGTCGCCCTAGGCCTAGACCAAACTAATGAATGCTACAATTTTTCTTTTGCAACCATCACTCTCTCCCTCACATCTTTTTTCCACCCTCACCAACATTCAACGGCACAACAGCAAATCTTCTGTTATACTTTATGCCATTTAATCTATTAATTATATTTGACACTTATATAAGTTATTTTGAAACATTAAGGTAATGTCAATAGTAAAATAACTGCTGTAATTTTGCAAAACGTATTAATTAATTTGTTCCATATTCGTTTAAAAATAATTCAGTGTTTTATTTTTTTTTCTCCCCATTTGCTCAATTTTTTCGTAGTTCTTTGTAAAATAAATTTTTACAGCCCATTTGCTGCTATAGATGTCGACCTAGTGTTGCCTAATGGCAGATAAATCCCCAATCAAAGGAAACATCTTCTGATGATCTGGGTTTTTCTCTGAAGAAAGTATCTAGATATCTATTTCTAAACTCAAGTCTTAATTTAATTTAAACTAAACCAAGTTATGTAAAATTTAACAACAAAACTATTATTATGAAACACTAAATCATTACTCACATGATTTAGTTAATGCTTATAGCAATCTCAATTGAATTAATATAAAGAAAATTTAAAATCAGTTAAAGATTGTTACCACAACTGTTCGTTGATAGGTTGGTGATCATCCAAATTCGGAACTTCACTTAAAATTCTCATATACATTTCAGAACTAGCATTATTCTTCTGAAGAATCAATTTTTATCTAATGATCTGCTAAAATGTAGACTACGTAAATCTTATTAATCTCTTTTTGCAGTTTTGCATGTGCTACAATAACTCAACTATATTTAAAATTGGAAAATATAGTTATTAATTTAGATTTTTTAAATCATAATTCTAATAAAAGTTTCAGAATCACTCGAAAAAAAATCTCTCTTCATATCCTAGAACGATAGAATCCATAATAAGAAATATTTTAAAATTAAGGTTTGTGTATATAGTGAGATATTTACCATAAGCAAAATATATTATTTTTTGATATCTAAATAAACTTGGTGTTTATTTATATTTTTCTAAAGAGATCAAAACAATTAAAAATTAAATAAATGAATAAAACTGGCCACGCTCGGGAAAATGGAATTTTGTTCAATTTGTTCAACTTCTTAGACAATAATAAAAAATAACATTGTGATACAGTTATAAATATGAGAGCTGAAATATCATTAAGAATATTTAAGCAATATTTGGCTTGCGCTATGTTTTTAGTTACAATTTTTCTTTTGCCTAATAACGATAAAACAGCATACAGGTAATTTGCCAGAAGGCAGTTGTAGTTTTAAGGGATTCTAGCTCTATTAAATTAATTTTTATAAATTGAGATAAAGCCTAGGAAAATTGGTTATGTATGTAAATGTAAAAATACGTTTAGGTTTTACCATAAATACATCTTTTAGAATTTAAGTTTCACAATTCGTTTTAGACATAATATGAGATTATTTACTGAAGGAACCGTTTGTTTTTACACATTTACATATTTTTTCATCTTAAAAAATATAAGAATAAAAAATAAAATAAGACCGCGGAATGAAGCAAACAAGGTTTACTTACTTGTTTATTAAATGAATTTTAAGCTGCCTAAAAACTTCAAAAAGAATAAGATTGCAAGTATTTTTATTATTAGCATGTTTTAGTCCTTCTTTTAAAAATTAACCGAAGACACATATTAATGTAGAGAAGAAATGGAAAGAGAAAATACTATATGCAAATAACATAACTTCATATTACCGTTAAAACTAACCTTATGAGGTCTCAGGAGTCTTTAAGCTTTAAAATTTTCGAAATTTCAGATGTTAAACTCCAATCTTTTCTGAACATTTTGATAGAATTGTTTCGTTGAAATTCCCATTAGAACAGAAGTTATGGCTTTTAGAATTAAACTCGCTCAATAGCTGAAGCGGCGTTTCTGAAACTTTGAAGTCATTTAACTTCAGATGACATTTTCGGGCATAACGCACACGATATCTCAAAAACGTCTGAATGTTTTTTCATGAAATTTTCGAAACATATGTTTCATGTTAGTCTGTATAAACTGAACCTAAAATTTCTTTTTAATTGTTCAGAAAATATTTTTTAGGTGATTATACTCTTGAAAGTTTCTAAATTTTGCATTAGCTAAATACAACTTTGTATAAAAAATATATAAATGCTTTAAATACAAATTTATTTAGGTTCAGGGTAATTATTACAATCTGAATTTTGCAGTATAAGCAGGCACCAAAATGTTCATTCTAGTTGCAAAATTTGTTTTGTAATCCTGCGCGTAATGTATTATGCCAATTTTTTGCTCATCAAATGTCTGGTTTGGAGCCACCTGTAAATGCTAATTCTGCATCTTGCAATTTTTAAATACATGTAATGAAATGATATACTTTTATCTTTCATTCCAATAAAAATTGTGCCTTAAATACAAATACATTTTAAGATATTAAAAGTTGAAAATTGTCTTTTTTTTTCATTTTTTCCAATTTTAAGAGTTTTGAGACCCCTTAATGTTTCTCTGTTAAAGTCATTCGAATTATTTTTTGAACAATCAGCGCGAAAATAAAGAAAAAAAAAGATACTTCTGCCTTTATTATTTACGATTAAATCACACCAAATGAGTCATTAAACTCGGAATAATGCCTTCTTTTGGAATATGGATGCAATTTTAACGAAATAGGGTTCGTCTACATATTAAAAATTTCGTCAACTTCAATTTTTCAAATGATAACACCGACTTTTAACACTTTATTTGAATTCCTTGAATAAAATCAACCGGGGAAAGTATATAGTTTAGGAATTATTTTTTCAATCTTCATGGAGTTAAATGGGCAAAAGACAAATTTTAATTTATATCTTACTGAAAAATCACCCGCTTTAAAATTTTTGTTTTTAGTGAGATACACTAAATGGACCGAAACATATTCTACGCATTTTTGTTTACTCAAAAGAATAATTTTAGCTATGAAAATTATTAATAAATTGATATTAAAAAATTATGAATTATGACCTACATCAATTATTGCATAAACAGAATAGACATCGTCAAAAACATCGGTGTCTAAGTTTACAGTTCCTCCTAAACATTATTTTTTAGAAATACAGCAAAATTTTAGTTTTCGAAGGTCTAATGTTTACAATATTGATGGTTACTGCTACCATTTAATCATATATAAAATTAAAAAAAAAAATAGAAAACTGCAAGCAGAAAATTTACATGAAATATTTTTAAAATAAATTTTGAAAAACTGAAAAGCTTCTTTTATTTCATCTATTCCGTTTCCTCAAACTAATCTTCAGGATTCTACTAACTTTAACAACTTCATTTTCCCTTTCTCTCATTAAATTTGTTGATCGTGTCACCAGGTTCCAGCTCCACTAAGGTTTAGATAATAATAATATCCTAATGGCGGAGCAATTTGCCCTTAGAGCTAAACACTCTACCCAACACCAGCTGCTTCGTACTGCGGAATTCCTTAATGAAAACCTCGACATGATCATTCCAGTGAGCTAAACACTCTACCAAATGTCAGCTGCTTCGTACTGCGGAATTCCTTAGTGAAAACCTCCTCATGAATACTCCAGTTTCTCCCATATTCTTAGGTGTAACTAAGCCCTTAGACAAAGTCTAGCAAAGAGCCTTATATACAAATTATGTCAGTTTGGTATTCATGCAAGGCTTATACACTTAATATGTTCGCACCTTAGCGACAGCAACTTCTGTGTGTGCATCAATAACACACACAAATAACACGCACAATTCACTCTGCACTTTATTTGGTTGTCTCGGGCATTTTACAGAGTTTAATTTTAGAATCCAGTCCGTTTAATATATACTTTAATGATATGCCACGTACACTGAGGTCTTTTACTGCTCTGTATGCAAACGACGCAGCTTTCTTCTTCTCTGCACATCAGCCATACCACTTATACAAAAATCTCCAAAACCACATTGAAAGTTTCGCAAGCTGGTGTATTCTGTGCCAGTTTAAAACATGTAAACTTAATTACAAGAAAACAGCTCCAGTTTATTTCTTGAAAAAAAAAATGACCTGTCCTAACCGTATAACCATTAATAATGTTACCATTCACTGGACTAAAAATATTAAATGTCTGGGGATTATCCTCGAAAGAAGACTTAATTGCAATAAACAGATCCGCTGCTGAAAACAAATAAAGGATATTGAGGTTGTGCATGGATCTTGCGGCTGGGGAATTGCTTAAATGATTGATACATGATCAACAGACGTGGTAGGCTATATAAGAAAACAAATTACACATGTTTGGCAGAAAAAATGAACTGTATTGAGCATTTGCGTATAAAAGGAAAAAAACACAAATTGTGCGTATGAGAAAAAACGAATAAAAAATAGTGTTTCCTTAAAAAAAATCGTTTTTAGTAGGGGATATGGTTTCCTCGGACGGCCAGCAACGTTGAACATCTTTCAGGCATGGAGTCAATGATGCTATTAATGAGGGGCTGGGGTATTCTGTCCTACTGCTCCAGTAGAGCTCTTTCCAGTTCTTGGAGAGTTTGTGGGGGTCGTAAGCGGCCAACAACTCGTCTGCCTAGAATATCCGAAACATGTTCTATTGGGTTCATGACTGGAGAACATGCTAGCCATTCCATTCCTATGATTCCTTCTTCGAAAAGAAAATCATTCACCAAATGAGCACTATGTGGTCTGCAATTGCCGTCTATTTACATGAAGTCATCTCCAATTGCTGCAGCGTAAGGGACTTGAATAGGTCTGAGGAACTCATCCCTATATTGCTGACCAGTCAGAGCTCCATCTCGAATTATGTGGAGGTCGGTGCGTCCATCAATGGAGATGCCAGTACAAATCATCACTCCGCCACTGCCAAATCTGACACTTCCTTGCACGAACGCAGGATTGTTTTTCGTGCCACTTTCCCTCCAGATGAAAATACGCCTATTATCAGGAAGAACAAAAAAAGGGACTCGCCAGAGAAAAGAATATTGCGCCATTCATTTCTCCCCAGTGCACATGCTCTGTTGCCCACTCCCTGCGGGTGCCACGGTGCCTTGCTATTAACGTAACACATACCATTGGTCTGCGAGCATACAGACCTACAGAGTGATAGTTTGAATTGAAACTATGGTGCCAGTAGCCGAGCAAAAGTGTTGTTGAAGAAGAGTGGCATTCATATTTCAGTGTCTCCGAGCCCTTAGTGTTAAATATCGTTTTTCATTGGGCGTTGTTGCATCTCTGCGGCCATGCCCAGGTCTTCAGCCTGCATTTCCAGTCTCCAAAAAAAAAGGTTCCATATCCTAGAAATCACACTTTGTGAAACTCCAGCTTCTGCTACTTCGGCTTGTGTTTGGCAGAATATAGAATTCATCACCTTACTAAAAATTTTGCAAAAGTGTTCATAAAATTCCTAATAAGATTATAGCTGAGCTATCAAATTACGAGTCCTCTCTCCCTCTCTTACCCTTGTAACCGTAATCACCCTATAGATAGGCTTAGACTATTGATGACTGTACCTGAATTGTTTCTCTCTCTTATGCATAAACTTTAATTTCTTACTTTTTTATTTTTTGTATTATTTTTCATTTTAAAATATAACGGTAAATATATATTTTTTGTAACAAAAAATAAATAAATAAATAAATAAATAAATAAAATAATGCATGGCTTTTGAAAAGCTCTTTTTTATGGGTAGGACATGTCTCGGGTTGCTGTTGGCTATCACCTTTATTTTCTAGCTAAGGAACTAATCGAATATTTTTATATTATTTTTCATTCTAGTTTTTTTACTTTAAATTTAGACTTTTATTTATTTATTCTGATAATTTGTTCTATATCTTTCTTATATTTTTATATTTTAAAATTTTAAATATAAGTGTATTTAATATAGTTTTATACCACAGTTACGCAATTCCTCCCTAATGTCTCGGCAAGCCCCTTACATATCTACTGGATGAATTGTTTCACCCCAATTTTTGTAGTCCATTAAGAAGCTTACATTATTCCATCGTTACATTGAGTTTATTTTAGTTTATTTTATGTATACGTGGCCTGTATGAAAGTATCCGACCTTTGGCCGAAAAAAATTATATAAATTACCCGACGGGATTGAGATCCTAATCCCTTTCAAAGTAGGCCACTTGCGCCTCCAGACACTTTGGCCACCGTTCCTTCTACTGCCGAAAACCCTTCGGGAAAGCTTCTTTTGGAGTGGTGTTCAACTCCGAGTCGCTTTCTCCATATCTCTTCTCTACTCTCTAAACGGAATCCTTTCAATGGCGCCTTCACTTTGGTATACAACCAGAAGTCGCAAGGAGCCATGTCTGGAGAGTAGGGATAGGGAGGTTGGCAAACGACTGGAATTCGATGTTTCTCCAAGAAAGTCTGAATCAGGTGCGATGAATGAGCTGGAGCATTGATGAATCTTACGACACCTGATGAATCTTACGAAATGTTTCGCTTTGAGAATCACCAATCTTTGATGCAGTACCATACAAAACTTGCAGTACAGCACAAAATTTGATGCAGTACCACACAAAACTTGCAGTACAGCACAAAATTTGATGCAGTACCTTTGCTTAACTTGTTCAATCATCTTGAGAGAAATTAAAATTCGGCGAACACGTACGACAGAACCTCACTCGGCGGCCATCAGGCAACGACTGGCTCACTGGAAGGAGGGGAAAAATTCAAGCTTGCGCATTAAACTGTCTCCTTTCAATGTGCACAGTCTTAGAATCACTGCAGCGCACGGGAAAAATCAAGGCCTGATAGTTATCAGACAGACCTCGTAGATTGCCTCTACAATTTTATTGGTTTGATTTTGGAAGTTTTTTCTTATAGATTTTAATTTTTCTAAATGCGTAAATATACCACTAATGTCTTTTCTTTTATTATTCTGTGAACATTTAATAAAAAGTATTAGAAATTTTACCCTTTTCGGGCTGCCTTGTTCTTAGGAACTCAGTCATGGTGTCAAAAGTGGGTGTTATCATTTAAGAAAATAATGTTGGTGCAATTTTTAATATGTAGACGACCCCTATTTGAAAACTGTATTCATATTCTAAAAGAAGACATAATTATGAGTCTAAATACATCTTTGTTGTGATTTTAAAGTAAATGATCTCCGAATAAAAGCAGGTGCTTAACTTTTTTTTTACATGAGCAATACATGGGTTATTTCCTCTTAACAGAACAATTACAGCGTTATATGTATTTTTTAATTAATATTTTTTCCTTTGCAATTGGGTTCCATTTAGGAACTGTCTCTAAGTTATGAAGTATACTATCAGCAAAAATCTTTTACAATTTTAAACTCTCAAAAATAAAATTTAAATTTTAAGTAGACATAGCAGTGGCAAAAAGAGACAAGGGAATGACACTTTGATGGAGTAATAACAAGGGAAATGACAGGGGAATGACAAAAAGTAAGGTTAACTTGCCTACCATCGTCACTATATACATAAATATGAATTGCACTTAAAGATAGCTTTAAAAACTCAATACAAATAAGGCTTAATCGCTGATTGAGATTTCACTATAATATATGACAGCCAATAAAAATCCTTACCAGATGTAACTAGAAATCTCTAAGCTTTTCTTGTCCATGTTTCTTTCTCCAAAAAGAACAATTCAAGATAGCTTCTCATATGATTCCACAGTTCACAAGTAGGATTCTGGGGTAATATGATTGTTGTCAGATGTTAGAATCATTACTTTCATTTTATGACAACAAAACCAAAGGGTATTATTTATTATTTTTTCAGAAAAATTCAAATCATGAAAAATCTTTGCTTTTTTCAATATTTAGTACGAGGAGGTGGTCAAATAAAAACCGCAAAAGTGTCATTGAAATTATGTTTTTCATTCTATGTGTTTGGAAATTGACAGACACGGTCCATGAAGTCTTCCCTAGCTAGTAGTATGGCTCAGTGCGGTAAGCAGGATTAGACGTGCGGAACAGCTGATTAAATATGGCAGCACCACTATGCAGTTGCACCAAAAAGGAACAGTGTGCAATTATTCAATTTTTATTGAGTATGCCGTGAAACCGGTTGATATCCATCGGAGAATGCAGACGATATCAGCCGATTTCACGCCTTTACTCCATAAAAATCAAATAACTGCACGTTGTTCCTGTTTTGTGCAACGGCACAGTGGTACCGCCATCTTTAATCAGCTGTTCCGCATCTCTGACCCTACCTATCGGCACTGCGTCGTACTACCAGCTCGGAAAGACCTCACGGACCGTGTATGAGTCATTCCACGTAAAATGAGCAAAAATTTAAAAGAAGTCGTGGCCACATAGTAACCGATTTTAATAAAGTTTGATACACAGGTTCATTTCATATTAAAATAGAGCTATGCAAAATATCTTCACAAAAAATAAATTATTTTAGCAGTTTTCGACATTTAAAAAACTTGTGATAAAGAATGACATGTGTGCAATCGTCCAAAGTTGCAAGTTTGAAGTTCTGTATCTTGAAAACTATTCAACAGAAATGAATTTTTTTTGTAATATTGTAACCTCTGAAAAATTATCTTCCTATTTACTGAGTAATAATAATCTGGTAACACCATGATTAATCTTTAATTGGTTGTAAAAATTGAATTTTTTTTAATTTTGAGAAAATTAGAAACGTAATAAAAATGAAAGGAACTCAAAAACATCTCTGAAATTGATGTCTGATGTAATATTACATATGAAGATCAAATTCCCCAAGTTTAAAAGTTGCCATTTATTTCCTTCATCTTCAAAAATACTTAGAAACTTTCAAAAAAATTACAAAATCATAATTTTTCCTCTTAAGTATGGTTAAAAATATAAATAAAGGAAAGGTACGACTTTAACAATATTGCACAGACATAAAGATCAATAAGTCCATGATATGCTAAAAAAATTTTAAGATTGCCTTTTGATTCCTAACATAGAAAAAATGGGTTCAAAAGGGTAATATCTGTTACATTCCATGAGCTATTCCACTTTGAATCCGCGCTCGTTTCTTAAAATATTGCACGATTTCAAGGTGAAAAAAACGAGTGCTGCCATCTATTTTTTTGTATCTGGATTTAGGATTAATATTTAATTTTTTGTCCAAACTGAATCATTTTTTTCTACTTTAATTAAATATATTCTTGAGGTAAAAATAAACTGAAAGCAATAATAAAAGTTTCTATATTTAAAATATACACTTTTATCTATAATTTAAAATAATTAAAAAGATTTAAAAATCTCCCCTTTACTTTCAAAGAAGTGATAGAAATATTGCATTTTACCCTCAATATTTTTTACTATTTTTTTTCTCATTAAGGAATAAAAAAGCAAGAATGAAATTTTCGATATTTAAAATGTATACTTTTAGCTATAACGTAAAAAAAATATTAAACTTGTCAGAGCTGTCCTTCATGCTTAGACGAGCAATAGAAATATTGCATTTTTCCCTCAAAATTTTTGAAAATCTTTTTCTCTCATTACGGAATAAATATACAATTACTAACTTACGCCAATCTGTTACGTATTATTCATTCCTAATTATAAATAATTTTTCATATAGTCTTTCCACTCCTAAGGCTAATAATCAAAATTGAAATTTTAAGCATTTAGACAAAACCTCGATTTTGCATCAACTTTTACTGTAAATTTTAATACTTAAATGAACAATCCTGAAATCTGTTATTTTACATTTACTCATAATATATTTACTGACCTAGATATGATCTACTTATAGACTAATTTTCATTAAAATCTCTGATATGCCTGCCACAGCTGATTTGCTTATTTTGCATGGAATGACCCGTATGCCAATTTTCAACCCCCTAGAATAAAAAACATAATTTTAGAGACATTTTTGCGGTTTTCATTTGATTCCTCCTCGTATTATATGATAGTTTTTAATAATTTAAATAACAAATTTATCTCAAATTTGGATGGTTGTCTTTTACGAATCACATTTCTGCTAAACTGGAGGCAGAGGCACACAGGGGAATGACATTTATCACACAAAAAAGTTATTTAATGCGATTTGCATGTATTTATAAATAATATATTTTATCCTGTTATACAAACATAAAAACACATGATTAACGTGTTCTAGCATTCTGTTTCATTTTTATACATTTTTCATTATTTTTGAAGCTGGGGCAAGAATTTCGCTGTTTAGAGAAAATAACCCACATAGTTCCTCATACTTTGATATAATCAAGAAAATATAAGCCTGCATGATACTTCGTTATACAGGCTTTAAGACTTTCGATACGTAATTAATTACCTTAAATTTGATTTTAATTTCTTTATAAAGTGATTCCCTACCCTTATTTTCCTTAAAAACGATCTGATGATCATGCTAATATTCTTCTTTAGGTCTGGTCAACTTCGTTATTTGACTGGGTATGTTATTTATATTTCATTCTCTAAGTGTGATAAAATAAAACTGAAAATAACTTTTTAGAAGCTGGGTTGTTTCTAGGTGGCTATTTGTTGTAGCTTAGATTCAGTGTAGTTCTCAAGATTTAATGACAGTAGATATGTGTATATTGCATGTTTGTTGTCATTTTTTATCTGTCATTTCATTCTTATTGTTGAAAGTTTCTTAGAAATTTAGTTCCAAAATGAGGGATAACATATTCTTGTTTTCAAAAATATATGTAATAACCGCATTACCATATAGGCCGGGAGGAGGCTACACAGACCATCACCTCATCAAGTTGACGGCTGAAATTACAGAATTAGTTGAAACTCAATTCGCATATTAAAATGCAAGCGGTCTGCCAAGTCATATCTCGGTGGAAAACACTTTCAATCCCGATTTTAGTGTTTGAATGGTAAGTTTATTATTGTGTTTTCCTGCTCCCAGTTCTCCATGTTTTCATACCTTGCAGGAAAACCCAATGATAAATTAAAATGCATGCTTTTTTCTATTAATGATATCATGTACACCCGCGAAGGCTATCCACTTTTAAGGGCTTTTAAGAACAGTTTTAAACGCGATGTACACAAATCAAAATATTTCCATTTTATATTTTAGTCATAAAATGACATCAATAAAGGTACCACAATCTCCGCTCTTCACTTTTTATTTCATAGCAATAAAACAATTCAATTTTCATAATTTAATTGTTTTTCATAAATTCCATTAAAAAATAAAAATAAATTAATATATAATAATTGAAATTAAAACATGTATATAGACCGGGATGCGGCTGCACAAACCATCACCGCATCGAGTTGGCGGCTGAAATTCCAGATCAGACACAACTCGATTCGCATATTAAAATGCAACTGGTACGCCAAGTCATATCTTGGAAGAAAATACCTTCAAACCCGATTTTAGTGGTTGACTCGTAGGTTTACCATTGTGCCTTCCTGCTCCCAGTTCTCCATGTTGTCATACATTTCGGTACAGGAAAACAGAACGATAAACCTACCGATCAACCACTAAAATCGTGTCTGCAGGTGGTTTCCACTAAGGTATGACTTGGCAGACCAAGTGCATATTAATATACTAATCGAGTTCTGTCTAACCCTGGAATTTCAGCGGCCAACTCGATGAGGTGACGGTCTCTGTAGTCGCCTCCCGGTCTAATATACAGTGAAACCTCTTTGAACGGTCACCTCTAAACAACGACAACCTCCGAATACCAGCCACATATTGATGGAACCAAACACATTCCATTGCATTAACATTAGTACGAACCTCTAAATAAGGAATTATGAGCAACGGCCGCTCAAAAGTCACGAGAAATTTTTTTTTTAATAGTTTGTGGTACAATTTTATATTTATTTGCAAACCAAAATCTGAAGCAGACCAAACAAAGTTTACTTAATATGTCAACAAAATGTTACTTAATCTCTTGAACACTTAATCCTTTTCCAAAACTAGACATAGAAAATGAAGACAATAATGATCGGGAAAATATAGATAATATTTTTAGAACAGCAAGCATAACTAACACGAACGCCAGTAAGTTTATGTGTCTGGACAATAATTTGGCAGTTATTGCTACATTTGATTCATACAGCAAATGGGGGAAGACAGGAGAGAGGAATAGAAAAGTGAGGCGGAAAGGGATGTGGAAGAGATTATAAAATCACCTAAAATTTTCAGTATTAACACATATAGCAAATTTTTTACGAACCTACGTAAAACCAAAAATTTTGCATTAAATCATAATGATGATGAGTTGTGAAGCAAAACAACGCATACTATTATTTCTTTGGAGAAAGACATTTGCAGAAAAAAGCAACTGCAAATCACTGATTTTTTTAATGTATTAAAACGACGGTGTATTTCTATTTAAATTTATGTAATTATGATTTTTAAAACTGAAACCTCTGAATAACACCCACCTCTGAATAGCGGTCACTTTTCGTCGGTCCCACTGGTAACCGTTATTCAAAGGTTACACTGTATATATATGATAAATTAATATCTATGAAATTACAATTATTTTAAATTTAAAAACAGATTATAGTACTCTTGGATCCTTACGAATAAATGATATGCGTTTCAGCTCAGAATTCACGGAATCAAGTCACCACGGAGGAGTAGATGCAAAATACTATACAGACATAAACGGAGTCAAATTTTAATTGTGTAGATACTTTGTTATCATTTTACATACATATTACATTCAGGTTAGAAGAGTTAGAGGTCTGCACTGGCCGGTCTCTGGAAAATTTTTATTCACAACACTCGGGCCGGGCCTGATCTTCGCACTTTACGGGCCAGACCGATCCCGGTTCTTACTCTTTTCTGTAGATTCGAGCCGGGCCTGACTTCTTTTTTCCGGGAAAAACCGATACTGGACTTCATTCTTCCTTGAGAAAATTTTCAGTACCGACCCAGCTCGCATGAAAATCATTATTCCCGGTTCGGCCTGACCTGGCCTGTGCAAAAACCTTTAAAATTTGGCACGGCGAAACAATTTTTTCAATAATCTATACTTCTATACTAATACTATAAAGAAGTAAAAATTGTTTCACTAGATTAAATTTAACACAATTATTCTAATTGGTAAATAAATCAGAATAGATGCAAATTTCCAACTGGGCGAAAAATGTACTGTTGAGCAACAGCACTGTTGAGCTGAACCAGGTTTCAGACTAGATGCTATAATCATTAAGGTTAGCTGGGTGAAAAAGTGCGACCGGATTCGTCCGGGATAGCTCAGATGGCAGAGCACTGGCGGCTTCAGCCAGGAGATTCCTGGTTCGAATCCTGGTTCGAATCCTGGTCCGGATATTTTTCGCCCAGTTGGAAATTTACATCTATTATAAAAATTGTTTGTTTGTTAGAGGTAATCTCTGGAGCTACCAAACCGATTTCAAAAGTAATGGTATCAAAATGATGGTGTTAGTCCAACTTAGAACATAGGCTATATTTTATGTCGGTGGCACTACCCCAAAGAGGGTGCAGGAGCAATAAACGTTCTAAAAATGCAATTTTTGTGTTATGGAAGGGCCTAGAATCATGAAATTTTGAATGGTAGTTACCTATAAGATATAAATGATATCTAAGAACATTATTTAAATAATTCAAAATTTAAAAGGGGTGAAAATGCAGAAAAAGCGTTCTAAAAAACATTCTAAATGGTGGTTTCTACACAGTCTCAGGAAATACCAAACCGATTTAAAAAATAATGGTGTCAAAATGATGGTGACAACTCTTGCTCCAAGATAGGCTATATTTTATGTCGGTGCCACAACCCCAAAGGGGGTGCAGGAGCAAAAAACGTTCTAAATTACGTTTTTTCCGTTACTGAAGGGCCTGGAAATGTGAAATTTGAAATATTGGTTACTTATTAGATATAAAGCATTTCTAAGAACAGTTCTTAAAAAATTCGAAATTTAAAAGGGGTGAAAATTCGCTAAGAGCGTTCTAAAAAACGTTCTAAATGGGGGTTTCTACACAATCTCAGGTAATACCAAATCGATTAAAAAAATAATGGTGTCAAAATGATGGTAATAACCCTTGCTCTTACATAGGCTGTGTTTTATGTCGATGCCACTACCCCAAAGGGGGTGCAGGAGCAAAAAACGTTCTAAATTACGGTTTTTGCATTACTGAAGGGCGTAGAAATATAAAATTTGAAATATTCGTTGCTTATTAGATATAAAGAATTTCTAAGAACAGTTCTTAAAAAAAAATCGAAATTTAAAAGGAGTGAAAATGCACAAAAAGCGTTCTAAAAAACGTTCTAAATGGTGGTTTCTACACAATCTCATTAAATACCGAAACGATTAAAAAAATAATGGTGTCAAAATGATGATGACAACCCTTGCTCCAAGATAGGCTATAGTTCATGTCGGTGTCACTACCCCAAAGGGGGTACAGGAGCAAAAAACGGTCTAAAAATGCGATTTTTGGTGTTACTGAAGGGCCTAGAAATATGAAATTTGAAATATTAGTTACTTATTATATATAAATGATTTCTAAGAATAGTTCTTAAAAAAATCGAAGTTTAAAAGGGATGATAATGCGCGAAGAGGGCTCTAAAAAACATTCTAAATGGTGATTTCTACTCAATTTTGGGAAGTATCAAATCGATTTCGAAAGTAATGGTTGTAAATTGATGGTGAAAGACCTTGCTCTAACATGGCTCTGTTTTATTTTTGTATCACTACCACCTTGCGGGTTGCAGGAGAAAAAAACGTTCTAAATTGCGGTTTTGTGTTATGGAAGGGCCTAGAATCATGAAATTTGGAATGATAGTTACTTATAAGGTATCAATGATCTCTAAGAACATTTCCTAAAAAAAATCGAAATTTAAAAAGGTTGAAAATGCGCGAAAAGCGTAGTAAAAAACTTTCTCAATTGCGATTTCTATGCAACTTCAGTAAGTACTGATCCGATTTCAAATATAATGGTGTAAAAATGATGGTGACAGCTCTTGCTCCAAGATAGGCTATATTTTATTCTGTTTCTACTACCCCAGAGGAGATGCAGGAACTAAAAACTCTCTAAAAATGTGATTTTTGAATGATGGAAGGACCTAGATTCATGAAATTTTGCATGGTATATATTTATTAGATATAAATGATCTCTAAGAACATTTCTTTAAAATTTTGAAATTTAAAAGGGGTGAAAATGCGCGAAAAGCGTTTTAAAAACGTCTAAAACCGATTTGTGAGCAATCTCAGGAAGAATCAAACTGATTTCAAAAGTAATAGTAGGCAAATGTATGCTGACAGCCTCTGTTCTAACATAGACGCTATTTCATGTCGGTGTCACAATCACCTAGAGGTTGTAGGAGCAAAAAACGTTCTAAATTTCGATTTTTGTGATCGGTAGGGGCTAGCAACTTGAAATTAGGCAAGGTTCATATTTATTAGATGTAAATGATCTTTAAGAACAGTTTCGAAAAAATTGGAAATTTAAAAGGGGTGAAAATGCTCGAAAAGCGTTCTAAAAACGTTGTAAAAACGTTCTAAATTGCGATTTCTACTCAATCTTAGGAAATACCAAACCTATTTCAAACGTAATGGTTGCAAATTGATGGTGACAGTCCATGCTCTAACATAGGCTATAGTTTATGTTGCTGTCACTACCATCTGGGGGTGCAAGAGCAAAACATGTTCTAATTTGCTTTTTTGCATAACTGAGGTGTCTAACATTTTGAAACATGGCATGGTATTTACTTTCAAGATGCAACTGCTTTCTAAGAACATTCGAAAGAAAATTCCAAATTTAAAAGGATGAAGTGAGCGAAAAGCGTTCTAAAAACGCTCTAAATTACAATTATTATGCAATCTTATCAAATACCAAACCGATTTAAAAAATAATCGTAACAAATTGTTGGTGATAGAACCTGCTAAAACATAAGCTATATTTTATGCCTGTGTCACTGCCACCAGAGGGTTGTAGGAGCAAAAAAACTTTCTAAATTGCGATTTCTGTGATACTGAAGAGGCTATAAACTTTAAATTTGGCACGGTAGTTACTTATAAAATATAAATGCCCTCGAATGACTGTCGAAAATAATTCGAATTAAAAAGGGGTGAAGCGAAGGGCAGGTGCGAAAAGCATTCTAAAAAAGTCCTAAATTACGATTTCTGTGCAATTTCAGGGAATATAAACCGATTATAAAAGTAATAATAGCGAATCAATGGTAACAATCTCTGATCCAACACAGGCTATATTTTATGCTGATGATTCTACCACCTGGTGTTCAGGTGAACAACATACATTCTAAAAAAGGCTTTTAAAAGCTTTCTAAATTACGTTTCTTTGGAATATTAGGAAATAACAAACCGATTTCTAAATTAATGTTGGCAAATTAATGGTGACAGTTTCTATTTCAACATAGCCCTTTATGTTGAGAGAGGTGGTAGGACTTGGAATTTGACATGATGGTTAATTTTAAGATGTAAGAAGATGGTTTCTAAAAAATTCAAAACTTCAAATGAATACTGAAATGAGCGTATTAATTGAGCATAAAAGTTTCAAAATATTTTCTAAATTATCATTTTATTTAGTTTTAGTTCGTTTTATTAATTTAAGTCTCATTTCTGCCTAAAGCAGTGCAATAATGAAGTTTAGTCAAACTGTGTTTTAATTAGTAATTTTTGAATTATTCCTAAAAGTATAATTTTGTTTTAATAAAAATTAGACATATAACTATCATTTGGCATATTTCAAATATTAGGCGAGCAGAGCCGCGGGCTTTGCTAATAGTATATATTTTTAAATCGCCATTTTTCGCCAATTAAAATTTTAAATTAATTTTTTTTAAAGAATAGTACATATATTTCTAGGAAATTAGATTAAAGTACAGTAAAATAAATTGTGAAAAAAAACCCTGTATAAATGGGAATCCTGTCTTAAACGGAAAAATGTGTTGATCCATCCAAAATTAATATAATAATACGTGCGAAAAGGCAGTTACAACAGACGATCTTTTCTTCTCTCTTATGCAATCCCATCTTTGAATATTTTATAGGATAGCATTTTTCAGATTTTTAAAGTCCCCAAACCATGGAATATGGATTAACGTTATTAATTATAACTGAGACATTTACATTTAAATAGAGATTCATTAAAAAATAAATATCTCTGTCCAGGGCGCTTTTTTAAAGATGAAGACTATAAACATGACAAAATGGGCCAAAGTATTTTTTGTCAGAACTTCTCATACAAGACCATTTCTAACCCATATCGGCATAAAAATCTATGTTTTGTAGAAATTCAGTCGGACCGAGCTAATTAAGTTTTCGTACCGGGCGAGCCGAGTTTGGCCGAACTTTTAAGTTTTAATTGCTTCGTAAATAAAAATATATGAAAGTTTTAAATTACTTTTTAAGCAGAGTTTGTTTTTATGTCATTATGAAATTTTAATTTATTTTTAAAAGTTTAGTCTGAAAAGTTCTTTAAGCGACAATATTAGTTATAAAAACGAGAAAAAAGATATTTTTAATAGTTTTTCTAACCGAACTGGTTGGAACAAACAGGTTTTTGAGTAACTTTAGCTGGAATGGCTGTATTTAAATAAAGGGTTTTAGTTTTTTAAATTTAATTAAATGTTATCTCTTTCCGTTATTACTTTTATTCTTTGGATGTCATTTAATTTTCCAATCTGTGACGCGGATAAGAAAATTCAATACGGAAAACATGGAAACATTTCAGTCCCTTCAAAATACTAGCCAAGATTTCTGCAATAAGAAATGAAACACTATCATTACATATTTCCTCGTTTCTTGAACAAATTTCCATAGATTCATGAATAACTGCTTTAAATGGAACATCTTGTACTGAAATAATCTTAGCTTTGTCAAAGTCGATAAATGAAATACATCCCTTAAGGAAATTCCTTGACAGTGCTGTTGAAATTCTATTATACTTCAAATAATTTTTATATTCTTTTAATATTTGAAAAAATCGACGTTTAGTCATACCAATATATGAGAAAACCGAACCGTCGGTAAACTTAAAGGCGATCTCATAAACCCCCGGAGAAAAATGTAGATGGAACTGGATCAATTTTCTTACTCGTTAAATTAAACAAAGTCCTTGAATTGGATGCCACCAGTTGAATGTCGTATTTCTTGGCAACTATAGACAACATACCCAGAATTTGGCTCAGTTTGCTTAAAGCAACATACCCAGTATTTGGCTCAGTTTGCTTTTGATTAAAGAATCATAAAACACGTAATATTCCACTTCCCTCTATATCCATATTTTTATTCTCCCAATGTTTTCCGGATCTAAAAATCGACTTCTACTTTCACTCCTTTCGATACGAACTACGTGAAATTTGAAAATAAGACGCTTGTATTTTTGTATTCTCTGACGAAAACTATGTATATAGTTAAAAGTACTAAGGATATTAAAGTAATTTAACACCTCTTTTATATTTTTTTCATCTTTTAAGTGATTTGCACATAATGTAATTTTAAGTTTATCTTTTTTCTCTTCACATACTATGGCACAGCGGTGAATGAGGTATTTTTCGAAAGTTTCTGGAAGCGGCTATTGACATAGTAATCTTATATATCGTTAAAACACGCCGTTTGATAAAAAGAATTGCAGTTAATCCAAAATTAATGAAAAAACGTATCAGCAAATAATCCCAAAGATTGCGGTGATAAAGTCTCGCACGGGTCTACTGTTTTTTTTTTTTAATAACTCTAATAGATGTTTTACATTTAATATCTTTTTTAGAATGCATTCTAACAATGCTCCATTCAATAAATCATATTTATATGAAAAATAGCAATAATGCATTCAAATAAAGCTTTGAAAAGTATTAAAAGCGATATTTACACATTGGCCTCACGCCAGGAGTTAACAGCCGAAGAAATCTCCAAAGATCTCTATTTACAATCAGCCTTTTTGATTCTGTTCATTTCAGTGGATTAAGCGCCAAATTCGATTACATGTCTTAAATTTATATTTTAAGTATTGCTTGATGAATGTTTTAATTTCATTATGGCTATAAGCTGTAATAAAATGATGAACTATTTATATCAATTTAAATGCAAAAGGGATTTCCTTTACGTATCGTCTGCAGGCGATAGAGATAGATTCGGAAAAAAATCATGCTTGAAAATTTATTTAAAACAATAAAAACTGAGTAAATTGCGTTCCAATTTTCAAATAAATTGCGATATAGTTTTCAAACAAATTGCATTTGAAAGTAACATGTTTTTTCCGTATTCGACGGTGTAAAAATTGAAAATGTGCGGTATTTAGAAGTTAAAAAAATTGCAATGAAAATTAATAAAAGTTAAATTTAATCGTCTGCTGTTGCCACCGCCAAAATGACGTCAGCTTTACGCCCGGACACGTTTGTCTTCTAATAATATAGATAGGTATATAGAAGCTTAAACAATTTCAATAAAAGTTAAATTTAATCGTTTGCTGTTGCTACCGTCAAAACGACGTTTAGCGTTATGCACGGACACGTCTGTCCTTTATAATTTAGATATATTACCATTTCAACCAATCTTAAAATTGTTTGTTTATATTTTGCAATGCCATTCAAATTTCGCACATCAACATTAATGTTCTCATTTGAATTCGTCTCAGACAGAAGCATTCTCAAAGTTAATTTTATACTGACGAAATCTATAACGTCCTGGTAGTGTCTGCGAAATCCTACAAAATTAAGTGAAAATATTGCCAAGTCTGAGTTTTCACGTAATGAAATCAAGCAGCAGCAGCATTTGCATTCTATATGCAGTCTTTTCAGAGATAACACTTGAAATTCATCTTGTAAAGGTAACACGGTATTGTAATGCCTGTGGTTTTGGTAAATTTCGAAAATATTTCTTGGTGGAACAATCTAATAAAATCTCATTTAAGCATGTAAATGCAAATAAGAAATAAATGAATGAATTTTAAAATAAATTGCTTTGAAATTAACTTTTACTTTCTGACAAGGCTTTGATTAAGCACCAGATATTTTTCTATGAGAATTATGTTTATTTTTAAATATCTTTTTAAAGTTGACTGGAAGTATGTGATATTCTTAAATGCAAGAAAATGTCTGTTTGTGAAACAACGTTAAGATAATATAATTGAATTGCAATGCATCACTGCAGCTATAAATATCTACAAGTTAATGCTAGAATTAATATTCTAATTTAATATGAAGTCAAATAGTATATACGGTCTCCAGAGTTAGAATGGCAACAAAATATCAATATATCGAAAAATATCGTTTCGGTCAAAAATATTGAATTTTGATGCCAGTTTTCATATCCGATACATTGATTATTCTTGCAAATTAATATTTTACTTGTAGAAATCAACTTTAAGTTTTTTTTAACGTGTATATCCAGATAAATCTAACTAAATTAATTTACTTTTCAAAATTAAAATAAAATAATAAAAACTGAATACTTTTTTTTATATGGACTTCGTTGTTTAATATGTCTAAGAATTTTAAGTACAGTAGAACCTCAATTAATCGAAGAAATTGGGACCGAGCCTCTTTCGGAAAATCGAAATTTTCGGATATTCGAGAATGCTTCCATTTTAAGAGTAAGGAGAAATATGTGCAATATTGCTTATTATCGTAACAAGTGTTTAATAATAATAAAAAAAAAAGCAATAGAAAAATAGAAACAAGGGTAAATTACCTGAATTTTAATTTTGAAATTAAGTACCTTTTACAAGGTTAAAGAAAGTTAAGTTTAAAAAAAGTTTTGTTTGTCGCAGTTTCAATTGCCTTTGCTTTGAAGCGCTATCACGGAGTTTTTTAATAGTATTAGTTCACCAGTATGAGAGTCTTTAAGCTGTTCCAGCCATGCCAAATCTTTTGCAAAACATGCGAAAGCTTTAGAATTGCTAATTTGTTCATTTTCTTCGTTCCATTCTGCAGCTTACAGGAGATCAAGTTAAATTCAAAGGAACTCTCAGAAAGGGGATCGAAAACATTTACATGTACTCGTAGTTCAAAATAGACAGATTGCGCACAAGGACAGATTGGTCATCCGATAGTTAAAAAAAAAAAAAAAAAAAAAAAAAAGCTTTAAAAGTGGATTTCGGTTAACCGAGAGTTTCGGATAAAAGGGGTTCTACTGTAATGCGAAAATATCCTTCACGCAATCAGAAATGCTTTCCATTCAAAATTACATGCTTTTTGACCAAACCTTATTAGCTGTATCAACAACTAGAGAAAGTTCCCTCCCTTACTTCATTTACTCAAATGACATTTCTGCTCGACAAGGTGACAAATATATTAAGGCTAATGTCAGACGGACGTCTATTTGCACGCTTTTTTATTTCAACATGAAAAAGAAACACGTGCAAGCGAAGGTGTAGGAAGGCTGGTAGGAAGGAAAAAAGCGTGCAAATAGACGTGGCTAATGTCAGACGACGTCTATTTGCACGCTTTTTTCCTTCCTACAGCCTTCTTACACCTTCGCTTGCATGTGTTTCTTTTTCATGTTGAAGCAAAAAAGCGTGCAAATAGACGCTCGTCTGACATTAGCCTTAGGCATGCTTTAAGCCGTGCTTTTAATTGTTCATGAATCTTATCTAATAGGTGGATTCAGGGTTCATAAATATCATGATATTTTCAAAAACATAAAAAATATCCGATATTTTGATATAGGGGTAGACCGGGGCATGTTGGCTTATTTTGTCTTCAATATTTCTTTTCTTTTTAATTTTATTATTATTATTTTTTTTTTTTTTTAGTTTGTACATTCAGCGCACCTTAAAGCATAACCGCATACGAGGAAATTTGAAAAATATTAATTAATAGTTTCTACATGAAGCTCAGAAGGACGTCAAGTCACTGGGCCACCCTGCCCCATCGAACGAGGTAGGGTGGATTGACTGTAAATGGATTTGATTTTAGGTAGATTTCGTATGAAATACTACCTATTACATTTTCCCCTATGTTGGAATTTCTGAAATATTTTTGCAGATCTACACCGATCATGACACCTAGAACCCAAAACCACCCTCAGTAAAAAACTTTATCTATCTATCTATCTATCTATCTATCTATATATATATATATATATATATATATCACTTTCTTCTGGACACGATAACTTCCACAATTCTGCACAAATCTCTTCCAAACTTATACATAAAATCAAGGGCATAAAAGTTCGGTCAAGTTCGTTAATGGGCAAAATCGGACCAAGGGGATGGAAATAGGCAGGGGTTTTGTGAAAACCGAAAAAAAAAACCATACCTTCTTAATTTTTATACATATCAAATCAGTTTAAAGTTTTTATTACTTCTAAAAATAGGCCAAAAATTTATGTATCACAGATTTTTGATAAAATTAAAAATGGGCTCAAGGGGCACAAAAAATAGGGTTTTTCGGAAAAAAAAATTCGTAACTTCGTCAATTCTCAAGATATCAAATCCAATTAATTTTATTATAAATCTCCTTTATATTATCTACAACTTTTATTTTCACAAGTTTTTGATAGGACCAATTTGTACCGCAAAAAAAAATAAAAACGAAAACAAAAGGGAGGGGGGAGGGTGTTGAAGAAGAAAAAAATCCATAACTTCGTCAATTCACAAGATATGAAATCCCCATGAATTTATCATATATCTTCTTAATATTGTCTACAACATTTATACAGACAAATTTTTGATAGGACCAATTTTTACAGCAAAAACAAATTGAAAATACATAGCGGTGGAAGAAAAAAAAATCATCTTATTAAGGGTGTATTCAAATTCAAATTGCTTATTTTCTCCCTCATTTTTAAATTCATTTTTGCTCTCAAACGCATCCTCAGAAATTATATAATGTATCGTAATGATCGATTTTTTGATAGAGGCAGAATATATTTCAAAAAATGATGTCAAAGTGGGCATTTTGAACAGAATTTTCCGAAGCGATTGTGTTAGAAACGAAAAATATTGTCCTACTGAGAAAATAATTGTTTATAAATCAAGTTTTAATTAATTGAACGAAAAATAAAAACACAGTTCGCTTATAAATCTCTTCAAAAATCACGTCAGCACGTTTCATATTTTTTCTATTAAAAATAAATCTGAAAATGTGCCAGAAAATTTCGAGTTGTTGAGCATGGAAAAGTATTTTTTTGAACACCGCCTTAACATGATTTGATAAAACCAGCTATTATATAAAATGAAATAAAAACTCGTCAAAAGCGGCCAGGTAAAATTGTTAAAGTGGGTTTATCTCTAATCATGATTTAGTTTTTGTTGGTGAAATTAGTATACTTAACTTCGAAATCTACCTCCCCCTGTAGGCCGGACGACAGGAATTTTTTTGGATTATTAGCAGAAATGAAAAATAAAAAAAACAAAAAAAAACCACGCATAAAATATGAAATGTAATTTAATTTGGTATGTAAAAGATACAAAAGATAAGGAAGGATCAACTTTAGCCTAATGTTCCATATCATTTGACGTTGGAACCGTGACTGCTGCTACAGATAACAGGATATCAGATATAGAGTATGATCTGTAGTTTTCTGTGGTACTTGGGTTCTGGAAATAGTTGAAGTTTCTGGTTCAACTGGAGTTTTTTATTGGACCGAAGTATCCTTATCATTTCCTGTATCAGAATCTGGCGAGTTAGGGACTGAACAAGGCGTTATAAGAAGTGGACCAACGTGACCCGGATTAAATGGGCTAACTTGCTTCATATCGCCATTTTGTTTTTAATCATGGTACCAAAATATTCTGTTAATATTTTTTTAAAACAGTACATAGAAAATAAGCTCTGAATAACGGCCTTTTAGATTGGTCCCAAAGTGAAACTATAATAAAAAAAAAAAAAAAAAAAAAAAAAAACTTACTCGAGTGAAAATTTGAAAATTTGGTGTAACTTTCGTTTGATTGTTTCTTGACTGCTGATGCTGTTGTGGGTGAAAGAAGACTGATAATAACGCCATCAACCGGATAGTTTGAAAAATATCACGTATGGGGCAACGTGCCTCTATGGCCAATACGCCCGTGGTCTACCCTATATATGGTCTACCCTATTTCCGATATTTTTTTTTATAAATCCGGTATTTTCAAAGTAGTCAACTTGTTGGTGATTATAAATATTTTCAGCCTTGATATAAATTAGAAACTAAATCATATTCTGCTTTGCATGAACACTTAATAAAACAATATTCTAAACATTATTTTCTTTGTTTTTGTTCCAGGTATGTAATAAAATCTACTATCAACTAATTAAAAACAGACACAATTTGCTTTTTACATTAACAAAAAGCAAAATATAGCATTTAGTATATATTTTTAAAAAATACGTTTTATACAACAAAATTTTAAAGTAATTTGTTTTTATTGAAAAATTTGAACATGAATGTAAACTTGTGTACCATTTCATTCCCTAATCTGTTGTGTAGTTTAAACTCAACTAAATCAGAGAAAAGAATCTGGGAAGAGTTCCATATCTTGTTCTGGTTGGCGCGATTGGCGAAGAAATCTTAAGTTGCGCCAAATGGGTTTTAATATCTTTCCAAATTTTTCAAGAAGGCAAAAAAACATGGTTTTAAATTTTTATAAACAAATATTTTTATATTATAAACGTTGCATATGTATTATTTTATATACATTACATATGTAATTATATATATAGATATACATATATAAATACATATTATATTACACACATAAATAAACACTATGTCACACTTATATATATATTTTTTAATTTTGTATATTTCATATTTTATCTATTTATTATATATGTGAAATTAAACAGTAACTTTATATTATAAACATTAATGTTATATACATCTTAAAACATATAAAAATGCACAAAAAATATATTTGCATATTACATCTACAGAAAAATACGTTTAAAAAACGCCGGAAAATTATAAATTTACAAAAATTAATTATGAAAAATATGTGCATGCAAAATAATTACTTATCCACCAGCAGTATTCAAGTAAGAAAAAAAGCAACCCCAAATGCTGAATATCGCAACAACCACATTGAAACATTTATAGCCAAAAAATAAAACAGAACAGGATATGGAACTTTTCCCAAGAATCTTTTTAATGAAGCTATAAATAACTGGTTATCTAAATTAGACAGTTTATCTTTAAATGACTGTTCTAATTAAACATTGTCCCACGTAATTATCGCACTGTCGCACTAAAAGTTGTTTATCTGCAGAACTATACAGTTAATAACAGATGAAAAATTCATTTACTCTTGTTTTGATTGAAAATATCAAACTAGAGAACAGGAATCCTGCTTTTTCAGAATTTAGTGTCGCCCCCGACATTTCCATTACTTCATTTTCTTCTGGTGGACTGGCGGTTTCTATTATTATGAAACAGCCATTATAAATAAAGCGTTAGGTGAAGATGAAAGAGCAATCGTAAAAAGTTAGAACTCTGATTTTCTGGTCAGAATGGGGGAAAAAATGGCCAAAAAGAATTATGGCCATTTTTTTCCATTATTTATTGGAGATAAAAATAAGCTGGGAGAAAGAAATAGCATACCGGTAGTTAAAAACATTATATACATTTTTTTCAACCTATATGAAAATATCAAAAATATCAAAAAACATGATATTTTGAAAATAAATGTCAGATATATACGAGGGTGGTTCAATAATTATTGTCCCTAGTGTATATAAAATATTTATACTGCGATGGTTGTTGATAAATATCGAAGCCTAATGTCTTAGATGCCTATATGCTCAATTTCAGAACCGTAGCTGTTATACTCACATAGTTTCGGAGGGAGGAGTGAAAGTTGGGGGAGTGGAGGTGAAAGGATGATTTTTAGCTTATGGAGCTAGATTTGTGACAGTGGATGAGACGTAACTACTGTCGTTGGGACTCGGGATCATAGTGATGTAGCCACATCTCAACCACTGTCGCAAATGCAGCCTCATAAGTTCCAAACCAGCATTTCATTCTCACACCCCTCCTTCCTTAAAAACTCCCCCAAAAATAGGTCTTTAAAACTTCACCCCTCCATCCAAAACTATGTTAATATAGTAGCTACGGTTCTGAAATTGAGCATATAAGCATTTAAGAGATTAGGCTTCGATATTCCACATCAACCATCGCAGTACAAATATTTTATATACATTGGGCCACATAATTATTGAACCACCCACGTATCAAGATATTCGGTGACTGCAAAAGTTCGTGCCCGATTTCCGATACGGGGAGTTTCGAAGTGTACCCGAATTGTTTGAATGGCGAAATGCAGTCGAATTATCAACATTTAGTCTCTCAGTAATCTTTTCAGTAGTAATCTATGGATTATTATTCAGTAAATCACGGATTAAGTCATTATCAATGAGATAAGGTCGCCCACAGTGAATTTTACTGTTTAGATTGAAATCACCATTTCGAAATAGACAAAACAACTTTTTAACTGTCCTAAGAGCGGAAGCACGATCCATATAAACGTCTTGAATATTTTTTGTAGCACGTCCGACGCTTACTCCTTTTTTAAACTTCTACAACATAACATGACGAAAGTGTAATTTTCATTTTCCATTTTGAATATTAACCTTGCATACACATTAATTTGAAAAACTTTTTTTTAGCGTTAAGTACGCTCATGACACACGTATTAACAATCAGTTATATTAATATGGTTATAAAAGAAACATCATAACTGTTAAAATTGCAAGTTATTGCCATCTATGAAATAGGGCACGAACTTTTGCAATCACTCAATAAACCGGGCGTCCTAAAAGGGACTGACTGATTTTAAAATTCAATAACTCGCAAACGGTGACAGATATTTAAAACATTCTTGCAGGAGGGTTATGTATGATGTCAGGAGTTTTCTTTTTTACCGTGATTCTCGAATTTAGTTCGAATTACAAACAATAGATGGCGCTGCAAGCAATAGGCGCTAAATTCAAGCTGGATTTGTTGCCTTTTTCTTCTCCCATGCCAAAAATAAAGGAGATTAAAATGTATTGAGTGGATCCCGAAGTACCAAAAATCGGGCCTGGATTTATCTCATATTGCTCGCAGCGCCATCTATTGTTTGTAATTCGAACTAAAATCGAGAATCACGTTAAAAAAACTCCTGACATCATACATAACGCTCCTGCAAGAATTTGTTAAATAGCTGTCACCGTTTGCAAGTTATTGAATTTTAAAATCAATCAGTCCTTTTTAGGACACCCGGTATATCCAATGATATACGAGTATATCATCGAATCCTGGGTGAATTGCTCTGTTTATTACGAATATGTTAATGTGGGAGAGTTTTTTTAATAGTGAAATTTGTTATCCCTATTGAACGAGTACGTTATGTCTCCTAAGACTGACGTTTGAGAAATTTTACCAAAATTAATAAAACTGTTGTTAAAGAGCATTTTAAACCGAAAAATACTAATGTTAAAAATTTGATACGTCATGACAAGAAATTATTCAGCTGTAATATCAAAGGAATCTGACAATAAAATAGGTTTGATAACCCCCATATAACTGTGTCTCAAGCCTCTTTTGAAAATATGGATGCCGAGATGCCTCCTTTTATCAATACCTGTTGCTATAAATTCCAATGAAATCCTTTAAAAATCTGGAAACATATAGGATTAAATATGATAATTGTCAACAAAATTTGCTAGTTTTAAATAATAACAGCTTTAAGAGGCACATAATACATGTAAAAAACTTGTAAAACAGCCATAAAGCTATTGTTTCACTCTTTATATTTCAATCATAATTTGATATTGGTTCTGTGAGATGTTAATTAAGAATTAAAAATTCCCTGTTCCCAATTTCCCCGGATGTTCATAATTTCCCCCAGAGACTAGAGGGCAATTGTAAACCTCCATTTTTGTGTCGGAATGTATAATACAAAAAAAAAAAAAAAAAAAAAAAAAAAAAAAAATCAAGTTTTAACACAATTTTTGTTCAACCAGAAGTTGATAGACACATTATTCTACCATTAGCTGACACGTCTGGCGTTGCACGAGCCCGTGACAATAACATTCAATATACCTAAAATTAATGTAGAATGATTTTATATTTTAAAACGAAAATGAACGAACCTGATGTTGGGTGCCCCATTGCTTTCGGCAGCTACAACCATGAATTTGTATGGTTTTATATTTTTAAATGAAAATCTATCTAAACGAACTTACCAGGTAAGATCCCGAAGTTTGGGTCACCGAATGCGGTGAACGTTTGTGTATCGATGGAGTTTAGTAAGTATATAAATATAGGACAGCCATAAAGCGCAACACCCAGGGGTTTTGAGAAAATAAGTCGCAAAGTTTACACTTCAGTTTATAGATAAATTTTCTTCTCTGGCAAACGGCTCAGTAGCATGGTTGGCAGCATGGTGAAATCGCGATTTTTCTTTATGAGTTCGAATCCCACTCAGGCTTATTTTTCGGAACGAAAATTTTTATCAATAATCTTCGAATCGCAATTGAAAAAATATGTATAATAATTGAAATTTAAGAAAAATATAAATTAAATGTATTTTTTGTAGCATATAAGTACATTTTTAACTATAAAAGTTTGCATGTTCAAATATTTAATGACAAGTAAATGAAAAAAAGTAGGCCAACTTATATGTCTATAGATCGGAAATTTTTTGCTGTTGTTTAAAATTATTTACAGATATTTAAATGAATAATGTACTATATTTAACAGAGAAATAAATTAAAATACGTAAACAAATATGTTATTTTCATTTTGTTTCCTTATGCAAACATTTCAAATATTTAATGTTTTAGTAAAAATATGCTTTTATATTTTTAATATGATTTTTTAAAGTCTGTGAATAAGATGATTAAGAGTGGAATCCCATGGGATTCTTGATATTTAATTAGAATAAGTGTCTGAATAATAATTTTTTTAGAAATTCAATTTTTTTTCTTGTTTAATATGTTTATATAATACAATTTCATTACATAAATACAATTTTAACTGTGAAATTTTGTATGTTTATATATTTAATAAAAAGTAAAGTAAATACATAAATAATAATAATAATAAACTAAAAAAAAAGTCAATTGAAAGTTTTATAGACCATAAAATTGCGCTAATTTTAAAATTTATTTACTTTTATTTTCATAAATAGACAACTATTTTCCAAATTGAAATAAATTAAAATACATTGCACAAAACCATAACACGTTGCTTTAAATACTTTTTAAATTATAATTTTTCGGTTATCGTAATAATGTTTCAAAATGTATCGTTTTTAACAACTAGCTTTTTACTTTTTGAATTTTTTAAATCTTGGATTCTTATGCTTATAGTTAGAATAACTGTCGTACTTAAAAATAGATTCTAAAGAGATATTGAATTGGTAAAAATAGCTATTAAGTAGGCAGTAACTGCAAAATCAAGAACCCGAAAAAAAAAAAAATCCATTTTAGAAATTTAAAACAATATTTTTCCAAAATCATGAAATATTCGAAATATTTCCATAATGAGAAAAAATAAAATTATATATTTATTCACGTACTAATATCAAGTATTTTTATTTATTTATCTATGAAAAATAGATTCTTCATTGAAATTACACTAGAACCTTTTTTATCTGAAGCTCTTTTAATCGAAACTCTCGGTTAACCGAAATCTATTTTGAAAGATTTTTTTTTCTTAACTATTATATTCCTTGTGTGCAAGCGGTCCTTTCCGAACTACGAGTACATATAAATATTTTCTTTCCCATTCTTAGAGTTCCTTTGAATTCAACTTGAGCTCCCGTAAGCTGCGGAGTGGAACGAAGAAAACGAACAAATTAGCAATTCCGAAGCTTTTGAATGTTTTGCAAAAAGTTTGGCATGGCTGGAGGAGCAGAAAGACTGTGATACTGGTGAACTAATAACAGTAAAAAACTCCGTGATAGAGCTTCAAAGCAAAGGCAATTGAAACTGCGACAAACAAAACTTTTTTTAAACTTAACTTTCTTTAACCTTGTAAAAGGTACTTAATTTCAAAATTAAAATTCAGGTAATTTACCCTTGTTTCTATTTTTCTATTGCTTTTTTTTTTTTTTTTTTTTCTATTAAACACTTGTTACGATAATAAGAAATACTGCACATATTTCTCCTTAATCTTAAAATGGAAGCATTCTCGAATATCCGAAAATTTCGATTTTCCGAAAGAGGCTCGGTCCCAATTTCTTCGAATAATTGAGGTTGTACTGTACTTAAAATTCTTAGACATATTAAACAACGAAGTCCATATAAAAAAAAGTATTCAGTTTTTATTATTTTATTTTAATTTTGAAAAATAAATTAATTTAGTTAGATTTATCTGGATATACACGTTAAAAAATCTTAAAGTTGATTTTTACAAGTAAAATATTAATTTCCGAGAATAATCGATGTATCGGATATAAAAACTGGCATCAAAATTCAATATTTTTAACCGAATTGATATTTTTCGATATATCGATATTTTGTTGCCATTCTAACTCTGGAGACCGTATATACTGTTTGACTTCATATTAAATTAGAATATTAATTCTAGCATTAACTTGTAGATATTTATAGCTGCAGTGATGCATTGCAATTCAATTATATTATCTTAACGTTGTTTCACAAACAGACATTTTCTTGCATTTAAGAATATCACATACTTCCAGTCAACTTTAAAAAGATTTAAAGATAAACATAATTCTCATAGAAAAATATCTGGTGCTTAATCAAAGCCTTGTCAGAAAGTAAAAGTTAATTTCAAAGCAATTTATTTTAAAATTCATTCATTTATTTCTTATTTGCATTTACATGCTTAAATGAGATTTTATTAGATTGTTCCACCAAGAAATATTTTCGAAATTTATCAAAACCACAGGCATTACAATACCGTGTTACCTTTACAAGATGAATTTCAAGTGTTATCTCTGAAAAGACTGCATATAGAATGCAAATGCTGCTGCTGCTTGATTTCATTACGTGAAAACTCAGATTTGGCAATATTTTCACTTAATTTTGTAGGATTTCGCAGACACTACCAGGACGTTATAGATTTCGTCAGTATATAATTAACTTTGAGAATGCTTCTGTCTGAGACGAATTCAAATGAGAACATTAATGTTGATGTGCGAAATTTGAATGGCATTGCAAAATATAAACAAACAATTTTGAGATTGGTTGAAATGGTAATATATCTAAATTATAAAGGACAGACGTGTCCGTGCATAACGCTAAACGTCGTTTTGACGGTAGCAACAGCAAACGATTAAATTTAACTTTTATTGAAATTGTTTAAGCTTCTATCTACCTATCTATCTATCTATATTATAAAGGACAAACATATGTATGCGTAACGCATACGTCATTTTACGAATGGCAACACTTTAAAATTTGAAATTTCGGTTTTGCAATTTTCGCTACTGCAAATTTTTAAACTTCTAAACATCCCACCTTTTAAATTTTTACACCGTCTTATACAGGAAAAAAATGTACTGTGCGTAACGCATTACGTCATTCTACGAATGGCAACACTTTGAAATTTGAAATTTCGGTTTTGCAATTTTCGCTACTGCAAATTTTTAAACTTCTAAACATCCCACCTTTTAAAATGTTTGCACCGTCTTATACAGAAAAAAAATGTACTTTTAAATGCAATTTATTTGAAAGCTGTATCTCAATTTATTTTCGAGATATTAAATTTTTTATAGTTTTTTAATACCAATTTCCTAATCGTGGCAACTGAAGTACTTCTATTAAAAGTGGTTTCGTTATCTTTATTGATTATATTCTTACTGATGCCATTTTCGCATTACAATTAAAAATATCTTTTTAAAAAATCTGAACAGAAAATGACGTTACGCTTTAAAAAAAAACGCAATTTCCCTTATGATGCTGTTATATTTCACTATTTTTTAACTCCGCTGATATTGGGTTTGATACAATAGGCAAAATATTTCAGCGACTGAAAATGGCGTCATATTTAAAAGAAACCGATAATTTTATTTGATAAAACGAGATATTTCCTTGAATACGCCTAAAAGTTATAAAATTATGGAATTTTTACGCGCATAGGTACAGAGATTATACTAAGACCTCAAATCACGAGTGGGAATTTTCACATGAAAATTTGTAATAGTTGACAAACGTGACTTCAAAAGATTGAAAATATATTTATTAATGCGTGTTAATATGTTTTTAAATGGTTAGTATTGATGTGAAACGTGGAAAATGACTTGATTCGGTTTAGATTTAAAGGGGGGGGGGGGGGGAATTCTATGATTATATCAAGGTGAAATCATTTTAGCTGATTTTTCATTGAGTAATACCAAGCATTAATTGATAACTTAATCAAAATTACTTGATTATATGTTACTTATTACGTATATGAATAAAGTTTAATTTTTCAATAATTTTAACAGTTGAAGTTTATGAAAAAAACATTTTGTTAATCTTAGGTTAAAATGTGTTTGGGATGGATTTTGTATTGTAATTATTGTTGTCGATGTATCATAAATTTGATGCAACAGTTCCTTTGTAAACATTTTCGTTCGTCGAAATTCGACGGGGTCCACCTCGTATTATTAGAGGACAAACGTGTCCGGGCGTAAAGCTGACGTCATTTTGGCGGTGGCAACAGCAGACGATTAAATTTAACTTTTATTAATTTTCATTGCAATTTTTTTAACTTCTATATACCGCACATTTTCAATTTTTACACCGTCGAATAGGGAAAAAAACATGTTATTTTCAAATGCAATTTGTTTGAAAACTATATCGCAATTTATTTGAAAATTGTAACGTAATTTACTCAGTTTTTATTGTTTTAAATAAATTTTCAAGCATGATTATTTTTCCGAATCTATCTCTATCGCCTGCAGACGATACGTAAAGGAAATTCCTTTTGCATTTAAATTGATATAAATAGTTCATCATTTAATTACAGCTTATAGTCATAATGAAATTAAAACATTCATCAAGCAATACTTAAAATACAAATTTAAGACATGTAATCGAATTTGGCGCTTAATCCACTGAAATGAACAGAATCAAAAAGGCTGATTGTAAATAGAGATCTTTGGAGATTCAAAGCAAAGGCAATCGAAACTGCGACAAACAAAACATTTTTTCAAACCCTTGTGATTATGTGAAAGGTACTTAATTTTAAAATTAAAATTCAGGTAATTTATTCTTGTTTCTATTTTGCTATTGCTTTATTTTTTATTAAGCAGTTGTTAATATGATAAGAAATTTTGCCTATGTTCCTCCTTAATCTTAAAATTGATACATTCTCGATTCTCCGAAAGTTTGGATTTTCCAAAAGATGGTCGGTCCCAATTACTTCGGCTAATCGAGGTTCTACTCTACTGTAAATAATTTTAAGTAACAGTAAAAGAATTCTGGTCTATAGATATATAAACTGGCCTACATTTTTTCCTTTTACTTTTCATTAAATATTTAAACATCCAAAATTTCATAGTTAAATATGTACTGATATGCGGCAAAGTATACATTTAATTTATATTTTTCGTAAATTACAATTATTATACATATTTTTTCATTTGTGGTATATTTATATACCAACTAAACTCTATAGATACACAAACGTTCACCGCATTCGGTGTCCCCAACTTCGGGACCTTCCCTTGTTAGTGTCAGGAACCCCATTTCCTTCAGCCGTGTATATCGTGCATGCTACGCACGCTCCGGTCTGTCTTGAGTTTAAAGTTTTGAACGAAAATCATTCCAAACGAATCTAATTTTTAGGATCTCACTGCCGTTGGCAGCGTACACCCTAAAATTTCTGTGATTTTATATTTTTCAATAAAAATCTATCCAAACGGACCTAGAGTTACGGGCCCCACTGTCTACAGCCGTGTATACCGGGCATGCTACACAGTTTCCGATCTGTTTTGAATTTATATTGTTAAACGGAAATCTTTCCAAAGGAACTAAGGGATCCACGTTATAAGGATTGCAGGTTTATTTTCTAATATTTAGACATATTGAACTTTCAATACTGAACAAAAGTTCTCGAGGAAAATTAAACTTTCGACTGTACAAACAATTATGACTTCATATGAGGCTTAATACGATGTAATATGGAAACAAATCATTTAAAAAATACTGTTCCTAACTACCCCATATAAAAAAAAATGCGTGCCAATTATGAACATGATTTTGTAGATTCTTGAAAAGGAGTTGGAGCAAAACCTTAGTAGTATTCTGTTAGAGTAATTATAACTTAGGATTGTTCTCAAATTGTCTCAACTTTCTGACGCAAGATTTAATTCATTTTCGTTCGGAAACGCATGAAATTGGCAGGTGTTCTTATTCAGAAACTTTGTTATCGAAAGACGTTTTTCATTTTTTGGTAAGCGTAAAAAATCTTTCAGAAAATATCGTCAAAGGTGGCGTTCTGAACCAAATTTCCGGAAGAAAAGAGAAAAATCAGCCTAAAAGTGAAGAAAAAGAAGCTGCCACGTGGTCCAAAATCGATTATAACTCGATGAGTAATTTAATTGTCAAAAAACGGAAAACACATTTCGATTCCAAATTGTTTCAATAGTCAGCCCAGCGAATTTTGTTCCTTTACGTTTAAAAATGAGTTAGTGAAAGTGTCAAATAGTTTCACGCTTGTAAAGCAATGAACTTGAGAACAGCCTTAACAATTATTATTTATCGAAAATTGGAAAGTTTAGATACAAATGACCGAATTAGGCAAAATGATGGTGACGCATTAATTTTTTTTTTCGAAACATAACACGAGTGCAATTTTAGCGCATGCAAAATGATGCACTAATAATATTTATAAGGTTCAGAAATTCAGTTTTTTAAACTTATTTGTTTATTTATTGAGAATAACGACTTACTTTGATTTATCTGATAGAAACGGAGAATATTCACCGGCACTAAAAAACTGTTTGTCACTTTTAAGTGATAAGGAATTTAATATGCATCAGCAAGGGTGCCGAGCGTAAAGCAGAAACGGCGGGAATGATCTCATTCTGTCAACGGGGATCGTACAAACCTTTGATTTGTACTTCACTTTAGTATAAGTTATTATCTCATGAGATTTAGTGAAGCTTTTTCTGAATTACCCCATGTTCATAAATACCCCCAATCGTCCCTACTTACCCAAAATTTTATGCTTTAGCAAGACAATATTTAGGTGTTTTCGCGACTTTTGTCACAGCTGAGAGTCTGTTTTCCAATATCGAAAGTACAAATAAGGAAATATGAAAAAAGAAATCATCTGATTTGCAGCTATTAACAAAGTTACTATTTTTAAATGGATCACCTCAAAAATATTGGAAATCATTTCATCGACTTTATAAATGTTACAAACAAGTGTGGAAATAGCTTAAGAGTTATTTTTAAATAAAACATTATTTAACATAAACAGAAATAAATCTGTCCGTGAGCTAAAATATAAAATAATAATGAAAATACTCACGAAATATCGATAATTTTCGAATAGCCATGTTTTTGAGACGATATATCGATATTCTGAAAACTTTTGCCGCCACAACTCCTGAGGCTTTCAATAGTTTCGTTATATGTAATTGAAAAAAATTCCAAATGATGGCATAACTTCAGTCCTAATTAAAGTAAAAGAGAAAAGTAGTGTTTAAATTCGCATAAATTCTACATGATAGTTTGTGGTCTATTTCGCCACAAGGAGTAGGATTTAAAAGATTAATATCAACAGCATTTTTAAGTTCCGCATACCACAAAACGTATATAAATACAAATTCTCAATAATGTTGTATAATAAGTAAGCGACATTTAAACCTTGAAAAAATGAACCAATGAATTTTAAGAAAGAAATATACGTTATTTAGATATAATTCGAACTATAATTTATGTATTTAATTATTTATGTTTCGTCTACTTTGTAAAAGCCCAAAGATGTATATTTTTGGATAAATATGTTTTGGAAATATTTATTATTAATTAAAAATACGATTATTATACATTCTTAAGTAGAAACGCATACACATATCTACCCTATATATATAAAATCCTAATGAAACGAATTTATGAAACGACTGAATAAGTTTCATGGCTATTTCTCCTAAAATATGTAAGTTTTAGCGGGAAAATTAACACCCAATATCCGTATTGATCAAAAGATATCAAAACTGGTAATAGAATTTAAAGATGTGAATTAGTTTTAGAAATATTAATTTTTTCGCATTTTAATTACATTTCTGTAGTGATAATCTGTAATGGCAACAAAATTACTCTATTTTTTTCGGAAAAAACGGGACAACAGGGAAAAACTATAGGGATTATTAGATTTCTTTTTTTTTTCGTCAATTTCAAATTGATAATTTTATTTCAATCGGTAGTGAAACAATATTGTGATTAAATTATGTTTTTCAGGAAAATTTGAAAAAAAAAATCAGATTTGTTTTTTGTCGTGAAAAGTGAAATTATTAAAACGAGGTGGAACCCGTCGAATTTCGACGAAAGAAAATGTTTACAAAGGAAGTGTTGCATCAAATTTATAATACATCCACAAAAAATAATTAGAATAAAAAATCCATCTTACACTTCTTAATTTAACTCTCCAAAGACATATTTTTACCTAAGATTAACAAAATACTTTTTTCATAAACTTCAACTGTTAAAATTATTGAAAAATTAAACTTTATTCATATACGTCATCAGTAACATATAACCAAGATAAGTAATTTTGATAAAGTTATTAATTGATGCTTGGTTACGGAATGAAAAATCCGCATAAATGATTTCACCTTGACATAATCATAGAATTTTCTATCTTTACTTCTAAACCGAATCAAGTCCTTTTCTACGTTTCACATCCGTATTAACCATTAAAAAACATTTTAACGCGCAAAGGTTATTAATAAATATTTTTTCAAGCTTGAAGTCACGTTTGTCAACTATTACAACTTTCCATGTTAAAATTCCCACCTCGTGATTTGAAGTCTTAGTATAATATCTGTACCTGCGCGTAAAAATTCCAGAAATTTATAACTTTTAGACGTATTCAAGGAGAAATATCTCGTTTTATCAAATAAAATTATCGTTTACTTTTAAATATGACGTCATTTTCAGTCGCTGAAATATTTTGCCTATTGTCTCAAACTCAATATCAGCAAAATGAAAAAATAATGAAATATAAGAGCATCATCAGGGAAATTGTGTCTTTTTTAAAGCATAACGTCATTTTCTGTTCAAATTTTTAAAAATGATATTTTTAATTGCAATGAGAAAATGACATCAGTAAGAATTCAATAAAAATAACTAATCCACTTTTAATAGAAATGAAGTACTTCAGTTGCCACGATTAGAAAATTGGTATTAAAAACTATAAAAAAATTAATATCTCAGAAATAAATTGAGATGCAGCTTTCAAACAAATTGCATTTATAAGAACATTTTTTTCTGCATACGACGGTGTAAACATTTAAAATGTGGGATGTTTAGAAGTTTAAAAATTTGCAGTAGCGATAATTGCAAAAGCGAAATTTCATTTCAAATTTCAAAGTGTTGCCATTCGCAGAATGACGTATGCGTTACGCACAGATATGTTTGTCCTTTATAATATAGATAAGAAAGAAATTTAAAAATAAGAATTAAATGATCACGTGTCAAAAGCAAAAAATAAGAAAAATTACATCAAAAGACTTACACGTAAATATAAAAAATACACAAAAACTTTACAACAAATGCTGTAAAAAACGTTATCCGCTATAAATGTGAGATTTCCTTTAAAGGTCTGCACGGGCCCGGGCTTGGTCGGGCTGACAAAAAAACTGAATGGGCTGCAAGGCCGAGCCGATAAAAAAAATTAAGCGGGCCTACCGGCCCGATATAAAATTTTAATCGCGACCGATAAAATATGAGCCATTTTCAATAAATATAACTTTCGCGAGAAGAAGTATAAATGTGCGTCACGAGCCGATGCGAGTTTGACAACATCAGTACAGAAATGTAACGTCCATCGTAGAGATCGGCATCGGACTGTTACATGGCGTTTCATATCAGGTTTAATTTTTTCAGCAGACTCATGTCGGCCGAGATCAGACTTCCATTTTTTTCCTACATAGTCGTGCCGGGAGGGAATTGGCCTTAATCGTTCTCATGATGTGTAGAGCAGGCAATATGTTTTGTAAAAGTATTAATAGCAATAATGAACTTCTGTTAATAGTATCTTTGGAAATATACCTTAAGGTGGTTCTCAAATTCATTGCTCAACAATGCGAAACTTTCCGACACATTTTCTGACTCCTTTTTAACTGTAAAGGTATAAAATTGAAAGGCCTGACTATTGAAGGGATTTGAAATCGAATAGCGTTTTCCATTTTTGATAAGTTACTTATACAGATATAAGAGATTCTTGTCACGTGACTATAGGTTTTTCCCTTTCCGATGCTATTGTTTCCGGAAATTCGATTCAAAACGCTAACCTTGGCAGTATTTTCTCAAAAATATATTGCTTTTATATATAAAAAAAAAAAGAAAAAGAAAAAAAAACCCCTATTTACATAGCTTCTTAATAAGAATGCTTGCCAATCTTACGCGTTTCCGAAAAGAAATTAATTCAGAAATGTGTCAGAATGTAGCTCTTTTGGATTTGAGAAAAGCCTTAAAAAATGAATGTGAAATATTTTCAAAAGATCTACTTTTTATTATGTAGTTTCAAAAGTTATCATGTTTTTAACCCTATATTATAAACTACATTAATATTTTAATGAATCCTTATTTGAATTTTGAAACGCCTAAGACTGTAAGTAAACATTAATGTTACTACTGTGTGTTTTCTGTTTTGCGAACACATAGTTATCTAAAATATATGCTGTAAAATGTACCCATAAGTATGTATGTGGTATTCATTAAAAGAATCTTAATTGTATGTCGAGAAGAAAAAAAAAAAAAACGGATTTTTTTTTTGTAGAAATTGAGTCGGGCCGGGCCTGTTTTCACTGATTTTTGTACGGGCCGGGCTGGACCGAGAAATGTGAAAATGTAAACGGGCCGGGCCGGGCTCGGGACAAACTTTTAATTTTTACACCGGACCGGGCTGGGCCAGGCCAAGATAGCTTCCATTCGGGCCGGGCCCTGGCCTGGAAATTCCGGCCCGTGCAGATCTCTAATTTCCTTTATCTTTTCATTTTTATATGTTATACACCGAAGCGATCCTTATATTCCTTAAAGAGCTGTTAACTGGTTTTGACATATCAATATTTAAATGACGAATACTATCAAACGAAAAATACAGCACCACTTTTACTCAAAATACTGATTTTATATTAAGTGCATTTCTATATTAAATTGCACGCTGAAATACATTTTTATTTGATTTTAGAATTTTCTCTTTAAAAGTCGGGAATAGTTGTTCATTCACATCGTATGAGATTTTCTTTTTTTCATTTCTTTTCCCCTGAAATGATTTGAACAAATTGGAATTTCAAAATGGCTTGACAAAATTAATGGCAAAATATAAATATGTTACGGATAAAGTATATACGTAGCAGTTTATGAATTATCCTACACATTTCTATGAGTGAGGAAAAAAGCTGTTATTTTTGTTTCTTTAAAAAGTATTGCTGTTAAAAATTATAGGACATTCTGACTAAGGAAGATTTTTTTAACCCTTTCACCGCCCGAGGGTTTTCCTGTATTTTTATAAGAATGCTTGTAAATTACAGGATATGTATATTTATTAATCGCAGTTCGATGCTATAATATCTTTAATATCACTTCTTTCTATATATTTTTCAAAATAAAATTCTATTTAAAATATTTGTATGTACAGCCATTTTAACATGATTTCTAGAAACGGAAAAATCCGGGCCAGCCGGTTAAAGGGTACTTAAATATATTAATACGAATTTAGTTGAACTGGTATTCTGGAATACGCAATTAGAATACTCAACGTTAGCCCCACAGTAGTATATATTACTTTCATTTGTTGAAAAAGTTGTTGTGTGCGTTATATGTTAGTACAAACATACATTTCGTTAAATATGTTGCTTGATTAAATATTGCAATTCATTAAAATTAATGGGGAGAAAAGTATCAGAGAACAGGAATCCTGCTTTTTCAGAATTTAGTGTCGCCACCGATGAAAAAAAAATATATGTATATAAATATAGACAGAGTAGAATCCCGCTTATCCGTGTTAATAGAACTCATAACTTTGGAATGGATCATTTTCTTCTGATGGACTGATGGGTTCCATTATTTTGCAACAGCTATTATAAATGAAGTGCTCGACTGCTCTACGACTGCTCTTTCATCTTCACCTAACACTTCATTTATAATAGCTGTTGCATTATAATGGAAGCCATCAGTCCATTAGAAGGAAATAACTCGGTTAAGCGGGACTCGGATAATCAGGACTCTGCTGTGGTACAAAACATATTTCAGCTTTAAGACTTAAACACACGCTTTTCTTTTATATAAAATGGCGTCATCCGCATCCGCTGAAGAATTCCTCATTTGCGATCCAGTCTTAAACAACATCTACAGTAAAGTACGCATATGACGTCACTATCGCTGAATAATACACAAGTCCAAAAAAAGAAATTTCGTCATTTAAGAAACTCGACCGAAAAAAAAATGGGCTATCTTATGATTCATATGCCTTCATTTGTTTGTAATATTAATATAGATACTTAAAATTAAATTTAGTTTATAATAACTCCATGTTTTATCAGAAATCATTCATTTATATTTTTTTCAAAGTAGCACGTATTTTAATTACATTTTTTTTTCAGTTTTTATGAGAAAATGGCAACAAAAATATATAATTGCTATTTTTCTTTTACTTTCTACAGAAATGGAGTTCTTCCGTTGCCAATATTAAGCAAATGTGTCTAAAAACTACAAAAAAAAAAAAAAAAAAAAATATTTCAAAAATAAATGGAGATGCATAGTTTAGTAGTAGATGCATAGTTAGATAGTTTTCAAACAAATTGCATTTAGAAGTACTTTTTTCCCCAATACGACGTTATAAAAATTGAAAATGTGCGATGCTTAGAAGTTTAAAAAATTGCTATAGAGTATTTAATTGTACTGCTTTGTTTTATGGCTAGATTCTGTAAGGTAACGTTATTTTTTGGATACGACACAAAGTAAGCTGGGAGAAAGAAATAGCATTCCAGGGGCTAATAATCTCAAAGACTGCTGTGTGAAAGCCTCGCACGGTTCCAATCCTGTTTATAAAGTTAGAAGAGGCCACAGTTTGACTGTGCTAATGTTAAGCAAATCTACATGACATACTTTAATTTTGTCTTAGCAAAAAAAAAAAAAAAATCCTCTGATTGAAATTGTTATTTTTTAATGAGATACAATGAACTGACCTAAACATAATGTAGGCATTTTTTTGACAATACATTTCTAAAATACATTTTAAATGATAAAAAAATCTTTGATATTATTTCTTGATACGTTTTTTCGTTAATTTTTAATTAGCTGCAATTTTGAATCAATCAAAAACAACGTGATTTAATGTAGAGAGTTTACTGTGACAAAAACCTTTCACATAATATCTCATCGCTGAGCGCTTTTTATGTGCATAGAGAAAGGATGTTGACAACAAAGTATCACAAGATTAATATTAACACAATTATTCTAATTGGTAAACAAATCATATTAGATGTAAAATTCCAACTGGGGGGAAAATTTCCGGACCAGGATTCGAACCCGGGATGTGATTTGTTTACCAATTAGAATAATTGTGTTAATAATATGATTTGTTTACCAATTAGAATAATTGTGTTAATATTAATCTTGTGTAATTTCGTATCCAGCGATTTCTGGAGTTCCATTACCTGAGATTTATTCTGTTGAGCTGAACCAGGTTTCAGACCAGATGCTGTAATCATCAAGGTTAGCTGGGTGAAAAAGTTCGACCAGAATCGTCCGGGATAGCTCAGATGGCAGAGCACTGGCGGCTTCAGCCAGGAGGTCCCGGGTTCGAATCCTGGTCCGGAAATTTCCCCCCCAGTTGGAATTTTACATCTAACAAAGTATCAGTTAAATTATATAACAAGGTAAATATTATATAATCATATTATTATATATATATTAATATATATAATAAAGTGAGTCTGTTTTATGACTCGTAATTAATTTTATGACTCTGAACTCTAATTAGTGCACAGCATTTAATAGTAGGTTTTATTACCAAACATTTGGTACCATCAATATTTTTGTATGATGATTTGCGGTCGAATTGGTGTGGGAGTATCTTTATTTGTTTCAACGACTGGGCATTTTAACCTATCTTTTACTTTTTGTCTTTTTTAAAGTTGTTCTAAAATCCAAAGGAGCTAAGTTCTGACACATTTCTAAATTAATTTTCGTTCGGAAACGCATGAAATTGGCAGGTGTTCTTATTCAGAAACTATTTAATCGAATGGCTTTCTCCATTTTTTGACAAATACAGAAGATTTTTCTGAAAATGCCGTCAAAAAGGGCTTTTTGAACAGAATTCCTAATGCGGGAGCTCGAGAAAAATGAAAAACTTGTTGGCACGTGACAAAAATTACTTTAAAGTCGATAAGTAATTTATTTATCAAAAAATGGAAAGCGTGTTTAAATTCGAAATCTCTTCAACAGTCAGGCCTGCCAATTTTATGCCTTTATGCTTACAAATGAATAAAAAAATGTGTCAGAAAGTTTCGCGTTGTTGAGCAAGAAACGTGAGAACCGTCTTAATGTAGGTACACCTGTGTTTTCACTTGTCTTCGTCAGTTTCAGCACTTCCTCTTTTCAACACTTTCCAACAAAGTTGAAATGTCTTTATGACTTCGGTTTGTCAGTCCGTCTGTCCGCGCTCTAACTCCTGTAAATATACTCGGATTGCCCTGAAAATTTTGGATGTTATTGACGTTTACCACAGCACGTTCCCTATTTCAAATGAAGTTTGTAGCATGTTTAGTTCTTTTATAGGGACAGTCAAAAGTTTTCCTTTACATTACGGCCTATGGGAAAAATCGTTTAAAATGAATTTTAATGATTTTACACGCTTTCAAACATAATAAAATTAATATGCATTTATGAAGTGCAGTAAAATATGTATTCTGTAGATTATGTGGTGCAAAGAATAGTTATTATTCATTTACAGGGCCATACAAAAGAATTCCGTTACATAATGATATAGGGGTGGAGGGAATTGTTTGCGGCGTATTTTAATTATACTAAATTATTTCATGTATAATGAAATTGCTATACTTCGCTGAGATTTACTATAACTTATTTCATGTATAATACGAAGTGCATAGCATTTACAGGGACACACATAAGATTTCAGATAGTATATTCTATCCGAAGTATTGTATATTAGCGATGATGGCAGGAAATACATTTTTAATTATGATATGCGCTTTTAAGTTTCACTATATTTATGCATACTATATGGTGTGTATAAATGCTATAGTTGATATACAGGGCTACACAAAAGAATTCGTAAAGGTTACTGAGTATGAGCGTAAATTGTGTTATTTAAATGAGTTATCTATTTTTAGCTGAAATGCATTTAGTTTACTAAGAAATGTTTGTAGAATATAGATAAAATGATACACAGGGTCACACAAAGAATTGGATACATGGACGTCTATAAATGATAATTTCTCAAAATATGATTTGAGTAGTTTTAAGAGCGTTTTAGTTTGAATTAAATTTTAGGTAAATAGTGGCGTGTAATAAAGGTACTAGGTTAACTGCAGGGTTGTACAAAAGTATTCGGGTATGTTTCCATCTATTAGTATAAACTGCTAAAAGAAAAATTTCTACCTGTTATGCGTTTTTTTCTGAACTAAATCTCCCCATTATATAGTATATATACGAACCTACAGGTCAAAAACAGGGCTGTCCAATTAATTGGAATACATATTTGGCTATGGGCCGTAACTGCTGAAATCAGTTTTTCAAAAGTTTTATACGTTTTCTAAAATGTTTAGTTAGGTATCTTATATACCCTATTCCCCTAAATAACGAAGTTTTGTTAAAGCTATTAGGAGTGTTGGAAAGTGTTTAATAATCTATGCCTAACGCATGATTTTTCTTTTTTGTTTCCCCCCCCCCCCTTTAGGTCAGCTTTCGTTTGGTTTCTGTGTAAAGTGATTTCTGTTCAATTTTTAATTAGCAGATAACTCCTATTTAAAAAATTACATTCATATTCTTAAAGAAGAACGCCGAGTCTGGTGATACCTTTGTTGTAATTTTATTGTAAACGATCCGTGAAGAATGGCGGATGTTGTCTTTTTCTCACGAATGGAAACTTTGTCTCAGTTATATTTTTTATTTAGTTTTACCGTGTTTAATCATAGGTTATTCATGTTTTTCTTTTTAAATAAAATTATTTTTATAGTTTAACAATCATGAACTTTTTAACCAAAAACATTAGACCAATTTTATGCGGTTCTTTCCATCAGGGCAATGAACTATTCGAAATTGACTCTGTTGGCAAGCAATGCATTGCTTTAGCCAGCAGTTGCATGCGTGGCTTTTGCCGAATCTGGTCCAAATAGTGGATGTCTATAAAAGCATGTCCCGGTTTCAATGGTATATTACAGGGATGGCGAACCTTTGGCACGCGTGCCCGATTTGGCACGCAAGAAAGTTTTTTTTGGCACGCAAACTGATTATATGTAGCAAATCAGTTTATAAAGCAAATTGACTTTTATGAAATTTCCCATTTTATAAACTAAAATGTTGCTTAAGATATTCACAATCAAAAAGGAATTAACTTTTTTGCACGAATTATTGCATTATAGATTTCAGTTTAGGCATTCTAAATCGTCATTTTCTTAAAATCATTTGACCCATGTGCTTGTAAAGTCATTTTTCTTGTTTATAAAATTTTAAGAGCTTCAGTTTTAAATTTAATTTTTCATAACAATTCAAATAAAAAAAAATGACCAATGGACCCCACTTTTAAAGCCTAGTAACTAAAAATGGCAGAATGAGGATCAGATTCGGCTCGAACGTACAAAAAAATGAAAAAGAAATTTCTTTTTTGTAACTTATAATTACGGATTTCAATGTCTATATTGATTTCAGACATCATAATAAATAACTTGGGAGTCGAATTTGGGGCAAGTAAGAAACATTTTAATAAAAGTTCTGTAAAATTTAATTCTTTATTAAATTATATTTTTTGTTAGAATGTTCTTGGCACGTTTGAATGTCGTAAGCAAATTTTTTTGAGATTTTTGGCACACGCATGTCAAAAGGTTCGTCGTCCCTGGTGTATTATAACAGTTTAGTTTAGACTATTTACAACAAATCATACATCAAACTGAAGGTCAACTAACCTAGTTTTCCTTACAAATGTTGAATAGTTGCACTTTTAGTTGTACGGCATACATCCAACCTAAAGTATAATTCTTCCCACACTTCGGTTAACAAGTCCGGAGTAATGGAAGCAATAGCCTCTCCAATTATGTGCCTCAAAACTGGGAAATCATCAGGTAGCGGCTAACGTAGGCGCGATCTTTTTTTTTATATATAAAGACCCAAAAGAAATTTTTTCGGTAGTGTACGCTTTTAAATCTTCAGCCCAACAATAACGCTTTACGCTCAGGAGCCGCCCTTTTGCGCATGCGTGACTGCAAGCGAGTTAATAGCAAAGCAGTACTCGCGCATGCGCTTATATAAATCTGTATGAGTTATTCTTTATTTGTGACCTTGAACCAACACTCTACAACGCTTATAGTTAATACTATTAAAATTTATAACTGGCGCATTCTTTTATGGACACCCTGTACATAGACAGTTATAAATTATTTATTAAACTAGCTGTTTAACCCGTTCTACGCACGGGAGTTCCTGTTCAATAAATATTCGATTTAGAAAAAATATTTTTCTATTACTGTGCATTTTTTTATGACATTAAATTTATCATGTTGCTATAGCAGCATACGATAAAACGATATATTTGGAATAAGGGAATAAATGCAATCAAAATATTTGTTGAGGTTTGTTATAAAATGTTTTTCTTTATTTTTTTAAAGGTAATAATTAAGCGCAATTAAATAATCTCTAATTATTTGCATGCGAGATAAAAGAATTATCGTAATACCCGCTACAGCTTCTTAGTATTGCAGCGTGGCGTACGTCAAATGTATATCTCACATTGCAATAAATATTTAGAACTGGTTGGAACTCGAGCGATTACGCGTTGAACATAAAAAATGCAAAAATTCGTCAAAACCTAAAAAAGAAAAATCTATTTAAAATTTTCGAATTTTTTGCCACAATCGCTCATGGGCCCCCTACCAGCAACCAATGTACCAAATTTCGTAGCCCTTCGCCCTGTGGTTTCCAAGTTTTTGAGGTTACATAGATACGTGCACAGATTTTAATAGGGTAGATTGGCAGTTTTGTCAATCGCAATCTTGTACGCTAATTACTTGATTTTACATTAAATTTAAAAATTTGTCAATAGTTTTTGGCCCAACCTGTATTAATCGACAATCTTAGAAAGAAAACCGTATAAAGTGGCAGGAAAATCGCCGAATAGCGACTTTTTCGTCAAAGAGATAGCGCTACGTCACTTGATGAAAATCATTATAAATGAAATATTTTAAAGATGTTTGTTTATTAATTTATAGTGTTGAATTTCTTAAAAAGTACTGAACCAATTTTGATGAAATTTAAATAGGACCCATTCGAGATTATCCTCTTTCAATTAAAAAAAAATCACATGAATCGGTCGCGTAATTTCGGAGTAATCGGTGAACACAGCATAAAAAAAATACATAGACATCGAATTGAGGACCTCCTCCTTTTTTTGAAGTCGGTTAAAAAAAGCAACAGATACATAATTCCCATTTATATCGTAATTTTTTTACTCCAAGGTTATATTAAATTAGTACCATTAATATGGCTGTTAAAAAAGATAGCAGCATGAATATCTGAAATGTATTTTATTATATTCGTTTGCTTGAAATTTGAAATATTAAAGTATTCAACACACTTATTCCGTAAATGTTGCGTCTTTTATTACGTGACCTTATCATCGGTTAGCTGAAAATACTTTTGGTAACATCTCAGAAACGTGACTTTTTTCTCAACGAAACATAGATGGAGAGCATAGGCAGCGTTTCTTTTCTAAATACGTTGCTTTTTCTTTTGTCTATCAATATTTATATGTTTTTGTTATTAAAGCATTTATTGGCATGATAGAAAGCCGAAAACCAAATTCTATCTTCATGCAAAAATCTCAATAGGAAAATGGCATGCTGTAGGAAAATATTTACGTAAAACCGATGGTCTCGCTATGCAATATTTTAGACGAAATAGGGTTTAAAAGGTTTAATTAATTTTTTATGTAGGGTAACTCTAGGATAGATGGCCATAGTTTTTAAAGATTGAAATAAAAATTCTTAGAATGCAAATACAAGAAATATTGATGCATATTTCAAATCCTTATACATATACTCATATTATTTTATGCAAAAAATAATAAAATATTGAAAACAAAAAGTGCTAAATAAAATTAAAATTAAAATGGCAGATGACCATCTCTCCTTCAAGCCGAGGAGAGATGGCCATCCAATACAAGAAAGAAAAAGTGAAGTTAAGGGGACGGTGGAGTTTAAAATCCTTAAAAATATATTTTTTTAATTTTTGTAAATTTCAACTTAAATATTATTCAAGGGTACATTATATGCATTATGGCATGCATTTATCACAAAAAAAGATAAAAAAAAATTATTTTTGACAAAAAAATGGAATTTTACGCGTCGTCTTAGAAATCTTCGAAGTGCCCCCTGCGCGTTCCATATCAATGAAAATCCCCAATATTTTTTATAAAAGTTTGATTTATATATAGAAATAAAATAGAGAATCGAATTTTATATATTTGAATTTAAAGGTTAAAAAAAAAAAAAAAAAATTGAAAAATTTTGAAATTTTTTCGAAAAATTTTTGAAATTTTGATTTTTTTTTTTTTAACCTTTAAATTCAAATATATAAAATTCGATGCTTGATTTTATTTATATATATAAACCAAACTTTTATAAAAAATATTTTGGATTTTCATTGATATTGAAGACGCATGGGGCATTTCGAAGATTTCCAAGACGACGTGTAAAATTCCATTTTTTTCTCAAAAATAAATTTTTTTTTTAAATTTTTTTGTGATAAATGCATGCCATAATGTATATAATGAACCCTTGAATAATATTTAAGTTGAAATTTACAAAAATAAAAAAAAAATTATTTTTAAGGATTTTAAGCTCCACCGTCCCCTTAAATAGCAAAAAAAAATAACCCATTTCATATAGTTAATCATGAAAAACAAACAGTAATTTGTAAAGTTGCAGTTATATAATGGAAAATGAGTGAAAAAAAATCGAATAAACAAAATTTGAAGTATAATTTCAATGCTTAACATTTCGTAAAATCTTACCACATGTTTGGCAAAGGTCTTCATAATTTGTACACGTTTCATGGAACCGCTTCAGGTACTATATACATTGTACCTGATCCATTGTACATGACCATTGAAGTGATCCTAATCCGATTCTATTTACTCATAATCTGTAGCATCTGATAATTTGTATTTCGTTTTCTACGCTACTGAAAGTGTCGTGTTTTTTTTTCTTGCGTTAATTTTAGGTTTATTACTTTTATTTATCAACTTTATCAGTTTCTGTTATGAAAGTTTCCGACGTTTATCAGTATTTTCTGAAACAAATAAATCGTTAGATCTTATTACATTATTATTATTATTATCATTATATTTATATTAGTTAAAATTTAAATAATTATATCAATTAATATATTTATAAACATAAACGTTATATATTTATTTTAAATTTAATTATATTTAGTTAAAATCATCACTCTGTATAATTTTGAAATATTGGTTAAAATGGCCATCTCGCCTCGATTTCATGTGGCCATCTCTCCTGAAATTGAAGGACTGATAGTGCCCAATTTAAAGCATCAATAGCCATTGTACGTCTTTGTTTAGGCCTAGAAGTAAAGATTAGATTATATACGTGCCTTAAATTCCATATAGTAATATATATATATAACGTAAAACATTCAGATACCCAAGTCAAAAAAATATTCAACCACTAAATTAAATAAACATTAAAATTACACTTACTTTTTATAATCGGAAAACACAATTGCACGTCGCAACAAACAAACTTCTTTAACTATTTCATACGAACAAAATTTATGTTGCAATCTATGATCAAGTTTTCAAAACATTTAGACTGGCCATCTATCCTACAGTTACCCTAGGTTTTTAGCAGGTTTAAAAAACTACAATTTATTCTGTTGATCTGATTCAAATATCAGACCAGATGCTGTGATTGTTAAAGGGGAATTAGTCCTCCAGATTCGTCCGTTATGGCTCAATTGGTAGAGCATTGGCGGCTTTAGCCAAGACATCCCTGGTTCGAATCCTGGTTCGGACTTTTGTCACCCATTTGGAAATTTGCAATTGATATGATTTATTTACCAATTGAATAATTGTGTAAGAAATTAATCTATTATAACGTTTTACTTCTCAGATACAATATCTTAGTGAAATGTATAGCAGTTATAGAGCAGATAAGATATTAGGGAATACCATTTACATTTTGATTTCTAAGTCAACATAAAATATTTGAGATACATTAAAAGTTAATAAAGTACAAACATTTACTATTTCTTAACACTTTCTAATGCGTTTAAAGCGGAAGAAATTATATACATATCAATATTTAGATTTTTAAAAAGAATTACACTTTTTGAGCAATATGAACCAGCCTGTTAATGTGGAATAGTTTCATAAGGAATATTAATACTGCAAGAAAAACCGTGATTTATAAGACCGACCAAGATTATTTAATGAGTAAACATCATCTACGTCAGAATCTTTGAAAATTTTGTTTCATTTTTACAAAAAATCACAAATGTAGTCTGTTGTTTCGGTTCCATCACAATCCACCACAGGCCTCAATTCGCACACATCAGGCATTTTATTCACTCCACCCTATTCCATCCTCTAATATTTTCAGGGATGTAGCGGAAAGGTATACGGGGGTTATACGCCGTGTAGCTTAATGATAATTTTAAGAAGCTCCGTATATTTTCTACTTCTCAAATAAAGCATTAGCGTATATCACAATTATGAACGTTCCAAATATTCCATATTACCCGACACGCCATCTTGAAAAAAAAAGCCATTACTCGTCAGCAAGTTAGCATAAAGTTAAACTGACTAACACAGCAATAAATATAACTATTCAACTTAATACTGAACTTCGTTAACATCCTTGACGAAGAGTTCTTACAATTACTATGAATTTTATAAAACTTACCTGCAAAAAGCTGCAACAATTAAAAATAAGATTCGATTTCACCGCGTCATTCAAACAAGTATCCAAACAGAGCTCACTGCAGTGCATCATGGGAGTACTAAGAAGTCGTTTGGCAGTTTTATTCTTGGATACACTACCTTAAGGTCCAGATATTGAAGTATTCTAAACTGCCCAACCATTCCATAATACCCGGACTTCCTCTATGCACATTCATAATATCTTTATTTTATTATTCCTGCAGTACATTAGTAATAGTACTTATCAGACGATCTAAAGGGGTTGGGGTGGGGTCATATTTTACTCACTTTTTCCACCGAACATAACTTTCAATATTTCTTGCAAGTTTATTGCTTTTATTATGTAAAATATTGGTTTCATTGACTACAAATAGCAACAAGTTTATAAGCTTTTTTTTTTTCTTGTTCGTGTGAAAGTGTAAAGGATAATGAGTATTTGATATTCCTTCCAATAATAGTCTAAGAAATTTTCAATATTTTTAGCAAATAAATCACTAGTCTGAGCATATTATCGTAAAAAGACTTGTATTATTTCCAGAATAAAAAATAAATGTTAAAAAAAAATAAGCAAACGTCATTTTAAACTATAAATGAAGTGTCAAAATTTTAGGTCATTTCATATGCATTTGCTTAATGTATGTTAAACTACTGCATGTTAATGTATGTTATTGTACGTGAAAATCTGTCAAGTCATTTTGGTGAAATCGGGCGGTCAAACTGCAAAATAACGGTTTTGAATGAACCGACTCAAAGATGAATATTCTTCCTGCTGTATTCGACGATAGTTGAATTTAGTGAGTCATAAATTTGGATGCGGTTTCATTTAAAATATTACAAACTGGCAAACACGCCCCGCGTTGCCTGAGCCTTTTAAAAAATTTAATTCCAAATCTTTTCACGCGAGTGACTTAAAATTTGCTATCTGTACATAAATTTAAATGCAAAATAAAAGTATTTTGCCAAAATAGGGTGCTATCGTTGAAAAAAAAAAAGTTGAAACTTTAATAATATTTAGCTGGGGTCGTACTCTTCAGGGAATTTTTCAGGACAAATATCAGTTTTATTATTATTAGCCCCCGGTACGGTATGCTATTTCTTTCTCCCAGCTTATTTTGTGTATTCCCAAAAATAACGTTACCTTACAGAAGTCAGCCGTAAAACAAAACAGTACTATTAAATACTCTACAGCATTTTTTAAAACATCTAAGCATCGCACGTTTTCGATTTTTATACCGTCGTATTGGAAAAAAATAGTTCTTTTAAATGCATTTTGTTTGAAAACTGTATCTCCATTTATTTTTGAAATATTAATTTTTTTGTAGTTTTTAGAGCCATTTGCAGAATATTGGCAACGGAAGTACTCCATTTCTGTAGAAAGTAAAGTAAAAATAGTTCTAAAATCGTAATTATATATTTTTGTTGCCATTTTCTCATAACAACCGAAAGAAAATGTAATTAAATTGCGTGCTATTTTGAAAAAAAAATATAAACGAATGATTTCTGTTAAAACAATGGAGCTATTATAAACTATATTTAACTTTAAGTAATCTAAGAATCATGAGATAGCCGTTTTTTTGTTGATTTTCTTGAATGATGGCATCTTTTTGCTGCATTATTTCCGGATACTGATGTACCATGCATGCTTTACTGTAGATGTTTAAGAGTGGATCGTAAATGTGGAATTCTTAAGCGGATGCGAATGACGTCATTTTACATAAAATAAAACGTGTGCTTTAAGTCTTAAAATTGAAAGATGTTTTGTACTGCAGTAGAGTCCCGCTTAACCGAGTTATTTTCTTCTGATAGACTGGTGGCTTCTATTATTATGAAACAGTCATTATAAATGAAGCGTTAGGTGAAGATGAAAGAGCAGCCGAACTCCTTCAGCCTAACTTTCATCTTCACCTAACGCTTCAATTATAATGGTTGTTTCATAATAATAGAAGCCATCAGTCCATCAGAAGAAAATGAAGTAATGG